>JANPWX010000059.1:3097688-3163974 GCA_024734555.1 Trochalopteron elliotii
GCGCCCCGAGCCCCGCCGCAGCCATGTCGGCCAAGGACCGCATCGAGATCTTTCCCTCGCGGATGTGAGTGTCCGCCGGGACGGGTGGGGATAGCGCCGAGGGGGGAGCGCGGGGGCTCCGTGTCGTGCCTCAGGCGGCGGGAGCGGCGGCTCTCGCGGCGTCCGGGGCTCCTCGTCGGGACTCGGCGCTGGGAGTCGTTCCGCCGGTTGTGCGCCCGGTTCTGTGATGGAGCAGCTGAGGGCCGCTGGTCCTCAGATCCTTCAGGTTCTGCTCCCAGGCTCCACATCAGCTCTGTCTGTCCTCAGAGGGCCGTGGCAGGGCCCGACACCGAGATGCCGGGTGTGGTATTTAAAATCATGTGATTACGCAAACCTTACATAAAAAAGAACAATTTGTAGAATGTACGTGTAGGAAAAATGGGCAACTGGAACCACAGCTTCCCTTAACTTTGCAACAGACGATACTGCTGTATGAGAGGCTGACCATAAAGTGTTAAGAAAGAAGGAGGAAGTAAAGTGCTCGCAGTGTAGTGGACAGTCAGGTAATTTTCCAGATCCAGACAGCAAAATATTTGTCATGAAAGCAGATGTCTCCTGAGAAGGCTTAGAAAGCTGCCAACATTGGAACAAACACAAACAGCTGAATAAAATTGCTGGTTTAATAATGTTGCTCAGTTTCTATTTGGAACTCTCCAGGACAGACACTTTGCTTTAAGGTGAAAGGCTGTTGCAAATCTTGCATAAAAGTGGGTTGATGCCTGCACATAATCTTTATAGTAAAAAGGATGCCTTGCAGGACAGAAAACCTCAAACATAGAATAATAATTATTCACTCTGTATGAACTCAGGACATATAAAGTAACAGTTACATGGTAAAGGTTCTGTTTTGAAATTTAGTTTAGAAATAAACTATTGCACACACAGTAAGGAATTATTGCATACACTAAGTCATCTGGTCTCACTCCTCTTTGTTAGTGCCTTTTTCTCATTCAGTTTAGGTGTCCGAGGAGAGGGCACTTCAATCACTCATGAAAGGTGTCTGGATTTAGTGAGGTCATGTGTCACTCTGGCATGAGGGTGGTCATGTATAAAGGCCTAATGTTTACAAGCCTGGTTTCAAATGAGGTGATAGACAATAATGTGGGTGGTGTTCCCAAAAATATAAATTAAAATGGCAAGATAAAGATGACCTGTGTCTGCAACAATTAATTTTGTTAACTGACAGAAGAGGGTTTCAAAAGGTTTACTTTTTATGTTGGTTTGAGGGTTTTCTGTTGTTATAAAGTGGCTTGCTGGTATAAGTCTCTTCTGTGCTGGATATCTGCAATTTCAGAAGCTGCTCAGTTTCCTTGTGAGTAAACAAGACTTTGTTTATTGCACTCTCAGAGCAAGTGAGATCTGGCTTGAACTAGAAGGCCAGCCAGTCTCTGGCAGGTGGTGAACAGAGCAAACAAGTTTGTTCAAGGTGATGACAGACACCTGCTTGTTGGGAAAGTAAAATTGCCTTTTTACTCTCTGATTATATTTTTTTTATCATAAACATTCATAAAGTATTCATGGTTTTCAGTTCTACATATTTGGTAAATGTTAATGGAGCTATTCTCATCACATGCCAGTAGATGTGGCCAGTAATGGATTCCACTGTGCAGAGAGAATCTTAATTACACTTATTTTTTCCAAGGTCAGAGAGGAAGTGTGTAAGAACTGGTCTTGAGCAGTGTCCTTTGTGCACAGTAGCTGCATGTAGAAAGCAGTACAGTTCCTAATTTCATACAAGAAACCTCTAAGTGTGCTGCTGGAAGTAAAGGTGAAAGCTACAGCTAACTCACTAATATCTCTTCTAAATTGCTGTTGCTTTTGATTGTCTTTAATAGCTTGTAAATCTCCTATGCAGCATACGAAGCTAAGGAAAACCAGAATGTACAACTGCTGCATCTTCCTGGTCTGTAAAGTCAGAACATGGCATCAGTCATTATGACCACATGAAGAATTTGCTGTGTTGTCTGATTTTGAGAAGATGACATTGCAGTAAAAGGACTTAAAAGCAATACCAGTGTCACAGTGACAGTGGGTATTTGGAGTAGTTTGATTTCTGGTACTTCTAAGTCATGAAGAAAAAATGAAAACTCTTATTTCCTATTATGGAAGCACTGAAAGATGTCCAATTTTCCATGAGCTTTAACTTCACAGATAATAACCTTGTAGTTCTCATTGATGATGGAGATAAAAATAAACTCCCTTGATTTTAAATGGCAATTCTGTCCTGAAGTGGCCATGTTGTTTTACTGTAATGGTGTTTCTAGGTTGCTTTGTAATTTCAGTCATATGCATGTCAGAAAACTTCACATAAGTTTTTTCCTAATCCATTCAGATGATGCAGGATGTTTTTTCTTTATTCCTTTCTTTCCCAGGGCTCAGACCATCATGAAGGCTCGTTTGAAAGGAGCCCAAACAGGTCGTAACCTCTTAAAGAAAAAATCTGATGCTTTGACACTTCGATTCAGGCAGATCCTTAAGAAAATTATTGAGGTAGGTAAATTAGAATTTCCCTTTGTTTGGCTCACTTTACTTGAAATCTGTCTATTCTGTCTGTTGTGCATTCCTGTTCTGCTAACTTCATTACATAGGCTGGAATATAAGATAACTTTCTGGCTAACCTGTTTTTTGTGAGACTACTGAGAATACATGAGCAGAATTAGGGTTTTTTTGGCTGCAATGATACAGGAACTTGGAAGAGTTAATATTCTTCACCTCTTTCCAGACAGTCTTAGCCTCTGCTTTCTTTTGTGTCCCAAGTTCCCTATAGTCTCTTCCATATTACAGGGAATTTGGTCTGATTCTGCCAAATACTTTAGGATTGGTGTTAACATGTCCTGTAGCCCCATTTTTGTTGCTTTATCCGGCTTGAGGGGATACTGCAGTTCTGTAGTGTTTCCTGCATGACTAGGTACACCAGCAAGCAGAAATTTTGTCCAGATGGGACTTGTTTCTTTATGAAGAAACACAGAGTCCTACTTCTTCCTCTGCAACATGGATGACAAATGTGAGACAGTCACTAGAGCCTACTGTGTGTTGTTCTGTTCTGCCATAGCAGATGGGTTTAGTTGGGCTGTTTCAGCTGCAGCTGCTGCAGTGTCCATGGTTAGCAGTGTGCTTTGTTGCCATACTGTAGACAAGCTCTCATCACTCTGTCATTGCTTCCTGTACATTGTCTAACACACAAAGGCTGGTGTTCCTCAACAGCATGACTTTTAGCTACAAGGGCTACAAATCTGTAAAAATTGGGGGAAAATGGAGTGGGAGGAGAGTGCAGCTTCACAAAGCTGGATACATTTGTGTGTTGAAAAACAACTTCAGCTGTCTTATAATATTCCATACAATGTGAAAGAAGAGTATTTTCCTACTGAGACACTTTATTGTTGTGATTTAACCCCCGTGTAATAGAATTTCATGATTAAGACAAATCTTTTGCTGCTTCTATGAGTTCTACAATGTGAAACAGCTGAAATATTTCTCTTTTTTTGCCAGTCATTTGAGAATTACAATTTCCAGTTTGAGAGTAAGCTATGCATATAGGACTTTCTCACTCTCTTCAATTTCTTCTCTTTATGCTGCTAATTATTTATCCTGGAAAAGGAGTAACAATGTGCCTTGTATTTGCTGCCTTTTTTTTGAACAGACTAAGATGCTGATGGGTGAGGTGATGAGAGAAGCTGCCTTTTCACTTGCTGAGGCAAAGTTCACAGCAGGAGATTTCAGGTGAGGATTACTGGGCTTCCATGAGGATGTCCTACCTATGGGAAAGAGCTATCCACAACTTATTATTTTCTCTTTTGGAAAAAAAGGTAAATTCTTAGAGGTGCCTAAAAAAAGATGACAGTGGACAGGATGAACTGAGTTCTGTTATGTAAAGGTGGGAGAGAGAGAACTTGCATGATGAAAACATATACTCCATGGGAAGCTAAACAAAGTGGAAAGATTAACAGAATTTTGTTTTTGTCCTTGGTTTGAGAAGGTGTTGCTTTTTGCAGCTTGGAATCAAAAATGTAGGGAAGCAAGAGTTTATATCAGAGTACTGGACAATTTGTTAATTTGGTCTTGTGAATTTGAGGGACAGATGTAATGTGTGCTCTTTTCTGCCAGTAAGTCACACAGTGATTTTACCAGTTGTTCTAATCTCCTCCCTCACTGACTTCTGTCTCAGTAGGGCTAGAGAGGGCTGTATGCAAGAGGGGAAACAAATCCTTTTCCTCCAGCAGGATACTTCAATTACATTTTCATAAATTACATTTCTGTCTAGGGTGTTGGTGTAATTGATTCAGGTGTGCATGGGGAAGTGTTTAAGATTCAGCTGATGGTACCACCAACTCATGGGGAAGAGCCAAGTGGTCAGACACAGCAGTAATCTGCGTGCTGCTGAAGAAAAGTCTTTTTGCCCTTTCATTTGGTTATAGTGCTGCTTCCTGTTCTAACCAGTCACTGTGTTTAGCTATAAACAAGTCAGATTCCACCCTGTAAGTAAACTGGACTTCAGCAGAGGAGTTAGCTGTAGTGACCTGTTCTTAGAAGACCTTAAGTTACTTTGGAATACTTCAAGATGAGATGTTGTAGAAGTCCAGGTTTGTTAATATGGTAGTTAGTGGGTAAATAAACTCATTAATGGTCTAAAAGTACAAATACTTAGAATCTAAAATGAACAAAATGTTGTGGCTTTGGTTTGCATTTAAAGCCTTGAAATTCCTTCACTTCCATTGTGAAAGAAATCTTACAGGTTGATTAGACTCAATGTTATTAAAATAATTTGCTAGATAACTGGCTAGTTTTTCAGCTATGCTTTGTAAACTTAGTCTAAGACAGTTTTAAAGTTACATTTCATAGATTCTGCATCTTTTCCAAACTTTGCTGGAAACCTGTTTCTTTCAAAGCTTCTGTGTTATCTTTGAAGACTGTGTAATGAATTGCACAGAGAACTGAGCTGACACCACCTTCCAGGTCCTTGCAGCTATTTGATAACTGATTAATTTTGTATATAACGATGAGTTAACGAACCACTTCAACTTTCCTGATTAAGATCTCTGTTTTCTTCCTTACAGTACCACTGTGATCCAAAATGTGAACAAAGCACAAGTCAAGATCAGAGCTAAAAAAGACAATGTGGCAGGTGACTCATTTCCAGGCCATGAGTACTTCAGCTCATAAGGGAATTGTGGGAGGAGACTTGGAAATAGGCAGAAATGTATCCAAACACTGTCCTCTTTTTTTCTTACCTATCTAACTGTAGGAACACTTGTAATTTGTTGGGTTTTTTCACATACAGGTTATGATTTTTGTATTTGGTTACTTACCTCTCATAAAACAAAATGAATGTGTGTAAACTGCAGTCCCGTTTCCGAATCTTTGGACAAAGCATAACTTCCCCGGCGCTTTACTGGAAAACAGATCAGGAGTTAAGCCCCAGAGTTAAATAAATTTCAAGCAATTGTCTATCCACAATTGTCTATGCAGAAAACAAGATAGATAAATCAGGATTGGATGATTAAAATATTCCTTAAGCAAAGAGAACATATTACTAAAGAGAAACATAATAAAACTGAATAAACCAGAATACTTCCCTGAATTTTCCATGGGTCTTGATCTCCGCAAACTCAACACAGTTCTGAAGTTCCATATTATATGTCAGAGCCAGCATGACTTAATCATTCCAAGCTACATAGGAATATTTTGTAAACAAAGCTTCTGACATTACATAAATAGAACTAAATGGGGTAAAAGTGAGCTGTACTCAATAAATCTGTAACCCTTTATGTCTCTTAAATGCATTTTTATTTGCTCTTGTCAGGTGTAACCTTGCCCGTTTTTGAGCATTACCAGGAAGGAGGGGACAGTAAGTACAACCCAAGTGTTTTCTGTCTTTATGTACTTATGGCTATTCCATGATCATACAGAAATATTGTCATGTCTTAATGGTTAATCAGTTTACATCATAGGCATAGGGGTACTTACTTCCTTTGATGCTTTGCCCTGGTCCTGTGACATGGAGGGATTATTAGGAACTCTAATAGATACTACTTTGCTAAATCAGTGAGTTTTTCAAGTGAGCAGACTTGTCTCTTTCCAGATTTTGAGACTTCTAAGTCTTACTAGAGACATGCACAACATAAACCACTGTAAAGGTAATTTGTTAATGAGCAAAGGCTTTAGCTTCTCACTTGATGAGCTCTTTATGTTCCTATAGGGTGTAAAGTATTTTTATCTAGTAAAGAAACACTATAACAGCAATAGTAACAGGTTTTTTTTTTCAGGCTACGAGCTGACTGGCTTGGCCAGAGGTGGAGAACAGCTGGCTAAGCTGAAGAGGAACTATGCCAAAGCTGTGGAGCTGCTTGTGGAACTGGCCTCATTACAGGTTGGTGGGAGTTAAAAAAGAACAGGATTGTTGGTTTCTCGCTTTTCTAGAATGAAAGTGCTATCTCTCAGTAGTTGTAGCTTAATCTAGTCCCAGCAGTGTACAAAGCTGCAAAACCTTTTTAGCCATATTACTGCTTCAGAGAAATCCTTATTCTTTAATGCTAAGAAGAAACTGTTTTGGAGAGTTGGTATTTGTAACCACTGATGTGCAGTATTCAGCATGCTAGTGACAGTACTAGAAAACATTCTGTTCTATCAAGGACATAGTTGGTAAAGCTACATTATACACTTGGCTTTCAAGTGCTGTTTGGTTGTGTGCACAGAATTGATGGAAATGTTGAATTTGTCTTGGTATGTATTAATTATTTAATCCCATTCCATCAGACATCCTTTATTACTTTGGATGAAGCCATTAAAATAACAAACAGACGTGTGAATGCAATTGAACATGGTGAGTATTTTTCCATTTGGGATGCATAACATTTTTCTGTCTCCATGCCAGATGAGGAGCAGGGTCAAGGAATCCACTCTTTCTTGTTAGAATTTCTCACCAGTTCAAGAATGCATTCTAGAAAGCATTACAATTAAGCATATTGGAAGAAAGAAAAAAATTAAAAGCCCAGTGGAATGGACTGGAGGACACAGATAAATGAATAGGCAAACATGAGAAAGTCATCAGGAAATTGTATTAAGAACCTACAGGACAAAAGTTTTACAAACATTCTGCAGTCCCTGCTAGTGACTTTAACTTACCTGGTGAAGCCTGTTTTGCCTGAAGCAAAAGATAGGATGTTTCTATGTGTTAAGATGTTCCAATAGCTAGCATAATAAACTTCAAATAACTAAAACATATTTAAATCACTCTAATAAACTTTAAAACTGTAATGGTGGTGCCCACTGGAGAGGCTGGTGACTTCTTGGTTTTGGATGGAACAGTCCTTATGTCAATACCCTGGCACTTTTCTTTGACCTGAATTCTTTATTCTTCATGTTCTTGTTTGTAAATTTGTTTCTTGCCATTTCTTAAGTACTACTATAATCCCAATATTGGCTGTGATTCCTTTTGCTGCAGTGTCCAGAGTGCTTTGATTGTTTCAAGTTGCTGAGTTTTGATGTCCTGGATTTAATAATTTTTGCATGTACACAATAATTTCAGTCCACATTTCCAAATCATCCTTTTCAGCAGTTTTCAGAGACTGGTTTCTTTCAACATATAGGCCTTAACTGCAGCTTATCACTGAGAAAATTTGACTTAGAAAAGATTTCCTCTGCAGCCTTCCAAATAATTTTGGTAGTGCTGATAACAGGTTTCTCCTTACAACAAATGATGCTGAGACAGAGCTTGTGCAGTGTGGTGTTAAAACTGTGTTTAGTGTCTCATCTTTTCTCTCGTGATTGTGTTGTATTTGAGTATTTGTTTTCATGATGGCCTTTTTAAACAGAGGTGAGTCTGAGTAAAGGTGCTATACTGAACAGAAGTTTCTGAAACAATGTGATGGAAGAAAATAATTTTAATTCAAATTTTGCCCACTTCTCAGGACTTTTTTATATTTTGTGTACTTGTCCATCAGGAAATAGTATGATCTTACATGAAAGACATAGATTTTCCCTAGCCAAAAGAATTACTAGACTGACTTCAAACAACATCTGTGCACTACGTTAGATAACTTCCTGACTAATACAACAGCAATCCCAACTTCCTTATTTATATGTATTTTTAGTGATTATTCCCAGGATCGAGCGTACTCTTTCTTACATCATCACAGAACTGGATGAACGAGAACGAGAGGAATTCTACAGGTAAAAGATTAGTCAAAAGACTAGACTGCTCTCTTCCTAAAATAGACCATTCCTCTGAAGGGAGTTAAGAGAACTGTTCACCAAAACTGCCAGCAAATTTTGTTTAACATGACCTCATTCTTACTGCACCTTGAGTTTCCAGAGCTGGGTACTCAGAGCTCACCAATTACTTGTCTGAAAGTAATAAATGAATCCCTTCCATTAAGTTGTACATAGCTGTCATTGTTCTTCCAGAGGGAATGATGTGATACCCCGAGGTGTTCTGCTTTAAGGACACCTTTGCCAATAAAGTCAATGTTCTGGGCTAACTGAAACAAAAATGTCAAACCTGAAATAAATGAAAGAGGAATAGACTTTAGATTAAATACAAGCAGAATAGTATAACGCAGTGTTTAGGGTCAAGAATATAATTTAGAGTTTGGTAGAGTTTTTCAATTGCAGCAGCTAGCAAGAAAAGCCTTTTTTTTTTTGCCCTTTTGCCAAATTTGATTATTGTTACAGAATTTTTGTTTCCTGTGGAACTTTTCCAGGTAGCTTTTATCAAATCCAAGTTGTATGGCATAGCTACTAACCTGTTGTATGAAAACATTTGCTTCACAGATAAAGCTGCATTTTTCTTCACAGGCTTAAAAAGATCCAGGAAAAGAAAAAAGTCTTGAAAGAGAAGTCTGATCAAGAGCGGGAGCTGCGGAGGGCTGCTGGTGGGGAAACTGAGCCGGCCAATCTCTTGGCAGAAGAGAAGGATGAAGACCTTCTCTTCGAGTAACCCTGCACAGCTGTTGTATATGGAGCAAGAGACCCAAAATACAGAATGTCCAGTTGCAATATAATTCAAGACATGTTGCCTCCAAGATACTTATGTGGCTTCTCATTTGGTGTCCAAGTCTTGAGTTGAATGGATTGTGGATTTTTCCTGGGAGATTAGAAATCTGGGAACTTGACTACCTAATATGAGGAAAGGCCGAAATCGGTCAGATGCTTTACTGTCAGGAAAGCCTTCTATTCCATGTTCAGCCTGTTTCTTCACTTAGGAGGAATGACTGTTAAAAGCTGTATTTTTTTGAAGGATGGCTCTGGATTTGCCTAATCAGATTCATCTAATTGCTTCCCTTCCTAGTACAAGCAGAGAAAAATGTTATTTAGGGAGGAAGATGCATGTGATGATCTTTGCTGCTGAACTAGCAATGTCCAAGTTGCTTAGAGCCAGTATTGCCACAGCTGAAGTCCAGTAAAGGAAACACTAGTTTTCTAACCTGTTCATGAAATCCACAGTCTTCTGTGATATATTTTTGTTGCACGATTGTTACCATTGGCCTAAAATATCTACGGTTTTAATTAGAGGTTCTGCCAACTTGTGTACTGTCTGTGCTAGAAACAAGTGTAAATTTTAACTGCTAAAATACCTGGTATCTGGCTCTAGCTGCTAGAAGATGACAGTCTTAAAAGCTTCTTGTGTTGATTTCAAAATAAAACCTCTGCTTCACCCTTTATGCCTGACATGGAAACCACACTGAGCACATCTCTTACAGCCTGTGCCCACATTTACTTAATCTTTACTGCTTTAAATAAATAACTCTGGAGAAGCGTCTCCCTCCTGCCAAAAGCACATAGAAACAACCATCTAGCTCCGTGTTGCTGCAAATCTTCATTGCTTCAGTAGGCTGGCAGGCAAAGCAGGGTTCAATGTACAGCAGTCCATCCTTCCTGCAATTCTCGTGTCCAAGGATGAGTGGAGTCCAGGAGAGTGGGTGATGAGCAGGCTGTCACTAAACCCTGCTCAGTTTCACGAGCTGTTTTCCTAAAGACAGAAGCACAGAATCATTTAGGTTGTAAAAGACCTCTAAGATCAGAGTCCAACCTTTGACTAATCACCACCCTGTCGGTCCCACAGCACTAAATGCCATTCCTTGAACACATTGGTTGTGTTCTTTTTCTTGAAGACACTGCTTTGCAATCAGTAAACTCAACACATGCCCCAGAACTAATGCTAGTTCATGGTTTCTACTATTACAAGTCTAGTCAAGATAAGCATCTTACTTTAAACATGATGTAGCACTTAACTGCAGATGCAGGGTAACTGCAAGGAATAAATTTCTATTAACACCTTTTAAAAATCACTTTAGAATTGTGTGAATAATAAGGCCATTTTTTTCTCTTGGGAAGCTGCAGACAGCACAGCTGAATATAAAGTCCATAGTCTGTTGTAAGATACAGATCCAGCTTGAAAGAGACACTGGAGCTCTGCAGACCTGTTGTTGCCTCTCCCACAGGATGGATGGTGTCAGAAGGTGCACAGAACATCCTGTGGGGCACTAATGGGTCACAGCATGTTTCACACATTCAGCAAAGTGGCAGAAAGAAGACTCCCAAGATTCACTCCAAGAAGTAAAATTGTACAGTGATTTATTTTAAATCTAGAAATATTTTACATTTTTACATTAGTGTGCAGTTCATGATGTCTCAAAATACAGAGTGCAGATACATGTATAAAAGTACAATGTGGGGCTAACCACAGGTCTCAGTAAAGTCACCTTAATTATTTAAGGCATGGAACCCCCCCCCCATCTAATATTTTAAAAAGTCACATTTAATTACATTCAAAAATTCTTTTATGCAATTAATCTAACATTTATTTTTAATTAAATCTGGACTGGTAAAAATGCAGATACCCTCATTTCAGTCTGACACAGCTCACTACAAAGCCTGGGAAAAGGTTGAAGAGTTTTACCAGTGGAGTCGATATATTTTCTTTTGTTCTCCAGGGAACTAGCACACATTCTTCATTAAACAGAATAATTTCTTTATTAAGACAGAATAATTTCTTACACAAGGTAGTTCCAGGTCCAAGCTGGCAGCAGATGGACAGCCAGGTATACATTTCAGTGCTGCTCGGGCTCTTCCTTTCAGAAGGAGGCAAAACTAACACTGGTTAAAAGCTGTCATAGCACCTCTATGGATGTCAGTGAGTTCTGTGTGCCTTGGGAATTAAGGGAGTAGAGCTGAACTTCAAGCAATATACATTCAAAAGCTCATTTGTATAAAAACAGATTCTGTACAACACTTCAGAAAAACTGGGGAGACAAACATGAATGAAATAATATTAATGGCATGATTTGCTGAGACTGATGCTGCCTATAAACACTGAATACCTAAGGGGGTTCAGCAAACACCTTGAGCTGATTGTGACTGGCAGAATTTGGACAGCACCTACACAGCTGAGCTAGGTTAACTTTACTCAACATGTTTTACTGCTTTCCACTTTCTTGTCCAGAAACATTCAATACCCAAAAGCCTCACACATCTATGTTAATCTTTCTTTAAAAAGGGCAGAATCAATACAGTTTTTCCAATATACTGAACACTTCTTGTCATAAACTATGGATGAGACTGGGAACATGCTTGCAATGTGAGGCAAAAAGCTGTAATTTTGAATATCCACCCCTTAGGCCAACAGTAGCACAGTATTATTTCTAACATTGACTTGAACTAAGATATTCAAGTTTCCACCCCATTTTCTTTCTGAAGCATCATTACTTATCCCCACTAATTGCTTAATTTCTTTTCAGCCCTAAATATTAATTAAACCAGCAAATATTTTTGCTTTCTAGCAAGACAGGAATCCACTCTATACTTCAATTTTTCAATTAAAAGATGTACTGATTATTAGTTCAGTACCTAGGACAGTTATCTGACAATTTCTTCATATCTGCTCTATACTTTGAGCCCTTTAACTATGGGTGTGAATTTGTTCCACTAACATTTTAAGAAAAAATATATGCAAGACAGAATGGAAAACAGTAACTACACTTTTATCCTTCAACATTAGACAGGAGTGAACTACACACTGACATAACTCCAGTGTTTTACCTGCAGGAACAAAGGAACACTATGGCTAAAAGAGATATTCACAGTTAAGGTTCTTTGTGCTACCCAAACCCAAACCAGTCAAGATACTACTATTCATTTAGTGTCAGCAACAACAGCCCTACTGCAGATGCACGGCCACAGTAGTTAAACCTTCACAGCCAGAATCATTCAAGGATGCAAAGATGTTCCCACCTGCTTTGCAGAATGCATTAGGATACAGACCTTACCTTTTGTTCCCTTGTTTCAAGTTTTTTGTTTTAACCATTAAAAATATTCCCCTTTCTTGTGACTTCTCAGCCAGTTACCAGTGTTTTACACATATTTTCACTGCAGAACTGAGCAAACGCAGGACAATACACTGGCTAGTGAATTACATTAACACAGTAGCTACATTCAGCTATTTTAATTCCAGTTAGTTGTCCATTAGTCCAACAGCCACAACATGAACCATTTGCAGAGATTAAAAAACCCCACTGTCTTCCAATGTTCAGCACATCAGTCTGCATTAGTCAGTATTCTGTTATAAAACATGAGAATTTCAGTTGACTTTCAAGCAGCATGTCTTATAACTATATATTTTCACAAAAATATAATCTCTGCCTTTCTATCTCTACAGGTCTGTGAAAAACAACGGCTCCAATCAGTCAGTATGTTTTAAAGAAAATAGCATAAAAATATCACATCTAAAAGTTCAATATAATACTCATCTTTGATTGGACCTAAAATTAGTGTGCAGTCAAATCTGATTTTAAAAGTCTTGACTAAAAAGACACAAGGACTGAAATATTTACATTATACACAATTTTCAATTACAGTGCTATTAGAAAGTGGAATGTTTGAGAAATAAAATATTAACTCAAGCCTCAAAGGGCAGCTCCAGACCAGAGCAGCATCTTCATTCTGTGTATTTTTTGAACAGGAGAGGTTTCTCATTGACATTTTTCAGGTGTAGATTATTTCTCTGCGCAATGATCTGAATTATACTCCTGAACTAGCATCATGTCCCACAAAGTCATTAAGTTAAGTGTTAAATAACATTCATATTTATAACTATGTGACAGCATGGACTATATATATACACACACAAACACACTTAAAATCTTTGTCATAAGGGTGATTCTAAGTTAAAAAAGGTGGATTTATGTATAAAAGTAGTTGCTAGAAAAAAAAAAATCTATCTAAAGCTTTAGAATTTAGTACTGACATGGTTTCCATTTCTAGACCACAGAGAAAGAAAACTTGGACAATCTTTAGATCAGTTAAATTGGCTCACAAACTGATCAGTGTATCTTTCAGTAACACGCAATTTCACTGGCAAAAGATGCTGCCACTGAGGTCCAGAGCTCACACGCATTTATACTGGAATTGGGCAGACCTACACATGATCTGCTTGGAAAGGTAACTAGATTGAAGTCCATTTGTCCCTTGGAACTGTTCTCATCGTAGCCAGGTGGAGGGCACCCACTGGGGTTCTGTGTCAAGCTTATTTATTAACCGAAGTAATTCTTGATACGCCTTGTCAAGATCAGAATTCACAATTGCTGTATCAAAGTAGTGGCCATTGTTCTGTTCCATCTCCCTTGTCTTCTCTATGATTTCTCTCAGCTCTTCTGGCTGCAATCAGAAACAGAGTTAGTGTAGGTGTGTAAGCCACTCCCCCACAGTAACAGTAGGGAAAGGGAACAACTCCATTTTTTACACAAACACTCATGGTGTTGCTATTGGCTGTTGAAAAGTTTACAGGAACTCAACTTTCAGGATAAGGGCCTTCAAGACAATCCTGACTGGCTGAGTGGCAAAGAGAAAATAACTGCCCAGGCTGACGAAAATGAGGAAGATCGAGCACAGCTCATTGCACAACACTGATCTCACTGAAGGAGACTGGAGATGGCAGAGATGAACCGTGCCAAACAAGGCAGCATTCTATTGGCACCACCCACACCTAACAGCCAAAGGAGACAGCACTGGTGACAATTGTTCAATACACAGCAGTGAGAGACACACATAGCCAGAATTACACATTTATGGTGACCAAATCACCATAACATCAGGTGAGTAACATTGCAGAAATAGAGAAAACACCATTTGGGAGCTAGAGGGGAGGCAGCTCTGTCAAACGCAAGAATATGCAGTGTAGATAAATGATACAAAGGCAGAAGTAGAAATGTTTTGATTTCAGAATTTTTCTTACACTTAGATTCTAAAATTGTGTTTCTTTTTCTCAACTTATTTTTTAATTGTATTGTATTGTATAAAGAAATATTCAGGTATTATTTTTTAGTTAATATTCTAGGGAGGATATTTCAAAAGGAACTTCAGGCCTTCAGGATTTTTTTCTTAGTCATTACACACTCTTGATAAAATCAGAGCAACATTAGGGCATACATGCAAGAAACACCCTTTTTTCTATCAGGGAAGGGGTTTAACTGGGTAGCATGTACCCAACTGAAATAAATACAACTCTGATACAATTAATCAGAAAGAAAACATGCACATTGTAACCAAGAAATGCATTCCTTTTTATTGCAAATGGATTCCATGACTTCTGCAATAAAAATCCAGAACATACATAAGATGCAATGTCTATATACAACAAAGTTTCCTTCACTGCATAAATATAAAGGAGGAAACACCCATTTAAAGACTGTGATTATATTTGACTCAGGGACAGGGGGAGGAAAGGAAAAAAAAAGGAAATTTCCTGTTTCAACATTTGGACTTTAATGGACTTTTAAATCTTGCACAGAAGTAATAAATCACCCTTGCATCAAAGAAAGAGAGCAAAACAACACAGCCATAGAACACAGTGAGTTATGATTCCTGACCAACAGCTGTGTCAGGAATAATAACTGTGAGTTACTCTGGGAAGATTGTTTTTCCTTACCGTGAACTCCATTTTGCTCAATTAGCACTTTGAGTTACTGTGGTGGCAGACACACGCGCTAATCACTACAGGGTAGATTGCAGTTATGAAGCTGATGATAAACCTATTCTATTGCCTGAGCAACAAGCACTTGGTATATCATAGCCTGAAAGGGAACTTTTCTAAGCTTTCAGATGCCCTGGCTTAATCTTTGGCTTTCAAGTTCATTCTGCAGAACTAACTTCTGAGTAACTAAATAACCTCATAAGCTCAGATCTTGGACACGACTGGTTAAAAATGAAGAGTGTGAAGAGTGATCCTACAAGATCAAGCATTAAAATAGTTTTATCTGAAGAGTTTTGGATTTTCAAGTAAATGCTTTTCCAAAGCCAGGTACGTTCTGAAATGAAAACCAGTAATCCTTTGCTCCATAGAACCACTCCCAGGTTTACTTGAGGATAAAACTGGGTTTTCCACAGTTTCAAAATGAAAGGTCATGTTTTTGTACCCAAATGCAAGGACGCCAGTGCAGAGAGACAGTGCCCCAGGATTACTGAATTAGCAGTGCATTCTCTTGTCTAATACCTCTCACATCTCTTTAGGCAAAAGCATCCTGAATGAACCTTTCCCTTAGCATGGTCTGCCTACCAACCTGGAGCAGAACTACACTGGCTCGCTGCAGTGGTTAACTGCCAGTACCATCACTGTGCCCTCATCCCAAGGAAAAAGTATGTGCATTTTTTCACCAAACCCAACATGGTTTCAGAAGTGTAAGACACCTCACCTTAGGATTTTTCCCTTCTTTGGCCAATAAAGCACGTAGTCGCTCTTGTGAAGGTGGTGCAACAAATATAATGTATGGCTTCAAGTCAGAATTACGTAGTGTTTTCAGTGACTGCAAAAATAGGAATAAATATTTCACAGTTCCACCCAGGAAAAGGGCATTTATTGATGCACTATTCACATGCTATAACTGATAATATACTCTTCAAACACAACAATTGTACAATATATTAACAGCAACAGAATTAACTGTAATAGTATTCAGAGTTCAGACACCATTTCCTAGAAAATCTGTATTCCCATTTTTCAGCTTAATGAAACTGAAATATTTACTTTTATTCAAGAATATTCTTCATAACTGAACTGAAGAAACAGATCTTCTGGTATCCAAAAGTAATAAAAAGGTCAGCTACACTGAACTGTCTTACAATGTTAAGGAAAGGTATCAGCTTTAAACAGAGAAGAGTCTTTAAATATTACAGTTTACTTGAAAAACTACAATTTAACCTCTTCTGTTTTGAAGGTTAAAATACAAGGTATCAGATACACTATTACTGTATGCCTAGCATTTTCTTTTCTCAGATTTGTCTTGGGATAAACAACTTGTCTCTGAGATAATTTTTTATAGCCACAGAATTAGATACATTTTTAAAGAAGTATGAATTTTCATCTCATGACATGCTTTGCAATACCCATGAGCTATGCTAGTAAAGTATCACATGGTCCTAGCTGGTGATGACTAATAAAGGACTAATCATAGCTTCAATACTACCAGATTTTACTGATGTGGCTGAGTTTTAGGACTTCTTTTGCAACATCTACAACAGCAGCAGACCTCATACACAGCATATGTATCAGAAAACAGGCTGCAGTCCAGGACTCAGCCTCTTACCATGTTTGACTAAATTTCCAAATTGAGGTATGCAAGCATAGTTTTTCTCTTCATAACCAAAATGTCACAGCTAAATAGTTTTTCAATACTGTTGATGTGATGTACTTAATTTCTGAACTGTATTTGGAAACTGCAAAAAGAAATCCTGAAATGCAATTTCCAAATATAATCACAAACAATGTTCTATCTTCAAAAAACCCAGAGATCACAAAGTAATTAGAAGATGGAGGGACACAAATCTTATTTTAAACAGTTTTTAAATTTAGATGGTTTCCAGTTACTTAAAGCTGGTGAAAACAAAGGCCCCTATCACCTGCAGCACAGATAAAGATGTGCATATTTGCAAACAAGAAACTGATTAGAATCTACTGAGCATCACTGACAGAAAACCTGGCATAAACATTAATATGGATCTTGAAAACACACTCCTTTTCTAAACCAGACAGACCTCTACAGATATTCACAGTAGCTTCTACAATTAAGACGTGAGAGGCAAGAGCTTTGCCATACCTGGGTGTGAAGATTTAAAAGGCATATCTTGCCCGAGTTGATGACTTGCCGCACGGAGTCTATGCTGGTACCGTAGAGGTTCTTCTCAAACTCCCCGTATTCAATGAACTTCCCTGCAGCTATGTCACTCTCAAACGCCTGCCGGGACACGAAATGATAATCCCTGCCAGCCGCTTCCGTCTCTCGCCTACTCCGAGTAGTATCTACAGAAAGAGATTGAGACGGTGATACACAAATAGAACTGAAGAAAAGAAAGTTTCTCTTAGCAGGCATATTGCTAATCACACAAACACACCCCCCCATACCCTCCCCAACCCAACATAGGAAATATCTATGAAGTCTGTGTATTTTATTTTCTACAATAAATGTCCCTGGTCAGATTAAGTTGTCAAACTTAATTTAGAGGTCTCTCTTACATTATCTAGAGGAAAAAAATAGTAAACTACAAAATGAACAGTTTTAACTGTGCAGTTGTAATCTGAATGTGAAAATAGCTATGAGTTATTTTTCAGCAAATACATATTGCTAAGTTGTTTGTAAACATAATCTAGGGTACATTAGACATTAAAAAATATTATATTTGCTGAAATACAAGGGGTTTGGGAGGGCACTAAAGCCACCTCCACCTAAATTTAAATTTACACAGGACATTTGATGAAAAATTTTTTGCCCAATATACTGCTTTCTTTTTGAACTTCTATAACTGACTCCAATTTGATTCAAACTGATATAAATATGTCTTATAATGCCTCTAGAACACTGTGTTTGTAACACTGGACTTGTATTAACTTCCCTTTTTTCAAGAGCTCAATATATCCTGCCCCAAACCCCCAAGCTCCTAATTACTATTTCCAACACAAGAGGATTTGCCTGCAGCCAAGGTTCGGAGTAAGGAGCCTTATGTGCTGTCACACTCACGGGGCACGGCGGAGGCAAAGCGATCCACCTCGTTATTCATCAGCCTCTGCCGCAGCTCGTTCTGGCCGCAGTTCTGGGGGCCAATCAGAACAATGGGACGCTTCCTATTTGCTGGCTGATGGTACAGTGACATTTCCTCGTAGGTCAAGATTTCCTCATTGTCATAATCTTGAGAGGGAACAATAAAACAGTCACAACGTACTCTACTGCCAGATTCATGCCTGTCATGCAGTATCAGACTTCAGACAGTTCCTGACTCTCTGCACAGCAACTAACTCTGAGTCACCAAAGCAAGAGAAGCCTAAGATCATGGGCCCAGTAAGATGAGAATTTTTTCCCTTTCTTGGAGAAAAAAGTATGTTTCCACATACTACTCTTCATATAACTAGTAGCATAAACCCAAGAAACAACTCTTTTTTTGCCAAAAAACAAGTTTCTAGTACAAGAGTAACACTTTATACCCACTGGCAGCAACCATCATCCCAATCCCAAAGTACTCCTGTAAGAACAGAGTATAAGTTGTCTATAAAATCTGTCAAGAAGGTTTCCATTTATGAAATATAATTATGCAGTGAAATGATATTAAAGCTGTAACAAATTAGTTCATCACTGTAAAATTATGAGTGCTTCTATGCCTAAAAAGCTATCTGTTTTTTTCCGTTATCATCTGATCTTTATTAAAGACACTAAATGACCATACAAATCCTCACTTCTTTTACATCTTCCACTAAATGCTGCAGCACAACATAGTATTGCTCTTCCACAGAACTTAATGCTAGCATTTCTAACACCATATCCTAAATTTCAGCATTCTCTTCACAATCTTTTATAGTTGTTTATAATTACATACACTGTGCAAAAGTCGTTCCTTACCATCATTTTTATTTGCATTGTATAAAACCTTTTTCCGTTTCTTTTTGTTTTTCTTCGCGCACCAGAGTTTTCCTAACCAAAATAAAAATGATGACAATCAAACACCCATACAACAAAAATCTTCCTATTCCACCCATGTTTTGGATCTTTAAAGTGGAGAATTTATTCTGCAGTTTTTAAAAGGCATAATATCCTTTTACTGATTACAGTGCTTTGGTGTATTAAGCAAATGTCAAGGACTTCAACCAAGTCATGGCAAATAAAATTGTCATGAAAAAAGGGGCTTTCCAAATTCTCTACATCATTCTAATTACTTCACACATAGTTGTGAAAAACCCATGTGATTTATACAACAAGGTGTTAAATTCAGACTTGTATTTACACGAAGAATTTCAAAGAATCATCCCACTTGTATTACAAAGAAAGAATACACCAGGAAAACGTTCTACAACTCCATCATGACAAGGTTCCATATAACATTAATTAACACTGCCACAGGAGATTTTTTTTCTAGGGAAGCATATATCCCACCTGATTTTTCAGGCTCCTTGTCTTCTTCTATGGTTTGCTTCATTGCTTCTCTTTGTTGCTGAAAACTTTTTCCTTGATGCATGAAAAAAAGCACAAGAGTCATTAACATTTAGAAACCATTTCCATGCCTTTTCATAATGATTTACTCATTTGACTCTTTCCTAAGCTTTTACAGCTCTGAAGGTTCTAGCAGAATGTAATATACAAAATAGTTTTTAAAAGAGAAACCAACATTGCTGCAAAAATGATTTATCACTTCAAAAATACATTCATCATGAGAGACTTGCAGAGCATTTGTAGTATACTAGACAATTTTGCCTGGAAAAGTGAAAGTACTGGGAAGACTACAATTCCCCACTATGAGGATGTAATTTTCTAATTATTTTTGTATGCCAAATGTGCTCTATTTATATTAAATATTTTGAACTTCAATTTAAAATAGATTAGCCTGTATTTAAATCAGTGTTTCTCTCAACTTATTCAAACTTACAAAGTTACAGTGATATATTCTATGGAATTTGAAAAGTCAAGCGACAACCTGTGATAAAACTTGAAAATTCTGTTCACTGTGTTTAACAGAGCAGCAGATCTTTAATGAACTAGGCTACAATGCACATTGCAATGCAAAAGTTATGAACAGACTTCAGTGTTTGAAAATCCTGTTACCCAAAGGTCCCCAACAGTGAGAAAGGAATTTTGACTGGCACAGGTAACTGAAGCCCTTTGTTAAGTGAAAACACGCTGAAAAGTGACCACAAATAGACACTGCATCAAGTAGTTTATTTGAGAAAGATAGGAAACCTCAGAGCTGTGCCCATCTCCAGAGAACAAGTGGGCTGCAATCCCACATCTCTGCTGCAGCCAGCAGAGGGAACTCTGAATCTGCAGAGTCCCCATGGTGGAGGAATAAAGGAAGAGGAGAGCAGCTCCTGAAAGGGGCAGTGAAAGCAGTAGCTTTACTCAGCATTTGACTCCAGACATGGTGATGCCCAGCAGTAGGCTCTGTTGCAAAACACATATATTTAAGGCAACAGATACTGAAGAGTACACAAGTCTTTGAAAACCTGAGTATTGGTCCTTTGTGGCTATGATAACCAACTTGACTGACTGTCAAGCTTTTTCTAGAGCTTTATTTACCAGGGATAAGGCCTGCCAATGGCTGATTATCTTCATCTCCATCTCTGTAAGCCTGCCACCAGTTTGGATCTTCTTGACTGATCACATGGAGTATGTCTCCTTTTTGAAAAGACAGGCCTAACTCTCGGCAGGGGACGTAAGGGTCATCAGAAGGATCATAGTCGAAATGCGCTTTGACGTGTATCTGTAGGAGATCGAACGTTAAAAAACAGAACAGCACTCCAGTGACTTCTGAAGAATTAAACCTTGTCTTCCTGTGATTGCATTAGAGCTAGGATATATAAAAACTCCAAGCTTGTATAAAATGGAAACTTTATCTGGGGCATACAGGAGGTACTGGAATGGAATCATTAGGTTAACAATGGAAAGGACACAGTTGTGCTAGGTTGGACAGAAAGGCTTGAATTTAACATGCAATTTCCTCACCATTGTAGGAGACAATCCCCCCCCAAGCTACTGATTTAAGTTCTCTGCATTCAAAAATTATCACAGGTATTCTGATTGGTTAAAGTATCTAATAAATACACAGACTGAAACCCTTTAAGCAGGGCTTTAAATGACATTTCACTTGTAAAGTATTTTGTCACCAGTCATTAATGTCTGGCCATTCTTTCTTCAAACTGTTTTTTCAAACATCTTTTCCTCCCAAAGCGTATTTACAAGTTTCAACAATCCAAGTGTTTTTGATATATACATATATATATATATATATACACATATATATACATATAGACACACAAAATACAGAAATTCAAAATAAGAAGCTCAGAACAACAAGAAGTTCTAATTTTACAATTTCTTTCAGAAACTGAGTTAAAATCATTTCGGGAGTTTCAGTTTAAGAACTTTAATAATTTTCAACAGTTAATTCAGGTGTTAGTTTGATAACAATTAAAATCAATTTAAATGGCTACATTTTGGGTTTGTTCCACAATGTAAAGGACCTGCAGAAGAACTTTTTACACACTACTGGTAAGACAAGTACAT
Organism: Trochalopteron elliotii; assembly: GCA_024734555.1. NCBI lineage: Eukaryota > Metazoa > Chordata > Aves > Passeriformes > Leiothrichidae > Trochalopteron > Trochalopteron elliotii. The sequence goes on from JANPWX010000059.1 coordinate 3,119,258, forward strand.
TTCACCAAGCACAAGAACACTGCAGAGCTACTTACAACTGTCTCCTTCGCAGGAGGTGGCTTGCTCTGCTGACTGGGAATCAATACAAAGGTCAGAGTACCGTGCATGTCAGCCTGAGAAGAAAAATAAACTCTTCATATACAGTATCAAAATATGACTTAACCTTAAGAATTTTAATAAATAATACATTTTAGAAAATGCTTTAAAAATTCCCATTAGAAGCTGTTCCTAACAGCATATCATCTACCCTTTAGCTGGTTTCAAATATACCATACAGGTACAGATGCAGTGATTCAGTAAGACTAGAAAGCTAAATGCTGATACTCAGATTTTAAAAGCCTAACTTTCTTGAATTTAAACTATTTCTATCTGAAATGGAGCAGCTGCTGTTCTGTCAAGCACAGACTTAGGAGAAATGGATAATATTCTCTTGTTCTGTTCCAAAATACCAAAAATACCAAACAAGTGGGTCTACTGGAATGAAAAAATGTATATAAAGATATGATTTTTCTAGAATTGTTTAAATGGAACAGTGCCTTCAAGTCTAAATATTTTTACTGTGATTTTATGCTGTTAACATTAGTAAAGAATACAAAATACTGTTTAAAAATTTAGCTAATGTACTCAAATCTTGCATATGTAAAGTGTTCAATACCAACACTGTAGTCATCCTTGATAAGAAGGTAGAACATAATAAATGTCTTGTCTTTATCTTCTTTGTTTACATACTTCCATTTGCAGAATGTGTTTGCACACATAAAAAAATCTCGATAAAGTTCAAGTGACAACCTGTGCAAGGTCTACAGGTGTTTCACTTCCTATACACCATTCTATGAAGCATAACACAATTTATCCTGTGTTGATACAAGAAAATGCATGGATCTCAAAAAATTCAGAACCAATGAATAAATAAAGTAAATGTAACTTGAACATAACATGATGATGCTGCAAGAAAGGAAAATCCATGATTTTTAGTCAGCATGCATAGTTCCACAAGGAATGTATATAATCTCACAGTGATCATGTGAATAGCCTAGACAAAAGTCACATGTAGTTTATTATCACTTGAGTAGCAAGTAGTGAGGCAAAACTAAGGAGGGAAGTTATTTCTTTCTCCTGTGCTTGTTTGAAGCATTTTGGGGGGTCTGAAGCATTTTAGAAATTCATTTCCAGATTACAAAATAAAAATGACGACATATAAAGGATTAAACGTATTATTTAAAATTAGTTGCATTAAAAATGTATTTTCAAAATCCATAAAGTTGTGTTTATTTTGTTTTTAATTTTCAGCAAATTGATTTTCTCTTATGCTAATGTACTGTGGCTTTACACCTTTTGTTTTTTAACCCTAGGTTGCAGGAGCTGCTCAGGAGCAGAATAAGCTCTCTACAGAGAACTAAACTGCCGGACTTGAACTACCTGTTCATCATCTCCAAAACACTCTTTTCAGAAGAGGACTTAGCTAAATATGGATTATAAATAAAATGGATTTAAAATGGACTTAAATATGGATTTAAAAAAATACAGAGGGCAATGGAGACAATTACAAAACATGACAAATCTCAGATCTGATCAACAAAAACCATGGACATTCAAGGCTTCTCAGAGAATTGTAAGCACCTAATTGATTTAAAAACAGTAAAACAAAAACCCCCAAACCTCACACATTTCTGCCTCTACTTCCTTCCACTTGATCTCACTGTATGAAACAGATGAAAAATTTTAACAGCAAATTTTAGAAAAAAGTCCAACTCAAGATGGAAATTGTCCATTAAAAACCAGTATCTTACTGTACCATAAGACAACCTCATCTATGGATATTGCTGCCTATTCTTCCCATAATACACAACCTACAGCTGAACCTAACTCTTTGTCCTGATTCTAATTTGTCTCTAGAACATAAACCTACTATGTAATTTAAGATATACTAAATATGTTTCTCCTCTTTTTTTTTCCTCCCTACTAAGTAAGTCCTAGTTGATATTTCCAATGTTTTGTGCCAAAGTTATTAACCTCTAAAAAAAATATCATTTTCATCTGTTTCCACTTTGACAGAATGGTCTTGCCTGCTGCAACTGGGCCAAAGATTCAGAGTTGGGTTCCAGGTGTCTTGGACACTAATCCAAAGCAGGTACCAGGGAAAAGCATGAAAGAAATGCAATTGGGCAATAGAAAATACTGGTGGTAATTGCCAACTTTTGACATTTTTCTCACAGAGACTTTTTGAAACTGAGTACCTCTAATTTACTAATTCCTGATGGATTTCTTGCCTAGATGCTTTTAAATTGCAGTATGCTTTTGTCATAAATGGAGTAATAGACAAGAAAACATCTGTGCAAGTAAACTGCTAGACAAAAGGGCTTTTATGAGAGAAAGAGTAGTAAGTCTAGTCACATAAAGGTCCTGTGTGATACAATTTGTAGTGGGTTAAGTCTGGCCAGCAACTTAAGCACTGACCAGCTACTAATACACTCCTCTCTCCCAGCTGGGAGAGAACTGGAAGACCAAATGCAAGAAAAAACAGTCTCATGGGTCAAGGTAAAAACAGTCTAATACGTGAAGTGGAAAAAACCCCAACCCAACAAGTGATGCAAAAAGCAATCACTCACCACCCAGATTTTACTGCTCAGCCTAACATTACATGGCCATTCACATCAGTGTGGTCAATTCAGGTCAGTTGTCCCAGCCGTGTCCCCTCCTAACCTCTTGCTCACCCCAAGCAGTTGCAGGCAGCGAAAAGAGTGAGAAACAGAGAAGGCCTTGACACTATGCATGTGCTGCTCAGCAACAGCTAAAACACTGGTGCATTATGAACATTGTTTCAGTCTAAACAGTATCATATATGCTGCTATGAAGAAAATTACCTCCAAATTAGCCACACATTTACTACTTTTGGACTGAATCAGAGACAAAGATGAAAAAGTATGCCTTTCCAGAGATAAACAAAGTTTTTCTTAGAAATTACTAGAAGTAAGTGTAAAGATAACAGCTTGATACTTCCACATTTGTAGGCTTCATTTTTGCAGATAACTGCAATTATTCTTGTCAGTATCCTCCCATGAGTCAGAAAGAAAACTTGAAATGGACCTCCACATACGAACATCAGCTACCGTAATGAAAATACTTTCCAGGCTAAATATGAGTAAAATGACAAGCAGAGTCAACAGGCTTCAGACTTATGAAATGAGTATTTATTGCAAAGAAAACAAGAAGTGTTCCAACTCACCAGCAAGTCAAAAACTTCATTAACATCTTTTCCACGGATCTCAATGCCATTGATCTCCAGAACTTCATCCCCTTCATGTAACAGCCCACTCTTCTCTGCAGCACCTCCTTTGACTATTCGACTGATGATAACAGAATCCATTTCATTGCGAACAGTGGCACCCTGTGTAGTAGCAACACATTCTGAATTTATTACATATATGAAACTCAAAGCCATCTACTGTATATATTCCAAGCCAGTGGAAAAACTATGCTGAAAGAGAATGCAAGTAACAGCTTGGATGCATACACACAATGCTCCAGTTCAAAAAAACCACTGCTTAACTCCTTTGACCTACACTAAAGACTGAAGAATTTAACTGCTCCACACCATAGGATTATTTTTTTTATAAACATAGTCCTAAGAAAACCTTTATTTGAAAGATGCAAATAGCAGATAATTGCTAAACAAACCCCAAAACCAGAAATCAGCCAATCTAAAAACCTACACCTGCTTGGCACAAGGTTTAAGCTCCCTTGAAGCAAGCTTGGGATAGTGATGCTTGCCAAGAAGATCTGTCAAAACCCAGGTTGATAGAAGTTGTACAGATTTTACGTGGTAGTATGGTTACTGCCCAATTCAAGTTAAATACAAGTTTACCGTCTATGACCATTTCTCATTTTGCAGGGAGGGAGAGTGTTTACAAGTTAAACATTACCTTTGCATTCAAATTCCAATAATTTCATAGCAATCTGGAAAGGACAAAAAGGCTTACTTCCCTCACATATAACTGAGTAAGCACCAGTACTTACCAAGGGAATATCCCGAGCTTTCTCAATGCGAACTATTTTAACCGTCTCTCCTCCATACGTGCCAACATTCTCATAAATCTTTTCATCTGTCATAGGCTCTGGTTGCATTTCTTGTTCTGCAACTTTATCATGAGCCAGTAGAAGTGCCTAGTGTTAAACAAAATCAGCTCAGTTACAGAAAATATCACACTTGATATGCATATAAAACAGTAGATGAAATTCTGCAATTTCAACAGTCTGCAGGCTATAGAATGTTGCAAACTGACTCGGGCAATAAAGAAATCATTTTATCACAGCTATGTAGCACCCGCTCTTTTTCAAAACTTTGAGACTGGAAAATAATAAAAAAAGCAATTTTGAACACAACTGTGACTCTACTTTTATCTTATCTGTACTAAAAAACCAGACATTCATTTACTATGCATGTGTCTGCAGACTCAGAATTAAATTTTGCAGAGAAAACTACTTTTAATAACCACCCCAGGACAAAATTTCCTTTATGCAACTCTAAAGTTAGCATGAAAGTTAAAAACAGATAAGCAAAGCAGCTCATGTGTTGCCCTGTCCTCACTGACCTACTGCTACATTGTTTATCTGCAAATCACCCTGTAATACCATACAGACCATACTATGGGCTGAATATAGTCATGCACTCACTACACTTCATTAAAAAGTTCCATTGGTTTCTGGAAACTGTAAATTCCTTATCCTAGAAAAATGAGAGTTGAGGAATAAAATTCATCCTTGCCCAGCCAGCCCAAGGCAAAAAAATAAGTCACACTGAAAACAGCATCAAGAAATAGATCCATTAGATTAGAAGTTTCATTTTGGTTTACCTGCATGTGAGGGGCATTCAGCAAAGCATTAAGCTCCTGTCCATCCCTATGGTGGCTGGGTTTCAAAACACTCTGTACCTAAAAAGAAATCAAGCAGTAAAACTCTAAATCTAGCCAGTGATTTACTAATCCTCCCTCTCCTACTCAAACACAACCCCCTACTTGCAATTATTCATTTTACTGAAAATAAAGAATTATCCATGTGGTTACACTATGCTGATTGATTAATCTGGTACACATTAGGAAAACATGCAATGAGACCACAGGACTAACCTAGCACATCTTGCCTCAGCAATAATCTACCAAATCTAAGTTGATACCTAGTACCTCACACAGATTTGTCAATACCAAAGATTGGCAATGAGCTCAGGTATCACAAAGATGCACACACACAAAAAAATAAACTCTAGACAGTGAAACTTAGTGATTTCATGTCAGTGAAATCAGTCACAATGAAGTGTATGATGAGACTATGTTGGGCTTTTAAATTGGAGTAATTTCTTATTAATGTGACTAGCCTTCCTCTTCCTTAAAAGCAGATTATCATATTCTTATTATGCAAGCTATTTCCACCAACAAGGCCAAAGATTCCGAGACAGGTTTTGCAATGCATCCTGGAGCTCTTGTCTTAGGAAGTGCAGAAATCAAAACTTCAAAAGGTCCCCCCCAGAAAACCTGATTTCTTTGCCTGGTTCCAAAATAATCCACACTAACACAAGGGTAGTTTTTGCTCAAGCAGTTTCACTTGCAAAGTAAGTTTTCCTTCTCATATAGTTACCAAATAAGCCTTGCCATCACCTCTTGCAAATACTGGTATGCTCATACAGGGAGCGAAGAGCAGGGAAGTCCTCTTACGTAAAGGTGAGGTTGAAGATACTTTCCAAAGCCATTATCCTCTGGCCTAATCTTTCCAAAGGCACACAAGTGTAACAGCACATATGAATCCAAAGACATCAAGAGTAGATTATACAAATCAGAGCAGCAGCTTTCAGAGAAAGAAAAAAACATTTTGTTCAAGAGCTTTTGACTGTTACAGATGAGGTAATGTGACATCAGAGAATCAAGAAACCAAAAGTTTCAAAGAGAAAACAATTCAGCTTTTTGTATGATCTAACAGTATCTAAAGGTTGGAAAAGCCTCTATACTAGGAGCAATTATCTACAGAAATGCTAACTATCTTGGATGCTACCAGACAACAGCACTGAAAACTTTCAAGATAAGATATTTTTAAATTCTAGGAGAAGCCACTAAATGAACTGTGCCCATGGAGCAAGATCCTCACATTGACAAGAGAACTGTCATACTGAACATGTTCCTGTGCTTTGCAATAAACCTGGCACAACCTCCAAAAGCCTTCCTTCTGACATTTCTAGAACATCCCTTATGGTGAGCAAATGTAGTATAACTTAAAATGGTCAAAGAAGAAGTCAGATTTAAATAATTTTTTAAACTGGTTGCTTTAAAATCACAGAGAACAGAAAGAGTTCAGGTTCATAAAGTCCTGACTTCAGTCATATCTCTAAATTAAGACAGGAAGCTATAACACCTGGCTTAAACTGAATTCTAGGATGTCACACAGCAAACAGAACACTGCAAAAGACATTTCACTGACAAGTTTTCACCTGTTTTGAAATAAAAGATTCTCTTACACAAAAGACTTTCTCATAAAAGTTTATTTAAGGTCTCTAACTTCCAAGGGACTTTGAATTCCTTTCTTAAAGAAACCACAAGAAACCTTAAAGCTTTATTTATCGAATCTTTATGATCTTTTAATAAGAAAGCCTACCCAGAAAACAACTTGGATGTCTTGCAAGGAACACAAACTTCCAAATGCAAGGTCAGAGGCTGAGGATTTGACAGTGGAAAAGAAAGTAATCTGGTTCAACCAGTTACTCTGTGTGCAGTAAACATCCTTTATTCAAGTTGAATTTCTCCTTTGAATAATTTGATTATTAAAAATTTTAATATCCCTCCCCACCTTGTTAAGAAAAATATACATCTCATTTGTTTATTTAATGAAGCTCTAGGAATGCTTCAGGCTGCCCTACACACAGCTTTATCAGACTAATAAATTTGAAGAAGTCTGCCATTCCAGAAGTGACACACTACATATAGCATAGACAATTCACATTGAGTATGTGGCAATAACTGTATTTTCTTAACTCTTCAGACTAGTTTTTATAGTTAATCATGTTACCTCTGGTTCAAGAACCTCCCCCCCGGCATGTTATCAATTTGGTTTCATTGCACACACCACAATTTGTAGGCATGTATGATGGAGGCATGTGCTGGATATTAAGGCTTCAGAAATGAATGCAAAATTCTGTTGTTTTTTACTGGCAGGTGAGCAGGACTGTCAGATGGAACATCCACGCACATTCCAGTGCACTTACACCAGAAGTTGGGAGCTTTCAGTGCATCCCCTCAACAGTACTGATCTGTAGTAAGTCCAAAACATTTAGGAACATGGTCTATATAAACTAAGCCTATAAAATACATTTAATAGCAGGAATGTCTTTAAGGTATTTGGTATGTGCTGTTACAGGCCAAGTTATAAACTTTCTTGAAAGCTGCATCAAATATTCTTACAAGGTCAAGATTCAGACCATGCTCCCATAATCCTTGCCCCCATCTTGGTCAAGTTTAAATGGATTTAAAATGAATTTAATTGCACTTGATGTTTACTGGCTATTTTTATTTGAGACTTGGAGCACACCCCATTACATTAAGATAAGCTTTCTCAATTAAATTCCTTAAGCTCAAGCGCTTCATTCCATCTTTTTAATTCAACTAAAGTTTCTTAAAAAGAAAAGAAAAATCTTGAGTTGTTAGTGGTTGGTTATTAGAATTGGTGGGAAAATTAACTGTACGTGCATACTACTAATTTTAACAATTTTCTAAAGAGGACTAGAAAATTAAAAAACCCTAAATAATATTAATTCTTACTTTTTTCTAAAGGGAGACTCTTTGATGTTGCATTGTGCAATTGTGTTGTAAAACACCTTTTCCTGATAAGAGATGATCTCTTCCACAGTATAAAGCCTCAAACAAAACATGTCTGTAGCTTTAAACTAAGGCACACACTCCAACCAGTTCCAGACTTACACACTGCTGCTCATGATCTGTGCACTAAAATATGCACACTAGCACTACCTGCTATTTAAAATTAATGTTATGCATGTATCTGCTGTTTTTCTTTCTTGTAATGTCTTCTGGCTTTTATCATCAAGATGTTATCAGTATCTTAAATCCAGGCTTTTGTAACCGTCTTCTCAAAAACACCCTGAAGTAAGTAAATGAGCTGCTTTCTGGAGGAGTTTCCCATGCCTATGCTTACAGGTAGAAAAAGCAAAAGACAACCAAAAATGAGAGTACAAGAAAAAACTTGGGCATGCAAGATAAACACATTGTCAGGATTAAAAAATATCCCACACCAACAACAAACCCAAAAAAATCAAACACCACCAACTTTTCTAAAGCAGAAATAGTTTCCTCCCAAACTGCTACCATAACTAATACAGAAACCTTTCCAAAATGAATAAAAGATGTGAAAACCAAGCATAAGACGTATTCAGGCAAGACAAGGAAGTACAAAGTGATGTGAATGGAGCCTTCAAGGTATTCTCTCGAGACGCTTGTCAGACACAGAAATATTTGTCCTGAATTTCTCGCTCTATCATTTCAGGATGTTATTTACCATATTGCAAAACACAAGTCACTTAAATACACAAGAAACTGAGTCACTGAGAAACTAGATTATATCTGAAAACAGGAACAGACATTTGCAATATATTGAGTTTTCAGGAATTTCAAGGCTGGGCAAGACAGGGATGGGAGACGAAGAGTCAAAATGAGTGCAGTGATTTTTCTTTTATGTAACAGTCTTGTGGATAATGATCCAATTCTGTTGGTTTAAAAATTTTGGATAAAAGAAATATTTTTCTTTTGCTTAACCTTCTTCATGACTGGTGAGAGACACAAAACTGGCTTTGCACCACCTTCTGATTTTAGGATTTACCAAATCACCTGAGAAAAAAAGAGAAGACTATGCAGGAAAGGTAGGGGTAGCAAGAAACTGGGAGAAACACAGAAGTTTGGAAATAGACCCAGAGGTTTTCTAGGTATATTTTCTCCTTGGAAACTTCTATTAAGTAGCAAATAGAAGGTCATCATATTCATGAAAGCAAAGAATCAGCTTTCTTAAGGGTTACATCTGTAAGACCCTGTATTATAAAAGGAGGTTCAAAAATTCTGGCTTGTATCTGAATGAAATCCTAAACTAGGCCTGTATAAAGTGGATGTTCGGGAAGCAGTTTACAAACTGAGGGCAACTGAAAAGATTCCTTCAGACTCACAGACACAGTGAACAAGCCCAGTGAAGATTTGGAAGTAGGCTACAGACTGATGAATAAGCAAGCCAGAGGGAAGGTCACATGTACTGCAAACATGATTACAGTGGGATGATTAAGTTTTCACAGATTCACAGGATATTCTAAAGTACTTCCACCTGCTCTTGGCACAGTCTTACTGACAAATCTAAACAAGAAAATCCTAAGCTGAAGTTTAATCAGCACCTGCACCTTTAGACTGTATTTAAATGATTTCCCTCAAGACTCAGTAATTTCTTCTGCAAAAGAACTTCAAGCTTGCTACAATGCTGCTGGGCTTACAAGATTAAAGTCTAGTAAAAGAAAGGAGCGTGGAAAAAACTGTTGAAAAAAAAAAATGCTTCAGAGAGAAAGAAAACCAGGTCCTAAACCAACCAAACCAACCAAACCCAACCAAAAACCCCACCAACAACCACAACCTGCTGCCAGACTGAAATACTCCAACCCATGTACCTGAGTCAGTTTGGTTTGCTGGGTGCTAAATGCTGGAGCCTTTACCCAGCCCCTGGATCTGGCTTTGCTGAACACTACAGTGCTAGGCTTGCACTGATGTTGGTATTCAAGCTACTTAGGTCAAAGCTAACAAATACATATGGCTCTAAGATATGTAGCCACCCTTCACTACAACGTATACTTGCACCAGGCCATGGAAAATTGTGACAAGTTACTGAGTGACCCTTTAGAATATTTTAACAACTTCTAAAAAACGCATCAGATCTTACAAATGAGCTGTCATCTGTCAGACCAAATTAAGCTTAATAAATTTAATTAATAAGTTAATTAATTAATAAGTATTAAGAGATCTGTTGCTCACTTAAAAGCAGAAGGCTTGTTTCCAGTATGCTTGCATTTTCAGAGATGACTCCCAATCTAAGAACCACAGCTCAACTTAGAGGAGAGTCACAATAAGAGAGAACTGTAAGTCAGTTCCTGAATGCTCGAAATAAAGAATACCAACGGAAAGGGAGTTGGACTGTCACAACCACTCCCTTTTCCTATGTTTAAACATAGTACCTTTCCCTGTTACATATCTATCCATGCTAAAGAGGGAGTTCCTACCCCGAAAACATTCTTCTGGTTACTGTTTGCTGTATCCGGTTTTTCCAGATTTCCAATCAGTGACTATTATAACCCCTTTCATATTCAACATGCAGGCACTCAGACAAGCCTGACAAGTATGTATTTCAACAGCAGCTATGATTATAGGTTTCATGTATGTCACAGGGATGCATACTGTACATACCTCTTGTGCTAGTTCTTGTGCATTGGAGCTGAGAGGATATGGAGGGCTGGCTTTGTTCATGTGCACTGTAACAGCGTTGTGGATCTTAAAGGCATTCTGAAAATCACTGTTTTGAACAAGCTGTAAAATGAGCGAGATATCCTCTTGACTCTGAGGGTCTACCAAAACGTGCTGGATATGCTTAAGAGAATTTAACAGTTCTTCCACTTCTAGGTAAGAAATAACAAAATACAAATAAGATATGAGTTAACAGGAATGATAACCAAGTAATATTTATATTAAGAGTTATACAAAAATGTTTTTACTGTTTATATGCAAGTTTATTAGTTATCCATTATTCCAACCTTTTTGTAGTAGAATGTAAGTGAATTAAAAGAGTAAAAGGAAAAAAAAAAGATCCCAAGTCAGTAAGAGCAGTAAGACTTTATTGCAAAGCTCATCTTGATGCACTGAATATTCACTGACACCTTGGCTCACCTTTCCATATCCACCATATACAGTAGATATCTATGAATCTCAAGTATACACTGCTTACTTTAGAATGAATATTTGATAAGTAAACTACACTCCATTTATAAACATAAAATTATGCTCAGTCTTAGCACATTAAAATAAAAAGGATGAAAAAATATCATTTATGAACATCTATGAGTTTTGAAAGTTAACTACAGCAAAAGAAAGTCCACATCATTTACCTACATGAATATGAGTTCTGCTTGGGCAATAAAATATTTTAACATTTTAATAACCAGTTCCTATATGTTTGAGAATACTATGCATGTATTACATTCTTGAATTTCAAGAACTGATCTGATGTTTTACAAGTGTTTTTTGAAGACTTTTGTATTATTTTAAGCCAAACCAAATTTCTGCTAACGAGGTCACTTCTCAAAATTAAGTACTTGAGAAACCACCTGAAACAAGGAATATGAATCAAACCCAGGTAAGAAATTCTGAAGCAGATAAAAAAACAATGCATGTTTTGAGCATGAAATAACATACTTTTTTTCCCACATCTGAAAAAAATTTGTTCAGCCACAAGAAGCTGGTCAGCTATCTTATATTCTAATAAATTCAAGTATGCTAAAACTTTTGAACCTTGGTATTTTAAAAAATGAACAATAAAGAAAATCCCAAATTTTTGAAACTGTCAGTTGATACTGATAGCAAAATATCAGCTCCGAGAATAATTTTCAAGTTTTAGAAACCTTTTTTTATCCATTATGAGCTAATAAAATTAGGAACATTATCAGAACATCAGCTAAGTTGAATTTTTTACATGAAAAATCACAGCAGATACTGATCAGTAACATGGATAGTTTTGTCAAGAAGTTCCCTTTATGTATTTTTAACTACAAATTCATCAGTACACTGAACACAAGCCTAGACCCGAAATTTTTGAGCACAACATGAAAAATGGTTGATAAATGGGCACATGAAAACCATAAAGCCTAATAAAATATGCATTTCTAACAAGTTTAATTGTTTTAATTTCAGACAAACCATACCTATATACAAGCTGTCAAGTCTGAGTTTACAAGTTAAGTCTTCTGTATCATAAAAGGAAACAAACTAGCCAGGGCTACTACTCTTGTACTTTACTGTCTGCAGGACAATAAAAAACAGTAATAAAAACCCCTCCAAAACCATTTCACACATGCTAAAAACATCCTACCCACCAAAGGTCAAGGACTTCTTCCTGTAACCACCAAGGAAACAAAGGGCAGTAGGACAAAAGCTGCACAGAAAGCCTGGATACTGGATGTGCAGGATATTCCACTGCTGGTATCCAGTACAGCTCACAACACTAATTATGGCAGCCAACGTCTCACTAGGAAACTGTATACACAATATACTGCTTATCACTCTGGGAGAAATGCCGTTTGGAGAGAAGGCTAAAGAACACTCCACAAGAGAGAGAATGTTTATCAAATAGGACATTGTCAGCTGGCAAAATTCTCATCTAATGGAGAATGTGCAGTACGGAAGCATCTTCAACTCATTCTCCCCAGTCTGAGGATGTGCACTATTTTCAAGCATAAAGAAAAAAAAAGTGTGTGACACGGATCTTATTGTACAGCTCCTACTGATACCTGCTTGGTAAAAAACATACCAACTCAAAGTTCTGCTATTTGTTACAGTTATTTGATTTAAACAGCAGTGAGATATTAGAGAAGAACCTCACTTCTTTTACCTCTTCCTATGCATGAATTATTTTATTCCATTATTTCTGAACTCTCTCTTACATATTTGATAATTCAAATACATGCACATATATGCACACACAATTCTAATATATGTTGCATGTAAGATATGAATCCACACAGAAAGACAGACATCTTACTCTGCATCTATAATAAAGACATCCTGCTCCTAGATGTCTTTATGTATTCTCTTTCTAGCCCTTTGCTACTTCCTTCTGTGTTGCCATTTCTTACAAACTACCATGGTACTCTATTCCCTGTAAAATTCCCTTCTACACTGGGGCTTCATCTGCTAGATACCAAGTTTTATACAAGTGATTTCCCCACCATCACTAAACAGCAAACAAATACCCACCTCAACACAATTATAAAACAGAAATAAAGCTTCAAAGGAGTGAAATGAAATATTCCTCAAAAGGTAGCACTCCATTTCCTAGTCACTTGTTTAATAAAAAACCATACACAAAAACACACACACAAATCTGGTTTTATGCATGCCTAATTCTCTCTAGGTTCCTGCTTCTGAAGTCTAAATCACAGATGAGATTTGGGTGCAGGGTTTGTTTTCTTTTTTTTTTTGTTGGCTTTGGTCTTTTTAAAGTAACAATCATTTTAAAAAAAGCACCAGGTAACAAAAGACTCTAGATACTTCCTATCAAAAGGGTTGTCTTGAAGAAAAAAAAAAAGTTTACTAAGACCAACATCTGCACTTACTCACAGAAAAGGCAGGGTCCTTTTGCAGAACAAGTCCATTTTTTAATTGCAGATCAATTAGCAATCAAATACTGGGTTTTGCCAAGTCGTCTTTTACAAGAAGTGTTGCAGCCTTTTTCCATGAGACTATGAAATGGCTGGAATGTGACTGAGCACTGTGAGATACACACATTAATCAAAAGACTGCCAGGGCTAAAGTATGCAACTGCAGGGGAGGACGTGCAGTCACCGCTTAACATGTTAGATTGGAAAATAAGAAAAAAAGAAAACAGATGTTTTTTATCACCTTAAACAAAAAGTTAAGCAGAGCAAACTTAAGAAGATAGGCTTTATTATACATCACCATCTATGCCTTCATTCCCAACTTTTCTGTAGAGTAATCTATGTGCTGGTACTAAGACTTTAATGCTTCAGATGTAACTTGAATCACATGGCTAGGAAAAGTAGCTTTGGATAAAGTAATATTTCAGAAAGTTTCTTTATAAAATATTTATAAATAAGTTTTGGCCAAGATATAAAAACAAAAAAAGGGCAGCTTTAAAAAAAAAAAATTTAAAAAAAATCATCACTGTAGCCAGAAAGGGCTTACTTTGGAAATGCTTACTTCCATGAAATGTCAGTTACTCATTTAACTAAATTAGCTGAATGAACTGTAGAAAACCAAAAAGTCTGCATTTTATGGAAGCATATTGCTGAGAAAAACACAGTAAATACTTATATGCACATGTGCTAGGTGCAGAGACTATTATTTCCATTTAAACAGCTGTCTAAATCATTTACTGTTTTGATAACAAACATGCCCTTTAAAATTCTTTTGGTTAAGTCTCCTGTTTTATTTTTATATATAAATTCCAATTACTTTAATCTAGTCTCCTTTCTTTAATGATGCTAAAAACATTAAAGACTTGGCAAGGATCTGGCAAATAGACACTGGCACTGGCACATCTTCCAAACTAAAAACACAGACACATAGGTCAATATTCTTACTTAAAAGATGTATCTTCAGGAAAAGCTCCATGGATTAACACACACACACAAAAGCAAAATTAAAATCAGTATTTTAAAAAATACCAAAGAAGGACAGTTGACCATCTCTATAATTCACTAGCATCTGTCCTGGTTTATTTGGGGTTTTCCTAACTAACCTCAGAGAATTTTTTATTGTGACTAAGCACTTTAACCTGGACAGTAAAAGTGCGAAGAGGGAAGAGCCAGATGTTGTGTTATAAATGTTAGAAAGATTAACCCAGAAACTGGAAAAAGAACAGGTTTAAGAGTAGATGAAAATTTTGAAAGAGTTCAAGTTACTGCAGAACTACTTCACTGAATTTAAATTTCAACTCCGTTTTTGACAACACTAGTAACTGAATATAGATTCTTTAGTGACTATATAGGTTAAAAACCCACAGTAATTTATTTAAAACTATTTTTTCCTATGTTTGCAACAATTCAACATCATAGTTGAACCACAGAATTACATAGCAGGTAAGGTTGGAAGTTACCACAGTTGGTCATCTGGTCCAATCTCCCTGCTCAAACAGGGTCATCCTAAAATACACTGCATAGGATTGCATCCAAACAGTTCTTGAGTATCTCCAGTGAGGGAGGCTCCACAGCCTCTCTGAACAATGTGTTCCAGTCCTTGATCACCTGCACAGTAAAGAAGTTCTTTCTCATATTCAGGTGGAACTTCCTGTGCATCAGTTTCTACCCATTGCCTCTTGTCCTGCTGCTTGGCACCACCAAGAAGAGCCTGGATCCATCCTCTGACACCCTCCCTTCAGATACTGACACCCATTGATGAGGTCCCCTCTCAGCCATCTCTCCTTGAGGCTGAACAGACCCAGCTCCCTCAGCCTTTCCCCAGAAGAGATGCTCTCCTGTTGCCCTTCACTGCACCTGCTCCAGGAGCTCCCTGTCTCTCTTGTCCTGAGGAGCCCAGAACTGAACACAGCACTCCAGGTCAGGCCTCACCAGGGCTGAGCAGAGGGGCAGGATCCCCTCCCTCCACCTGCTGCCAATGCTGAACTATAAATCCTCTCTTCTTGAGTTTACTGACCCAAATGACAAGACTCAAACTTCAATTACAAAAGTGGACAAAGTCACTGAGTCTTTTTTTTTTCAAAGATTCACCTTATACCATGTATTATTTCCTAATTTACCCCTTTCCACAGACACACCTCTATAGTCTTCTTGTCCCCAATGTTTGGCATGTCTCTCCTTTCACCTAGTATTCAAAGAATCCTAGCTTCCATTCAATACCAATTTCTCCGCTTCTATTCTTGCTGAGTCAAAACTGATTTCCTCCTTCCAGCTTTTCACAAATACTTTGACAATCCCTCAGCTGGTACCCTTCTGAATTCCTCATTGAGATATTTTAAAACCTGCCTTTCATCAACACAGTAATTTTTTCACTGTTATTTCTCCTGCTCAAGCAGCTTCAGTCTACACCAGCTCCTAGCTGGTTCTCAGGTATGTCGGACTGATGTATGTTACTCACTTCATATCCCTGCTTTGCCCACTGGTTTCCACCAACCCTCCCTCCATGATTCAGCACTTCCAGCATGAAACCTAGCCCCAGCTTTCTAATTCCAAGTCACTCTTTCCTCCCTTCTCTAGTTTCAATTTCCAATTCCTCCAGCAGTCTTCACAGCTTTTGGCCACTGTGGCTAAACAACTCCCAGCTGAAGACACTTCTACAGTTTGACATCCATTTTTGTATCTTCTGGTTTGTGTTCCCTCTAAGGAGAGAATTTTACAATCAAATACCTAACACTTCAGAGAGTTAATTACAGAATCTGCTTCTTACAAAGAGATCTCTCAGCTGACAAGCCATACACTAAAAAAGGTACACAGGCCTCATTTGTAACTGACCCTGCTCTCCACAGGAGGTTGAACAGGATGACTTCCTGATGACCCTTTCAATCTAAATTTTCCTAAAGAGGGATTTGTACAATTAGGATTACCAGACATTATGGAGCAGAGACATGTCTTTAGCAGAATTGCTGCTCAGGCACACAAATACTAGAGATGAAGTCAAAAAGAAGAAATTAGCAATTTCATTGCTATTTTTCACTCTGTATTCTCATGTACCAGCCAACAGAAAAAAAAAAAAAAAATCAAGAAACTTTGGTGCACCCCTGAAAAATGGGGCTGCACTAAATTGCCTTTTTAAAGCAATTTGGATCTCTGAACAGGTATGGATTTGGAAATCTGAACTGGACTCCCACAGATTCCCAGTGCATCTTTTTTACTCCAGTGACACATCACATTTGATTTAAAATACTTATGTTTGAGGAAGAAATGTTAGAAACTTTCTCTAAACAAGCATAGTTAAAATAATGACAACTATGAAATTGAAAAATTTCAGCATCCATTTCTTCAAAATTTATTAACATTACATTTTAATCAATGCCTAAGCAAATTTCCATTATCAACCAAAATACTTTAAGAGATGTACTGGAGTGACATTTATATTAGGTGGCAATTGATAATGCAAGACAGAATGGGAAAAAAGCACTAGAATGTTTCCTCCTAAAGTATTAACGTTTTTTTTATTTTAAATGACAATCTGGATTTATTCACTCCTTATTCTGGTCTATAGTTCATCCAACATCGTAAAATTGGGTATTACTTACATGGTTTTCCCCAGCCTTAGGAAGACAGAGACATGACTGAATTAATTATTATCCACAAGGTATTTAACTGTTCCCCAAATGTATCAGTTTTGAAAAGCCACTTGCTGCGTCACATAGCCTGATGTTTGGCTAAATAAAAATACCTCAAACCACCACAAATCTAAAGGACCAGAAGAATTTAAATCTGTTTATGAATGATTAGCTAAATTAGGTTCTCAGTGATCCAAAAGAGCATTAATAACAAATAAATATTTACTCCGTGAGCCTACTCATTGCATTTTACCCACCTAGTGTTTTCACAGTGTAATGAGGACTCTCCAAAACAATCCCTTCTTCCGTGTCAAATATTGGGTTATCTATTCCAGTTTTAGGAGGAATTTGTGCTAGTTTCTTTAGCCTCATGGAAGCAGTAAGGTCCAGTTCTTGTTTCCTTCCCTCTTCTTCTCGTCTGCGCCTTATGTCCTCCTGCTGCTGACGGATTCTCTCCAGCTGAGCACTGCGCCGCATGGGCATCATCCTGGAGCCCAAGTCCCCGGGGCAGTCAACAGCCATTTCCCTGTGCTTCTGAGGCTCCTCAGGACACACAAGATCCACATTTTTGGCTTCATTGTCAGAATCCTCTGTGATATGTCCATTCATATGAGAAGTTGTCATGATTATTTGTAATTATGCTTCTGCTCTTCAAACCAAAATGCTGCTATTAGGCCAGTTTGTGTTACGATATTGTGTAAAATCCATTATAAACTCAAAAATATCTCCCTTCCATCACAAGGCGCTTGAAGAGGCATCCAGGAGGAAAATCTAATGACAGATATTCAAAAGAAAATAAATTAGTGAGTAATTAGACCAGAGAGAAAACACCTAAGGTCCCCAGGCATCAGAACAATGGAACTTTGCGTCCAAATTTACACAGTGGTTCTTCCCCTACTAAAAACTACAGAATCCTCACAAATCTGTTCCACATATTTTAGTAGACTTCAGGTGCCAGTGTTCGAAAGGGAGCACTGTTGAAACTAATGCTAACATCTCTTGTACTCCCCAGTGAAAGCCACGGTGATTCTGTACTTAACACAATTGAAAATTAGTAGTTTCCCGGGAGTTCTCACTCAAGTTTTAATTTGTACTTTAATTCTTAAAAATTCCAACACAAACCATGCTTACAATCCCACAAACAGTAAATATGAAAAACCTGTTGTAAACAACATGTTAATATGAAGTTGAGTATGCTGAACACAAGTAAAGATATTTGCATTTACTGTTTACAAATTGAGACATTTTATGTAAACATTGCTTCCTGGATTCAAAGAAGACGGGTCTGGCATAGAGTTCATCCAAAAGATACTATCTAAAGCAGACAGGAGCTGCACTTACACAATTCCAAGTACAGATCAAGTCCTAAGATAAGGGTTGGGACAATTCTGGTTAGCAGCTACTCTTAATACTTCCTATAGGTATGCATTAAAGCAGGAAGGATTAAACGCAAGAGTTAAAATCCTTGTGTGGGAGTACAGACATACAGATTTGACAGAGAATAATAATTAATTTCCACAGTCAAGTATGACATTCCACTATACTACACACACCTTAATCTGATTTCTTATTCCTGATGATTCAGGCTAAAGAGCTTAGGTGTCCTGATAAATATAATCACTCATCTCTTAAATATAATATATATAACAGTGTCTTTTATACCACATTGCCTTTCTGCCAGTGATTCGTTATCCACAATCTGTCCAATTAGAAGGTCATAAAATTAATAAATAGTTACATACCAGATTACCAATATACTTAATTTTTTAAGTCTTTTACCACATTTTACCACTTACTTTTTAATTTACTGAAAGGAAATAATAGGAAATATCTCTAAGTTTTATTACACACTGGAAGAACCAAGACAGAAAAAAACCCCAAAAAACCAAAACCCAAAATCACCAACATTCTTACACCAAATGTTTGCGTTTGGAGGAGGAAGGGAAGGATGTTTATGTTGTAATTAAGTTGAAAATTAAATGTCTATAGTTCTGTTTGGGAGGAGTAGCAATAGAAACTCCTACACAGGATTTTGCCAGATTGCAATTCTAAATACATTGAGTTTTTCATTTTCATGAGGAGTAGCACACAGCATACAGCAACAACAAAATTATTTACTTGTTTTCTCTCTAGCAGGAAGAAAACTACTACTAAGATAATTATTACTAGAATTTTTTCAAGGAGAAAATTAAATTAAAGCAT
The DNA here is from genome assembly GCA_024734555.1 of Trochalopteron elliotii. Taxonomy (NCBI): domain Eukaryota; kingdom Metazoa; phylum Chordata; class Aves; order Passeriformes; family Leiothrichidae; genus Trochalopteron; species Trochalopteron elliotii. Next base: position 3,138,530 of record JANPWX010000059.1, read on the forward strand.
TTCTGTGGTAGTAAAACTTCTTTTTTTTGCCCTTAATTGCACTCCACTGATATGCTTTTACATATCCAATGCTTAACATTCACACATTTAGAAAAAAAGCCGATCAAAAACTACATAGTACTGGAGCTGGCACTGCAAGTACTCCACAATTTCTCAGTAACTGAGGGCTGTAAAGCCCTCAGTTAGTGCCCAACTTAGAACAGCATTTCAAAGAATAAAGCCACATAAAATTCACATTTAGACAGGGTTATATAAAGCACCACTTTAAAAAAAGTTCTGTGAAATTCAGAGAAAGGTGGATAAAAATTGAGCAAAATGATCCTCAGAAAGCTAAATTTCCCCCTTTGAAAGGCAACTTCTCTATACAGAAATACCAATCCCCCAAAAGGAAGCCTCATTAGGAGCAATAAAATCGCAAAGACCACTATTTTAACTATAGACAGAAGATAATTCAAATTCTTTTTAATTCAAGTTGTATTGGCCATAGCTTGTCTGAACACTGAGCCTTTTCAAAGCTACATTCATCTCTTTTCAACTCAGACAAGCTGAAAGAAAACTCACATTCCTGAGTCTATAGGGTACAATCAACAGGTGCTGAAACAATGCATAAGGTGCTGAGGTGATGAATAATATCCATTTAATCAGCGCTAAAAAAGTCAAAAACAGGGTGTCAGGACCTGCAAGAAGTAACACTCAATCGTGTAAGCTAAATGATGTCACACTCTCTAGTGAATCTTAATCAGAAAGAATTAGCAGAAAACTGAGCTGATGGCCAATGCTTAAAAACTGGTCAAGAACTGGTCAATGGGATTAGCTACATATCCTCCATCAAATTTCATGTGTCAGCTACAAAAATGGCACATCAAAACCTCATATCTGTATATAGAGTGAGAAGATCTAGAATCTCTTTAGTTTAGTGATGTGAACTGAAGATAAGAGAAACAAAAATGTAGTCTGGAGTAACAGGCAACCTTAGTAACACTGCTCACATTTTCAGTATAAACAAGACACAAAGGGCATGTAAAATCTTTGAACAGGGTACCAAGACACTTAAGTCACCTGTGACAATAGCTGCCTATTTTCAGTATTCAAGATCTGAGTCAATCAAGTAAAAAAGAAACAAAAGCTTCAGAAAATCAGAGCTCTCTTGCAGTCACACTTTAACATCAACAGTCAGAAAACCACAATGACAATTTAAGAGTTTTTGAATTTTAAATAAAAAGTATTTCTGGTGTCCCAGATAACTAGATACTTCTAAAACCAGGAATAAACAGTACGGCAAAAGAATCACTCTCAGATTATACAAAGATGACACAAAATATCATGTTATCAGGCAACCTAAAATTTGACCTTATGGAAAAATCAAACCAAATGCACAAAAACCTGACCCCTACATGTAACTAGCTGGTAATCCATAAAAGCATAGATATGCTGCAAGTCTGGAATGCTGAACAACTTCCTTTAATCAAAGAACTTCTGATAAGGGGTGACCCCCTCCAAACCTAAGCCCCTCTCCTTCCTCCTGTTGTCTCAGGTCTGCATCAGACATCACAAATCCTCACTTCCAACTGTTTTGGAAAAATGCTACTGCCCAACTGCAACAATGAAATCAACACGTAAGGAAAAAAAAAAAAACAGATCAGCTCTCAAGTGCCTCTCTACAATGGTCCTAAGGATGTAAAATATTACACGGATAAAATCTTTAATTTGGTTCTGAAATTAAGGTGTTGTATAGCTGAGGTTAAAAATTAGATTCAGCTTAAGGGAGGTACTAGGAACAGAAAATTTTATTTTAACCAATATGCATGGCATCAAAAGTCTTAAGATGAAGAATTTCAGAAACTGTTCTCCTGATTTTTCCTTCTGAAAGTTTCTTTTGCAATTTTAAAAATTCCATGAGAGCACTAATAAGAGAAGGTTGCTACACCAAATCTGTTCTCTGCAAATTGTGGATTATCCAATAAAACACATTTACAGCCCAAGAGAAGCTTATTTTGCCAAATTAATATTTAGGTCTATGGAGGAAAATTTGCCGACTTACTCAATAACAATATTTTTTACTACTTCATATGTACAATCTATATTACAACATTTGCAATGAAGAGAATTCCTTTCCACTTCAGAACTTGGTAGTAGCCGTTCCTATACTTTCTAGGTATGTACAAGTGTCTGTTACACAGCTCGCATTACTCAAAGTTTAACAGGGTTCAGTCATGGTTTTGACCATCTTGCTTTGAACTGCCGATATCTAACTGGGGAATCTTAGTGTTCCCACATGACACACAGAGCTTTCCAAAATAAAGCAGATTTATGACTCTCTCTGTCCAACTTCGTATTACAAGTCATACCAACACAGTCCTGGAGAGTGTATGTGAAAGTCTTCCTCACAGATTACTTTTATTTTTGGCCTCCAGAGGAAGGTTTCTAAAAACTGATAATGTTAGTACAGCTGTTAAAAAACAGCACTTCATTCACTCTGGTCACCATCAGGCATCATATAAAATTCTGACTGGAATGTAATTATGAACAGCAAACACACCATATTTCTGATACAAGTTCATAACAGCAAAATTAAAGAAAAAACACAAGTAACCATACTTGCTATTCTCAAAAATACTGTATTTTACAAGCCACCATTCTTCATATAGCTGAAAATATCAGACTTCTATCATCTTTTCAAACACCCCAAATACACTAAACAAAGCACAGATCCCAAAAGCTCTGTAAAAGAATAAACATACATAAATGCAATCATCTTGGTGTGCAAGGGAGATGCTAGAATAAAATATATACTGACAGAGACCGAAATAGAAGTGCTCTAAGGTAGTTTAAGTTTTCACTTGCTTCCTGGGGACGGCAGCTGGTGTGCATAGCAATCCTAATTGCTTTAACAACTAAATTCTGTACAGTAAAATTAAATTTGTTTTGCTTCAGCAACTTCCAAAGAGCAAAAATGACATTTTCTGGAGGCTGAGGCTTTGTGTTACATTTCAGCAGTGTTTAAAATTCTTTCAGTGCTACAACTATGATTAGACGTGATAGTTCCCTTTTTAAAATTCATTAAAGCTGCAAATTCTGAATGACTGCAAGGAAGTTCAGTTTTTACCTCCAGTGAAATTTCATTAGTTTTGGCACAGATTAGAGTATAAAAGCCCAACCTGCATTTGTAATTTTAATATAAACACAAAAAATATATATTAAACATTAGCACAGTGATTGATCATCAGCTTAAAGCCATATACCACAGACACAGTATAATAAAATATTAATTTAAAACATCTGGGAGATTAATTCTAGGATGCTGAAGTGGATTAGAAATCAGATTAAAATCACATACAAGATGTTTCCCGATATCTGAACTACTAATAAAATACAAGCATGAAACTATGGCACAGATCTCTGCCATGTATTATTAATGTCTCACATAACAAACAGTGTGTCTTCCGGTACTTTTACTCAGTACTTCAGATTCTACACAAGCAAAACCTAAGCCATAAAAATCACAAAGTAACAAAGTAAAACGCTTCAATAATTCTACAAATGGAAGCTCAGTGCAAGAAAATAAAAAATAATCACTAGCTTTCCTTGCATCATCTCCTATGCTCATTTTTTCTTCAATGGTATTTCAGTGAATCTGCATAATTAAGAGACTTGGAATGCAATTACATAAAGGAAAACACAACACAAACCATGTTGCACAGCATAAAATTAACTACCACTACTTGATGAGAGTTAAAGATCAGAGTTTATGACAGAAAATACTTCACAGATAATTCTTATGACTCTTAATAGTACGTGAAACAACTGGTATAGCCTGGAGCAGACTGATGTTTTGCAAAAAATAAGTAAAAGTTACAAAATTTATGACAACTTGATACTTCTTTAATTTACAAAAAAGTATCTGTAAGAAAAAAAAAATTTACACTAGCTTTGCAACGTGTTCAAGAAAATTAGTTCTGGCATTGTTTGTTTTTTCAGTCTAATATTATTATTTAAATTATTCTTTCCTCTAACTAGATATTCTGGCATAGACTAGTATTAGAAGCAAACTCTTCCTTTAATATCCAGCTGACACTTGTTTTAATAATTTCAAAACAGAATTCATTATAACACCTGTCAAGCACAGTAACTCAGTACAACATGTGAATTTAAAAGGGCTCTCAGACATGCCAAGAGGTTTTAGCATTCCATGCTCACTTAAATGTGCAAGATATGTGGATGAACTACAAAAAGGGCTACACCCTCAAACTGATCATTATTTTCATTGTTAGCAGTTTCTAAGTTAAATTTATACCAGAACAATAGCAACGTTCATTTGCAGCATTAAAGCACAGAGAAATCGACGAAACTGAAAATTCAGATAGTAAGGTTAGATTCCAATTTTACAAATGGTATAAACAAATTGCTCATCCTGCAAACCTGGGACATTATAAGCACCTTTTTGTATCACATTGGTATTACATCTAAGAACCGTGGTCTATTTAAGACATCAGTTTTTATTAGGCTTGTTTATCTGTTAATGCAATGTCACCAATCCAAAAAGCCACAGCTCGAGAATGGGCCTACACTATCAACTTTGAGAGGCACAAGGAGACTCTGGACAAAACAGACATGAACAAAGTGTTTTCCATGAAAAACAGACACCAATAAGAGACGTACATCATGTCAATCAGCAGCCACCTCACTCAGACCTCTTTTCAGCAACTGAACCTTTGCAGCAAAATAAACGCAAGGAACAGATATCCAGCAGATGTATGAAGAGGGAAGAACAATTAAGGCTTATTTAAATTCCTGCCCATCTCACTGTGAAAGACAAATGCTGCATATTCTATCAGCAGCTATCTTCCTTGGTTAGTACAGCAACAGTGAGCTCCTTTAATTGGCTAAAATTGATAGCACAGGTCAAACCACTCACATGATAGCACAGAACCAATCTAGCTGTAAACATGCCTTCTCTAGTTGTAACAAATCTTTCTATTGCATTTATCAACACTTTTTTCTTTTCAGTTACACAAACTGAAAGGTTTCCTAAGTTGACTGAGACTTGAAACAGTTGTTGAAATCACTAAGAATAAACATATCCCACAATTCCCTTTGTTTTAAATATACACTACCACTCACACATCAATTTGTGCTTTTTAGATCAAATGAAAAATGGACAGGGAGAAGAATAAAGTTTCAGCTGGGGTGAGAGGGAATGACAACAGAAACAAACTTGAGCCGGTTTCAAGAAACCGATTGCTGAAAGTCACAGCCGACAAAAAAAGGCAAGACTTGCTGAGGTCAGTTAAGCATATTTAACAATTCTGTAACATAGTATTTAGGTGCTAGGACCTGTTCATATTTTGTATCCTCGATTAAGATTCAGCACAGTTTTGCTGACAAGACCTAAACTGTGGTGAGGAGCACGGCAGAGGGCAGTCTCTGCAGCAATTAGTGAAAACCTGAAAAAAACCCCCAAAGCTGCTTCAAAAGAGAGCTCACAGAAACATCCAACACGACAGCTCGTTAAATGGTCTGACACCCACATCACCCCAAAACAGCACAAACAGCACACAGATATACCACCCTAGCATCCCACCATGGCTGAGATTAATAGGCTACTACCATGTATACATTTGAATACTCACTTGCAATCAAATCTTTAACACCAATAATCCCTGTGACAAAACCAGTTTATTTTATATATAGATATGAGTGGATAACATAGATGCCTACAAGCTGCAATGAAAATATGACATGATAGTATGAGAAAAAAGGAGTTACTTTAATTTAGCAGTTTTTAAAATTTTTAGAAACCTTCAAGCATAACAAATGAAGAGTAAAGAAATTCCTAGAATTCCAGGGATTGTTAACAGATCTCACAGGACAGCCAGAAGCATGATAACAAGACAGTAATTTCTTATCACCCATTCACAGTTAAGACTTCAGCTTTCATTGTCTATAAAAGTAAATATGCCTGTCCTCACTTTAAATGGTGGTTATATTCCCTGCTATTTTAGTTCTCTAATAAGACTCCTCCCACCCCCTTGAAAATGTGTCCTTGTTAGCACAGGGTCTTGCATTCTGGTCTCATTTTAACCCCCTTATTTTTTAGCGTGTTATTTTTAATAACAGTGCTTGCCACCACTTCACTACGTAAAACATAGTACTAATAGCCAATAGTTCATGTGCACTAGTATGTATATGTCACTGTCACTTCAAAGAGGTGACTGAACCAAAGCTAAATTAACTAATTCCAAATTAAATTGAAGTTAGTGTTCCACAATTTACATCTCACCTGACGTTTAAACTCACACAAAATGACAGTATTCCATAGCATGTTATTCTTAATCCATATCTGCAATACTCTAAAGAAAGACTAACTTCTTTACTTATTTTAATACTCTAGTATCTGCTAAATTCAATTTAGAAATATCACCTAAAGAAAATGAAAATACAGCTATTGATCAAAAACTTTCATCCAAAAATGCTAAAATGTTAGCTATCTAATGCAACAGTCTTCAGAGATTATACTGGGACCAAGACTGTCTTTTAATTTTATATGATTGAGCTACAGACTTTGCAAGTTCAAAAAAGTAAAATCTTACAACATTATGTAACAAAGATACATGTGCTAGCTTCTTTCATGTGGCCATCCTCCTCAAGCTCTCTTTTCAACTCTATTTTGCAAGATTAACTGAATGAGTGTCAGGGATGATTTGAAAAGCTTTTTTTAAAATTATCCCCAATGATATAACCTGATTAGTTGTGTCACCATGTTACTCATAAGTATGTGGGGGAGAAGGGGATAAGGATCTTCTGACTTTTTTTTCTGACCACAAAAATAGGGTGAAACTTCTAAAAATTGACAGTCTGAAAAACAGGACATCAGTCACAAAACTACACAAGTGATTTCTCTGCTTCACAGGACTCACAATCACATACCACAAACTCAGAACAACATTTCATTTGAGCTCTTCTCTATTTATTTATAGGGAAAAAACCCAATGCACAAGCTGTTTTAGCTACTCAGGTCTCTGATGTCACAAGATTTTCATTCCTAAACTCATCTGAGATGGTGGTGACTGTTTCACTGAGCAAATCCCTAAAAAATTGCTGCATAAATCTTAAAATTTTCCTTCAGTAAGTATTTTCTCTTAATGGGTCTAAGGTTTTCTTTGTCTAATTAGCATAATCTGTAGTTGATTTTTCTGGGGGGAACTGTAAGCTAGGCATACAAGCCACGGCAGTGTGTATAAATTTTTTTAGCCATTTCAGTATTACTACTATGATGAGATGCCCTGCTAGACATAAATGACAGAAGCCCTTGCTACTATGGAAGAAAAACTCTCCTCAGACAGGACAAGTGCAATGGGTAACTATGGCAAAAGTATTCCCTGAAGAACCAATGGATGACAGTTGAAGTTTGCAGAGGATTATGTTTAACCAAATTCATGTCCATGAAATCTGATGGAATGCTTCTCAGTCCTGAGAAGACAAATGGCAAAGTCAAAACTCAAAATTTTGCAGGCTGAAAAAACTGTTGAGAATTCGCAGTGCTGTAGCTTCTTTACACTGTGTCAGTCACATTACTTAATATTTGCAAACATTTCAGTAGTTTTTTCAGGGAATTCACATAATTCATATGTTTGTGCATAACTAACTCTGCCAACTGCTAGAACAGAACAAAGCTGACTAGGCTTTCAAGTGTGCCCTACTTTTGCAGCCTTCCAAACAGAATCTGTAGTTCATGAATTTATGACAAGAACCAAAAAAAGAGACTGTCAGTATGATTCCTTGGACTGTTAAGCTGTGCTAGTTTGCTGCTGCCAAAGACCTGCAGTCTCATTACTCTTGCTCTCGACTGCTCCCTTATGCTCTCCACTTTTGGGTTGTACAGCCATTGACAGTTTTGAAGTTTTGAAGGTTGTCAAATCTGTCACCAAGTCATTTTAATTCAACAAGACTGCAGAATGTCACAAAATACTTTGGTTTGGTTTGTTTTGGTCAAATTGGCATGCCAGAACAGATCACAATAATCTGAAAGGTGACAAGACTGGCATAAGGGTCAGAAGAAATGTTTTGAGACCAGGGAGGTAAGAGGTAAGAACAAAGACAAGTCCAAATGGGACCTCACCTTATTGGAACCATATTCTGTGAGTTCTCCTCACCTCCCCCAAAAAAATCTCATCCACACCTACTGATTCTTTTCATCCTTAACAACCCAAACAAAATCTACCAAAAAAACCCACCAAAAACAAACCAAACCACCCCCCCAAAAAAAACCACAAAAAACCCCCACCACCCAACCAAAAAAAAAAAAAAAAAAAAAACAAACCCACAAAAGCAACTACACACCTACAGCTATTTGCATATCTTCCTGATGATGTAAACAGGGCAGTTAAAAGGGAAGTACTGGTTTATCTTAAAAAGCATACTCAAACACTGTGGGTGTAAAGCACCACAAAATTTGCACTTATTTTTAAGCATATTTACTCCCAAATAAAAAGGATAAATTAATCACCCTAGTGTTTAACACGGTGAAGTCAGTATCTGAACATCTCTGCACATTCAATATTTGAAGATACTCAACTAGCATTCACCATTATCACTGTGTAAATAGTATAATCCACAACTCAGAAGCAAGAGCCTTTTTTTCCCTTTTTGTAACACACAACAATAACAGAGATAGATCTTAATTTTCTTCAGCAGAAGGCATTAAACAGATCACCTATTGATTAAACAGTACACCTACTGGTCAAACACTAATACAAACAAAAATACTACCTCAGGCATACAACAGAGCTTATATATGGATAACCATTTGGGAATAGAAAAAAATTACAAATCACCTTTCCCAGTATTGATCCCAAAGGTCCTTTAAACTTGCAGGACCAATGCCAAATGTGACCAAAGAACTCATGCTGATTCCTGGGTCACACTATAAGGGAAACCTGCTGTACAAACCTACACCATGCAGTAACTTAAAACACAGGCCACACTGAAAATGTGCAGAAAAATATTTTATGTGAGGTATTACCAAAATTTCACTATAGGATGTGAAAATCAAATGCTCTGTAAATAATCTACCTCACTAGACTTCATAATAAAAATGCATGGGAAAACTTCACAAGGCTATAAAGACATAACATTAGAGACCTTCTGTACCTTATAAAAACAGTCTCTTTCTTTCCTATTAAATCTAAGTGGACTCTTGGGCCTAATGTTAGCAATCTGTTACACAAATCAAAACAAAATCCTGACAGGAACAAACTCACTTCTGCAAAGCTAATTCAAGTACCTAACTGTGACTGCAGAGCTTTTTCACAGTTCAACTCTTTTCCTAAACCAAAGAAAGATCATTCTGTTTCTGAAACTTTGTTAAAGCATGTGTTCTTTTTATTAGGAAAACATTAGAAATTCGTGATAAATCCACAGAAATGTAAGACTCCCTTCTACATGAAGGTAGGCAAACTTTCTTAGTATGTAATGGTGCAATATCCCATCCAGAAAACTGTGTCATCACTTGAGCTGTTGAACTAAGATATTGAACATGACTATGGAAGCCAGGGAAAAACATGGGCAAGCTAAGTGATGTAAATTCCCCCTCAGAACCCTCAAGTCACGTTAAGGAACAAAAATTCAACACTTAGGAAAGTGGAATTAGCAGAAACTTTTCTTTGCCTAAGATCATGGAGTGAATCTTCTAGTGTAATGAACCTCCAACACATCATTTGAACTTAAGGAAGTATTTCTTACCAATTCTTATACTAATCAAACTGAAGATGACTCTTCAAGCAGTAGTGTTATAAACTTTGTTTAAAATGTCTTCCTTCTTCAGTAGCATCTTTAAAGACATTTTTCCCCACCCAACTAAGGAGTTGAAATCTGAATAATGAATTTTGATTTTCATGCAAAAAAAAATTTCTCAGTCACCTTTCATATTCCCTGCCAGTGAAATGGATAGACACTGAAACATATGTTAACTTGTATTTTATACTCGCTTATAATAACACGTACACAATTACTTATTAAAAAAAAAACAACAAACCAACCCCCCAGAAACCCAAACTAAATGTACATTTTGCCACATCATTAGAGTTCAAAAGTGTCTGACAACTAAAACTGATTCCATAAACTCATGTTATCTACTATGACCCACTGTAGTAGAGAAAGCGTTAATGGCAAGAGAAAATGGAAATCACAGTCCAACAGCCAGTCAGTCTTCCTAGTTTTATGTGCAAGTTCAATATTCACTGCTTTGTCCTCACTTTATCTTTCATAAATTTTTACTTTGTCACCTGAAACAGGTTTCTCAACAGGAAAGTAGAAGAGAGGTAAGTTATTAGGACATCACTTTCAAGTGAAGTGAGTGTGCACAAAATTTAAGTTCAATCAAAATAAAAAATGGATGCAAGATAAGGAAACTTCTCTTAAGGAAAGATTTCCTCCTGGTGCTAATGTCAGATCTCAGCAATTGAGATATTTTTTAACAGAAAAATGGGGAGACGTAAGAATGCTTTCAACTGATGAATGCAGGATATCTTTGCATTTCACCACTCAGTAAATTATATGTGTTATACAAAAGAGCAGTAAACATTAAGAATACATTCAAAAAAGTTATTGAGCAATACCTGGAAGAATCTATCACACACCAACCCCTTAAACAAATACCTAAAGATTAAGTTTGTACAAGTTATACATCCCAGTGATGCAAATACATATATATGCACTACACCAACATACCCGATAAATCTCTCTAAAGAAAACATCACAACATTTTACTACCCCAATATTTGTAGCTTGGTCACCAGGTACTTCTGAATCAGAAAGTAAGAACTCAGTGTCCCAAAATAATCCCAAAGACATAAACTGTAAACTCTCTCATTTGTAGCCACTTGAGGTAACAGTGTCTTCACAAAGCATTCCAGAATCACCAGAGCATAGACTCCTTTGGAACACACTTATTAGTTGAAGCTTCATCAGAACACCAATGCCATCCAACTGAACACAAACTACTATTAAATTTAAAACTCTAGAGCCAAATTTCCCTAATTAAGCTTATCTGAGAGTGTTAGCAACACATCTGGCAGTTCTTCTTCACGTTAATGAATAGTCTTCCGTTATTCAGTCTTTAACTGTTTTACCATACTAATACTTTGAATAAAAAACCCATAAAATTCCAGGCATAAGGTACTTCTTTCTTAAACTCATGTTTACATAATTGTAAAAATATCAACTTTTGAATGAAAGTGTTACTTTGCAAACCCTTCAGCAAAATGACAATTCTGGATGCTGCCCTCATGCTGAGACCACACAGAGAGGTGTCTTCCTCTAGAGGTGGAGACAAATCAGCAACTTAACACTACTCAATGTACAGGACTGCACTTGGCACTATGATACTGAAACATTCTGGAAAACAGTGTTACAATTGTGAAGTCAGCCTAAGAAAAACTGATTACTAAAACGTGCCACGAATGATTCTCAGCACTTTTCACACAAAATTGTCAACCTTGCCCCCTATTACAAAACCAGGTGCCAAGGCTTCAACTGATGCTCCAGACTACTACCAGAAGATGCATACAACATGAATGCTAAGGAGAACTCATCTTTTTTTTTTCCTGAGAAAAGTCAGAGAAAGGAATGAAAACACAGAGGATGAAAACTGGGAGAAAAAATGGGGGAGTCTAGACTTAAATGACATAAGGAGAAGCCCATTACTGGAGAAACTAGAGTAATTATCCATTCTAGCAATCATCAAAACAACGGCAAAGTCAAAGTACTCTAAACTCCCTGCCTGCATAAAAAGCAGAATCCAGGGTCACAAGGCAAGGCTAAGATGACAGAACAGACAGCAAGAACACTAACTGGATATGGGGCTCAGGGCCAATATCAGCATTTCTGTATGCTGCTTGGGAAGCTGCCACTGTCTTTACACAAAGTTTTTCAGATCAAAGAGGTCAGCCAAATGGTAACAGTAAGGAGTGAAAGTTATGGTCCACTGGAAGAGATAGACTGTGTTTTCTCTCTATAACAGGGGAGTAGAAAGAAAGCAATCATATTTTCTCTGATTCTGGTATATGAAATGTGATGATAAGTAAACTGAAAGGGTTATGTATGTAGAAGTTATAACCACCCAGTCTGGTGCATCTGCCTTGTAAGCAACAGGAAAAAGCAGCAAAATTAGAGGACAAAACACCAAATATCATTGTGAAGCACCAGAGCCATAACAAAAGAACACTCTTAGGCCTTCACTGCAGCCATCCTAAGAGACAGGCAGATTTATCCTGACCCTAACCATGGCATCTGACAGGCTGCAAGTACTCTAGTTGCTACATGTATGTACATTTGTCACTGTAAAGTTGCAAATATTTGGTCCTTCTCTTGCCTAGCAATTCGAAGAGCTTTGATGAGCTAAAACAGAAGACTGCAGTTTTTTAAACATACTTTTTTCAAGACTTTGCAGCAGTAAATTCTCATAATGCACTGGAGCAGCACAGCTGAAAAACTTCAAGGTGCAACAACACACACCACCCATCCCGCATCAAGTATGTATATCCATGTTTCTCAGCAATCAAATTACATCCTCTATTTCTTTCTACCAGTTTTCTCACTTGAACTTAAGATATGACTCTGCAAGATGAAAACATCCTTTACCTTACATCACAATGATTTACCACTTATTTTCACACTGGCTTTGGCATGACTAGAGCTCCCCAAGAGCCAGCTTATCAGAATAAAGTTGCAGAAAACAAACCAAAGAGAAAGATACCTATCATTCTTAGTAGCAAAAAGCTCTGAGATCATGAGATGATCTGCATATAAAACAGTGGTCTCCGTCCATCACCAAAATGACTGCAATTTTTGCTGAGTTACAGATTTTTCAAAGCTAAATTGTTTCAAACTCTTGTGGAGTAGATAATTTATACTGCCCAAAAGTCACACAAAATCTGCCTACACACAAAAAAAAACCCCTAAGTGCTCAAGTGTTCAAATGATAGAAAAAATAAAATCCAAACCCATTTCAAAACTGTGCTGTGTGATCAGCAACAAACGATTCTGAAACAGAAAAACACCTCAGGGTAGCAGATAGAAATTGACATGCTGACCCTGCACATCAGATAAAAATCAAGATGACAGTGAACATCATCTGCTTTCTCTATTTTAGAAGAACTTTACGTACATAGATTTAGGACTAGGATTAGGATTTTTGGGTCCCACACACAGATAGGATTTTCTGGGCTCTGGCAAAAACAAGAACTAGAGAATCTATTAGAATGCAATCCAGCAATGTCACTCAATACAAATAAGACTACTACTGATGCAGTGTTTTCTTGATGTCTACCTAAATTGTTGCAGACTGTTTTTAAATACTTACTGTCAGTGGCATTTTCTTAAATGTATTAGGTCACATTAAGAAGACTTGATCCTGTCTTTTAAAAGAGAAAACCAGTCTCTATTAAGATAAATCAGTCAACATAATTTATAGAATATAGGTAACTTCAGATTTCTCTTATGTAAGGAAACAATGTGCAAGTTCACTCAGAATATGTTTTGCTCATCTTCTTTAAAGAACCAGTAGGGTCCAAAGACCAGTAATGTAAATTAGAGAGACATGACATGATTTGCACACGAAACAAAAGAAATACACAAACAGATGTACAAATAAGGAATGGCTAACAGAAGTGAAATCATGTGTTTTCAATTAAAAGGCTATTATTTGACGAAAGTTAAGAGCAAAAATGTGGTTTGCTTACAAAAGTCATTAAGATTTTATTAGTCAGTGCACAAAATGACCCAAATAGTTGCATGAACTGGAAAAGACATGCAAATATAGGGATATAATTTCAGTCAAGCTTTCACACAGCTATAGCAGCTAAATAGTATTATGAAGGCAATGTTGCTGGCTCCCTTCATCCTCCATGTCAAGGGGAGGTATGTCAGGACCTCAGTAAATTTTTTTCACCACAGAGCCAAGAGGATAATGAGGACTGCCATGACCATGTGTCAATTAAGAACAGCTTCCAGCACAATTTTCAAAGCACCACTCAGTATAATGCCTGAAACAAAAAACATTTTAAATTTGCAACAGAAATATTTTATTAATATTCCCATTAAGCAATTAAGAGACTGGGAAATTCTGCATAACAGCAAAGCCTGCAGATACAAGTTTAGAGGAATAAAATCAAGTGACAGGGTGAAGTTCTTGGGTCCAGCACAAATGGCAGTGGCCTAAAATTAATAAACCATGATAAATTCAATTTCTGTCTCTGCTGTGCTAACTAGGCACTCCAAGTTCTTGACAACTTATTAGCTCAGGCACCTGCATTTTAACCACAAGTAAAGAGAACAGGGCTCTCAGAAAACAGATTGCTCCCTCCCTGGCATGCCAGTGCATCAGGCAGGATGGCTCTGCAGGGTCCTGGCCAGGTGACAGGATTTGTCTGGGCACCAACCTTGAATTCCTTCTTTATTCATTAGAACATGCAACTGTTGTTTCTACAGACACCAAAGAGTCTAATTATGAAGCCACTGAGTATGGTCTTTCAGGCAAAGTCTGGTAGACTGAAAATACTTTTAGCAAAGAATTTTAACTGAGATTTGAAATGCCATATATAAGGCAAGTAAAATTAGTTTGGGAAATACTTTGTCATAGTAAGAAAGCGCCAGAAGTAACAGTAGATACTCAAGTTTTGTATTTTCCATTTGTCAGAAGTACAAAAGCAAATCTTTGTGGCTTAGAGTTCCCCATGAGAGGTTAGCAGAAATGTGAAGCAGTATTAGTTTTGTAAGAAGTCCAACAGGTTAGCCCAACCTCTAATCCTACAGATACGCTGTGAACAGCTCCAGTCCCTCACTTGAAAGCAGCTCCTCTCATACTGTCCTAATGCCTCACAGACAAAGGTTTTTCACTAACAGCTCTGCATCTTACTTTCTTTTTCAGCACCCCTTCTGAGTACTTGTTACCTGCACTCTGTGTGATACTAGGAAACAAAAGCAAGGTTGTAAGATCACTCTTTATAGTTTTGCACAGTGAAAACACAGGTTCTTGCCCCAAGGAAGCATTTAATACTGAGAATTTTTCAGAGGTGGGAGAACCCAACAGACCAAAACCACCCATATACTTCTTCTGAACAAGCCAGAAACACTACAGTGACTCTACCATTCTGTCTGGAGCCAGAGCATAAAGATGAATAGCCACTTTTCCCAATAACATCGGAAAAATACTGACCCCTTGAATAAGAGCTGCAACCCTGTGCACACAGCAATTACCCAGAAGGGCAGGTACTGATATCTTCTCTGGTCACCAGTGAAGAACCTGCAGAACCCCTGGTGTCAGGGGAGGTTTAGGTTGAATATTAGGAAAAGGTTCCACAGGTTCTTCACCCCAAAGGTGGTTGGGCACTGGAACAGGCTTCCCAGAGAAGGGATCACAGCACCAGCCTGACAGAGTTCAAGAAGCATTTGGACAATGCTCTTGACACGTGGTGTGACTCTTGGGGAGTCCTGTGCAGGGCCAGAAGCTGAATTCAATGACTCCTGTGTGTCCCTTCCAAATCATCATGTTCTATAATTCCATACTTGGAACAAGCAACTAGCAATTCTCATCACTGGGTTTAATCCTTAGTGCTAAATCAACCAACAGTGTGAGGCAAATCAGAGCAGGAATATCTGATTTTCACAGAATCTTGATGAAATTTCTACACTTTATTGTTACTTTTTACCATTGGCTACTAAGGAAACAGAAACTAATTTTGGGATGTACATTAGCTTTTATTCATTATTTCTGTTTTGTCACTTCAAACACTTACTACAACGCAGTTTAGGCTGGGCTACAAATCTGTTAGAAAATTTCAAAACAATCAATGTAGCAGCCATTGATGATTATCAGTAGAAACAACAGACCAATTAGACAGGAAATCCAATATTTACAATAATGAATTCAATTTTTTTTCAAGTCAAGTCTGTGATTTTTGCTTCAATGCTGCAGAAACTTACAACTTTTGAAATACAATAAATGATTCTATCCTTATGACATATCCATTTACCAGAGACATTCTGTTAATAATATCCCACTTAATTTAAGGTATTTGAGTGTAGTTGTAGTTCTTTGGTCCCCAGAGACTGCAAATCATCTCAGCAATGCAGGTAGAGAATTTTATTCCAGCACTATCAAGGCTCCATGCCTGCCATAACAAAATTGATTTTTGCAAAGCAGAAACGATAAAGCAAAAATAGAAAGCTTCAGGTATCCCATGGTTTGGTAAGTTTTAGGTATCCCACAGGTGGTCCATCACTTGCAGGCATTTTGAAACTTGAACCAAAAGCTTCACACGCCTTTTTCCAATTGACTAATTTGTTGGAAGATACTTGTCTGAGATGTATTTTCTACCTGAAGCCAGTTCACATTTTATATTAAAAAAATCTTTAGTCAGATTTATCTAGAGAACTTCCAACAGAACTGGCATTCATAAACTTTTTGTTCTTGATGTATTCTAAATTTATGAACAGGAGTAGTATTATTTCCATATATTTATTTATCATTCACAGATTAAAAATGTGCTGAGTTAGAGAGAAAAAATCATGTTACAAATTAGGTACTTAAATCAGAATCTATTATTTGAGGTCAGTGAGATTTATGAATACCTTCATGCTCCACTAACTCAAATCACCCTAAGTATGCACCTATACTCTTTCAAGACCAGTTCTGGAATTCTGAATACAAACAAGGGATATTTATTAGACAACTTTAAGTTTTAGCAAGCTAAACCCATAAACATACTTTTAACACTTTTTTATTCCTCTAAACTTTAGAGCACCAATTCACACAGCTCCCATGCACAACATTTCAGTCTTAAGAGTAACAGGTCTTACACTTTTTACTGCTGTCTTTATTGGGCTTTTGGTTCTGTACACCCTGTGGTTCTGCATATTAAAGTGATGCAACATTTCTGCGTGGTTTACCTGCTAAACAAGAATGTTCAGAAATATTCAGAAATGTTTGGTATGAATATACTAAAATAACAACATATGAATCCATCATACCTGAACTGGTGTAATGGTCAGCAGTAATATGGTACTTATGGATTTCTCAAAGTGGAAGTCACAAGTTTAACATGGAATTCATTGCAAAGAGATCATAAAATAAGGTCAACTATTATATCTCCTTGGTTTTTTTTTTTCAAATAAAGAAAAAAACAAGGCTTCATATGAGGCTGAATTAAAGGAACAGCAAGCTTAAATTAAAGACGCTGATAGACGAGCTCTAGCAAATCTTGTTGTAGCAGATTAAGTTACTATCCTGAGCTGTAGACTGCTCCCATCAGAAGTCACAGATCCCAAAAGTAGAATTGTCAGGAGGGAACACGTGTTGCCACCTCAGCCACTTCACTGCTAAGACTGGCATTGCAGTTGGGTTCAGACAGCACACCATGAACCGTAATGACCGAGAACAAGCACTTGATAATCCTGCAAAGGAACTAGAGCAGGAGTCAAGCAGGAAAAGGTAAAAAAACTGAAATCACAAAATCTAAGATTTCTAATCTAAGAGCTGTAGCTGCAATCTAAATTTCTTCTAAAGTAGAAGGAATCATCTGTGCCAATCATCACAAATCTATCCAAGAATAAAAAACACAATCTCACTAGAAAGTGTCAGAAGCACAATGTGAACTGTTTAACAAATTGCAATTAAGTTTAACAAGCACTGATTAATCACGTTAAGTACTTTAAAGGCTGAATATTCAATTTCAAATTAGCTTTAAGAAATCAAGAACTAAAGATTTGTATGGAACTTTAATTATCACAGGAAGTCACAACTACGTAAGTTTTTGGGAGCACTAACACACATAGTACCAAATGAACAGCATTAAATATCTTTCTAAGACTTGACAAGAGTATGCACTTAAGAGGGAACACAAACCAGCCTACATCTACTACTCAACCATTTAGGTATGCAGCTGCATTCATTAAATATTTGTATAGAAAAGGCTTCAAAAATATTGACATAAGGAGAAACTGTATGAAGTTCTCAACAACAGAGGTCAAAAACTGGCTTAGGGGATAAAGTACATATAAATTCAAGTGTGCAACTCAAGTTGTTAAATTTTAAAAAACATATATGCAAATATTTAATACTTTCCCACTACAGAAGGCCTCAAAAAAATAGGTTGATACATAATAAGCAGACCTAACTTAATTTCTGCAGATCATCCCATCTCAACTCTAAGTGAGGTATTTAATTTCTAAGGCTGCTCTCTCGAACAAGAACCTCATACAGACTCTAGGCTCAGCATCATACGGATGAATTTATAACAGAGGGCCCTACCATTGATCAAAACTGAGCCATCAATGCAGAATCATAAAGGACATTTTAGTAGAAAGGAGTCCACAGTTATGACATTATTATACTGTTGTAGTATTGTTTTGTTAATATTATTGGGTTATTCCAGCTCGAGATCCACCTTTCTGAATTCAGTTTCGAAAAAAGCAGCTCTTTACAATCTTGTAGCCCAGTGCAGAACAGCATCTAGTTGAGATAAGCTACCACATTTTTATAGGACAAATTTCAGTAAGTGCATCTCAAGGAAAGGCAGGAATTGACAAAGTAAATGTCACTTGTCCTTCCTCCCAAAAGAAAGAGAAGTAATGTGATCCAACACACAGAACCTTTGCTTCCTCCCCATTTTCCCACCTTCCCTATTCAGAGAGAATAGATGGAGAGACTCATGTTTGAAGGTCTGCAGGAGGAAAGAATGCAAGATGAACAAGGGGCCAAAAAAGCACGGTCAGAAATATAAGTCCACATTAAAACAGGAAAGATCTATCGAAAAACAATGTATCATGACTCTTCAAAATTGATCCTAAAACTAATCCCTAATAGCAATAACTGTACTAGTGTGAATAAAACAGACACAAAAAAAATAACATTTAACCTAAAAATTACTTCATAAGCTATAAGCTAAAACCAGTTCTTCACTGCTGCTTCAAAATACATTATTAGATGCTGGGTTTTCTTTTTTCAGTCAAGAAAAAATAGCTCTCCATTGCACTTCATTTGGACTTCTCCTGAGTTCAAAATCAACAAAAGCCTAAAGAAATGAATGACCTACAAAACATGCAAAACCAAACAGACTTCAGCTGAATAGCTTCTTGCCTGATCTTAAGATCATCCTCAGTATTTTTCTTTTGGAAGGAAGTACAAGTGACATTTACTTTTTCAATTCCCAGCTTTTCTTGGATTAGACTTTCAGTCCTTACTATTTACATCTTGCTTGATGAAAGAAGAAATCTTTCATTCTTCTTGCTAATGAAGAAAGAAGAAATCTAAATAGGCTGAAAAGCAGGAAAGCGTCTACCTGACTGCAGAATCCTCAATTTGCTGCTCTCCTCTTTCCACTGAAGCCAAGTAACTTGCTTCTTCAGAGTTGTAGCTAGCCTTCGTTATGTCAGCTTGAAGCAACACACTTCACCAGAAGTGGTTGATGACAATAGTTAAAATCTTGAGAGAAGATCACACACTAAGTTAATATTTTCTGAAGAGGAAAGAATTAAATTGATAATTCCATTGAAAGAGTCTATAAATCTAACAAGAACTGAGGGTCAAATGGATTTTTAGTGCTGTTTATACTCTTAGAAAAATAAGCATGTGAAACAGACTATTCCACTTGTCAAAACCAAAACCAATACCGTGGGGCTCACAAGTCATTTTAGTCAGTCAGCCCAAGAGGACCATGTTGAGCTGATCAGCTTTTACCTCACTTTACACTAAGACACTCTGCTAATTCCTGCCTGTAAGTAATTAGGTTACTAATTTAGAACATATCTTGATTACTGAAACAGAATTAAATGGTAAGAGCTTGTTTTATGTTGGTTTTAACTCTTGTACAACAACAATCACCACCTTTTAAATACATATACCCAGTTCCATTTTAAACAAATTTCCTTCTCTCCTGCCTTTGAGGACTTTGAGGACAAAATGTAAATGTCATTGCACAGTGGCACTAAGCAATTCCATCATCTCTTGATCCTACAGGGCCTGATTCTGTGAAAACACGTGATGTCCACTAATGCTACACTGTCCCAGTAAGAGAGGACTAAGTTTCTCTGCTGACATCACATGGCCTTTCAGGCACTGGGAAGAAGAGATCTGTTCTCTCAAAATAATGACATGCATTTGTAAGAAGTATAATCAATATGGTACAAAGTTATGCAATCCAAACCCTCACCTGTTTCAAATCTTGATGCTTAACCCAAAGGCTTGAGCTTTGCTTTCAGAGATGAGAGAACATTTAGAAAAGAAGACATACCAGTGGAATTAGCAACATGCTCTCTTAGCCAATACAAGACTTGCAATTTTCTAGAGTGCACAATTAAATTTTCTATAACACAGTTTTTCTATAAAAGCAACTTTAATTATCTTAGTCAAGGTACACTGAATTAACCTGTAATTAATCTCTCTCAAGTTTCATTAACAGTAGCTGACAAGTAAATGGCAATTTGATAAAACAAGACAAGGGCAATCACAAGCTCTCAACCACAACACTGCAGAAACACTGCATGATCTGATATTAAGGTGAGGCCTTAGCTTTATACACAAAGGCATCACATTCTAAAGAAAAAAGTTGCCATGGTATCTGCGATACTTAAGAATTTAACTCAGTACCAAAACACCATGCAGACAAACTTGCTTCCCTCCCTAGTCTTCTCATCTGCCACACTAAAAACTAGTTTCTAAAGAAGTGATTAACAGCAAAGGCATTACCAAAGCATACCAACTCCACTGACCTTAACTGTAAAGATCACCCCAGCCAAGCAGAAACTTGAGTTTACACTTAAATATTCAGGTGAGACCTGACCCTGCTGATCTCTCTGCCACCAAAGCCAAGTTCAAAATCTGGCTCCAGAGAAAACCTCAAAAGCTAAGTAATTTCTCTCAACAGTGTTTTTAAAATGACATCATGCCACTTATATTTTATCCACCTTCAGAAAAACTCTTTAAAATTTCATTCCTCTTTAATATACACTTCATTAAACAAGTCACTCCTGTGACATCACACAGCTAACAGCTCACATATTCTTCACAAAAATATTCTGTTAAAATGAGAAGTGACTCTTTCAGGCACTAGCATACATTGTCCTCCTCTGAGCTCACACATTTGTACTCTGAACTCCACTCACCACTACCAGTACCTAAATGAATACTTTTTCAGCCTCTCCTTCCTGACTTTAAAAATATACACTTATCCTTGGAAACAGACTTGGAATGCATACCAGCCACCTCCCAGCACCATCACCAGGTCAAAGAGCAGATGCTGAGGTTGCACTGGTAACTTCCCAGTTATCAAAGGTTTATGGTTTTACTAAATTCAGCTTTCTAGAGAGCTTGAAGAAACCACTGAACAACTTCACACAAGACAATCACACTGACTACTCAGTTGATGCATGTACACAAGCTGATTTAGATGCTAACATACTGAGTATTACCACACTTGAGTGCTCCTAATACCTTTTGTAAAGGACCACTTAACTGTCCTTTCACTTTTAATATATCCTTGCCAGAAATCATTCCTGGTTTTAAACTGCCGTTCCCCCAAAAAACTCCCACATTTGACAGTCTTCTGAATTATCTGTTACAGGCAAATAACCAAGCATAAACTAAAATAGTTTCGCCAGAAGATGTGTCCTGATACAAGAATGAAAATTATGGTTAGGTTTCTATCTTCTATTTCTTAAGAAAAGTTGTGTTTTCCCAGAATTTCTGTTTAACATCTAGTCTTTTGTTAGACTTCTGCAGGACATAAGGAGTTTACTGTCTATGCTGATAAATTATAGCAAATTCAGACACTAAAGACCATGAGCTGTACTGTCACATCTATCAATACTCAAGCCTTTCCTCTAACCATAGAATTAAAATTTCAAAAATAAACTAGAGGTAAAATCAAGTATTGAAAGTATCCAAGCAAAACCTATTACCTATTTCTTATTCATTATTTTTTTCTTTAGAAAACAATTATGGCCAACCAGAACAGATAATGATGCAACAGGCAAATCATTTAAGGAAACACAAGGCACTGCCCAGACCCATTATAACAGATAATAATCACAGGTATGTTGAAACAATTACATTTCTATATCTAATTATTTGGCATCTTAGAAGAAAGCAGAATTAGATCCACAAGGGAACCTAAATGCCATGCCACCTACTAGACTCCACAACCCACACATAAACAAGACCTACTCTAAAATGAGAAGGACATGTTACAGGTACTGTTCAAATACCTAATATTCAACTTCACAACTTCAGTAGGAACTGGGCAAGTTAGATAAGAATAAACATAAAGATCAGAGATTTAAGTCTTCAAAATTTTATGCCATGCTAGGAAAAAAAAAAAACAAACACCCCCTTTGACACTTTGTAAAAAGGGAAAGGAGACCTGAATCCATATCATTATTTTGTACTTGATCCAAGCCAGTCTCTGGGCTACATATTCACTCCCTTCCTAAGTGACTATTACTCCTCAAGAATCAAACCAAAACACCCACTGGTCTGGCAGTTAAGGCATTCCTTTTGTGAACTGGCAGCTCCCCTAAGGAGTAGAAGGATTTGAACCCAAATCTCAATATGCTGGGTAGGTACTCAAACCATTTCCCTATCTTTAAAGCAATGCAACACTACATCCTTTTTCTGCTAAAAGAGAAGTGTGCAAAATTAGGTCTTTCAAAGGAATTGGGGCATTCCTTTTGGAAGTGTGCATTACTGATGGTATCTGTACTTTCTAATTTAACTGGTGCAAGCTTTGAGAGTTAGAGCATTTTTTTTCTTCCCACACAGCTATGTGTTAGTGTGCAATTAGACACCTCGGCATTATAAGACAAGTCTTTACCAACAGACATATACAGCTGATCACCTCCTGTTAAAAAAAAGAACAAACCCCAAAAGATTACTTTAAAATAGCCTGAGATATAGACTTAACTCGTTATAATTTCCTTTTTCTTCTGCTTTGTACTTTAGTCTGAACTACATTTAAGACATTTTGTCTAGCTTGTCTAGCTGTATTGGGAGTGCAGGAAAGAGGATGTGTACATAAAATGCCCCTGTTGTCAGAACTGCTGCATTGAAGAAAGCTCCAAGGTAGATAAGTAGACTAGAAAAGCAATTCTGGCAGCAGACCCGATTTTAAACCACCACCTAAATTGTTTCCACCGAGTTTTCTATCACGGACGTATTGCAAACCTTTAGAAATACACAAATGCCTCTCTTTGCCCATTAATAAAAGGAAAACAATAGAGGAGTATTTAATTAATATTTACAAAAAGTCTTGAGGTTTTCAAATGCAGGACCAAGGCAGTAATTAGTCTTCCAAATACCGTAATGTCAAGCATTTCTGCAACAGTGCCTCAGAAAGTACTGTAAAAATGTCGGTTGCTAAACATTTAAAAATTCTAAACAAGGCACATGAAAAATACAAATCCTGCTATCTGGGAAGTAGCACACTAAAAGCATTCTAAAAGCCTAACATGGTAAAAGGAATGCACTTTAAAGTACAAATTGGGAAACAAACAGTAGCTGAAACAGATAGTTAAAACTTAGCATCTAATGTTAAGATCCAGTCTTTGAAGGGACATCATAACAGAATTTGCATCTAAAAATGCCATAGGTTTTTTAAAAGCCTGCAACTTTTAAGTAGAGCAGGAGATTTTAATTAAAACAGCAAATGAAGTATTAGCAAAATGCAATCATTTTATTACAACAAATGTAATTATTTTATTATAAACAAGGTACAATGAATAGATGCATATGGACTTCAGACTACATTAAGTTTTCTGTGTCCATAACTCCTGGTATGAATCCCAACCTCTGCATTGCATTTTCAATGGTTCTATATCACGTCCTGCTGTGGTACAGAAAGATGCCTGTCACCCCTCAAAGGTCATAAGTAACTCCTGCAGATTCCTAAGACATACAAATCAGCCTACTGAAGAAATATTTTGATGCATATTTCTAAGTTCAGAACTTTTGAGAAGAAGTTTAATAAAAACTAAGTAAAATTACAGTCTTTACCATCAGCTAATTCTATACAGAAAAAAAATCACCTTTCACAGTTATTCCACACACTGCAAGGCAATATGACACACACTGGAGGAATGCAAACTTTGAAAAAAAAATACTTTAAAAAGAGTTCAGTGATCATGGACTAACATTTAAATCTCTATTACTTTATTAACAGTAATAATTTAATGCAACATTCTAGAACACTGCTTCGAAATGCTGTAATATTTTTGACACCTTGCTAAAAGTGTCCACAATACTGAACCATTAGTGAAGCTTTTAATATGTAAAATCCTGGATTCTTTTTTCAGCACAGCATGTTGGAGAAGAGTCTACATGTGTTTAATCCAGCCAGACTCTAAAGTCTTTGGCATTCAGATCTGTAGTAACAGCACTTATATGATCACAAGAAAAAAATATGAACTGTGAAAATTTGGACAACAGATTAAAACCAAAAGCTTGCAGACTCAGTTGTCTAAAGATAATACAAATATACCTTTTTTTTTTTTACAAATTCATGAAAAACACCTCAATCCTCAAAAACGACAGAGATATCCCTTTAAGGCACTGGAAACCGAACACAGAAGCAGCAAACACACAGAAGATCACCATCAGTCACTTGTTAGAAGTCTGACTGCAGTCAGTGATATATCATCACCTATCTAGAATTAAATTATTTTGCTCTCTTAAGTGAGCTATGGATATAGTCTATGCCTAAATAATTCCAATAAAGCCTTTATTTTTAAAAGAAAATACCCTAATATACACTAACCGATATTTACCCCTTTTAATATTCCTCATGAAGTTACTTTTCGTGGATCTGTCCCATGTGAGACATCTACGAATATTATTATTTTAGACACCTTTTTAAAATGTATATAAATATTCTTCAGTAAGGTCAAATACAAGTTAATTGAATTTTCTCACGCGGTCTGTCTCACAAGCTCACAGTCACCGCGTTCTTTGTTGCCTGGCTGTAGTGTCTCTCCCACCACACAGCCTCGATCCCTCCGCTAGGACAGCGGCAGCACCGCAAGAGCATTACCACCACAGCTCCAACCGGGATGTGCGCTAACTACCGCTGACTGTAAAATACACTGCAAGTCGCTCATGCTCAACATGCTGTAACTTAGCCTCGAAAAGCTTCATAAACCAATATGAAGCGATAACTTCACAGAGCAACCATTTCCAAACACAGAGCTGCCAGAGAATCAGAAGTGCATGGGAGGGGGCCTAAAGTTTCCCCCTCCTTGTTTAAACACGTACACAACCCACTACAAGTACGCAGAGAGAGCACCCAGCCAAATGCGGGAGGTTTTCTTACAACTCCTGGGCCTAAGCTCCCGGGAGGCTCCCCAAGAGAGGGCGGGGGGAAAGCCGCAGGACCCGCTCTCGGGAGGCCCCCGCGCTCCCG
>JANPWX010000059.1:3177789-3315613 GCA_024734555.1 Trochalopteron elliotii
TATTGTAGCACCAACTACTAGTAAAATATAATTTAGGTGTTTGGCACTGTATGTGTGTCACAGATAATTTTAAAATGCAGGAAATTAATTTGAAATGAGAGTGTAATTAATCTAATGCACAAATTTGTTATAGTTGATTAACTAATACATTATTATTTGTCTCCATTTCATGTGGAGCTGAAATAAGTTCTTGAGCAGATACTAACATATCTCCTCGTAGCCCATTGCTCTCTGCATTACCCCCATTTCTAAATGAATGGCTGTTAAGAGAGGAGGTGAGTGAAAAAGGACATAAGAATGGAAAATGAAATTATTAAATTAAAAATTATTCATGTACCAAAGGGTATGTAGATAGAGAAGCAACAAGATCTTCAGACAGATAGGTGTGTGGATGAAAAGATGTGAGCACAAAGAAAAATTAAGAGAACAGTGAAATGAGAACACATCATAAACTGAAGTACTTTTCCTCCAGGTGATGCAGATCACTTTGGGGTGACCAGCTGGCAATTCGGGCAATGAGCTGCATGAAGGCCACTGTCCAGCTATAGGGAGGACCACACAGTAACAGCGTGTGCACAGAAAAGGAGCTTGATTGAACAAGAGCCCATTCAAACTTTCATGACTTAGCAAAATGGAGAAGTGTATGAAGGAGGATCATTAAAGCTTTTGTTCAAGAGACTGATTCAGTCACATGCAAAATGATAGAGTTTAGATATTAGTAAATTAGTAATTAGTAAATTAGTAATTTAGATTTAGTAAATTAAGGGGCATCAATAAGCTAAGTGGCTTCTGTTTGTGTCATTCCTTGGCGGGCATAGATAAGAGTGTTTAATCACTGACAAGAAATGGAGAAATATAAACAAAGGGAACTATGGACATTAATGAAGGCTTTCTTTAGGTGCCTACGTGTTCCAGATGGATATTCTGTAGAGATTTGTGCAGAAATGCAGGATGTCAGAAAGGGTGCTAATGCTAATCCTAACAGGACTTTGTGGAGAGTGTTTCAAAACAGGTCACCTTCTGCTTGAAACATGAGTCTGGACCTCATGCTTGAGGACACTGCAGACATGTTATCTGGAGATAAATTCAAGCTCAGACAAGGGGTTTTGGAAGGCCTTACATCACACTGGAAGAGGAGCTATGGACCAACATTATCTCTTTGAACTGGTGTAGGTCGGTAGCTTCCTCAACCTTTCCACCATCCTGTATTTTATCTGTTTTGCAGTGGAGTTGCAATGGCTGCTGTCCACCAAACAAGTCAAACAACAAGGCCTTCCTAGAAGAAACCTGCCACTGAACCCTGGAAGGTGAGATGTAATCACAGCAGGGAATGAGCACAGGGTATCTTCTAATAATATGGCCAGACAAGTGCTGATCTATTGGCAATGAGGACGTAGGAAAATTTGTTCTAAAGAACTCACAACTCATGAGGTTTCAGCTTATCTGTTATTAAACTAGGAATAGCAATAGGGTAGTGAGTAAATATCAGAAAAACTGTCATATCTCAAGTCTGTTTTTCTTCCACTTCCTCACTTCATTGTATTTGACCTAAAAAAAGCAGGAAAAAGGATTGTGCTATTGTCAACAAACTCAGGAATAAACCTTACCCTAGTAACGTCACGATGTACCAGGATCAATATGAAATAGGTGCTATTTTTATTTCTCTTTTCTGTCTGCAGTAGAAATATATATTGGTAAATGATGTAGAAAATCTTGTTTCCAGGTGCAGGCACACTTAAGATATTTGGGTATTATGGACTGCACTTATGTATGACACATCTGAACATGGCACACATCTGAGCACATCACTTGATGCGTAGATGTAGCTTGAAAAGTGATTGTGGTGAAGCCTTGTTCTTTGCTGTTGTGCAGATGCTCATGTAAGAGGCAGTTTTCATTCCCTTCTGCCATCTAAGTTTTGCTTGCCTAGTTTGTGCAACACCACTGACAAAAAATCTGCTCCTTTTCTGCACAAGCCAGGGTGCATATGGCAGTACAGGAGATACAGAAAAGAGAGATTCTGGTGCCAGAACATACTGCTGATTTTGGGCAGAAAGGAAACATTGGGTCTGCCTCATACTGTATGATTCCTTCACATACTGGGGGTCTAAACTGAAGATATCTGTATGCAGATCCTTCAGCATTCCAAGGAGACCACGCGCACTTTAGTCACTGAATATTCATGCACTTTTGCTTGACTGCCCATCTTTGTGAACCCAAAGGTTATTGCTGAAATGGTCTTTCAAAAGCCCTGAACACCTATCTGAGAAACCAAAGTCTGGAAACTGCAACCTGTATTCTACAGTAAACTTGCAAATGTTATGCAATAACATATTTTCTGAAGACAAAAATATTACACATTTTACTTTGCAAAGTGAGTAGCAGAAACTAAATATATTAGATTAATTTCCAAACATAAATAGCTAGTTTTCATGTTTTCTGTGCTTTTGCTCTTCTCTTCTTGCTCCTGTTTGGAAACTGAGATAAGATCTTTGTTCTCTGCCCCTCCAGATTTGACACTGGTCCCTACTACAATCTTTCTGTTGTCTTCTTTCAAGGAGCTGAGGTAGAGATACCTGTAAGTCTCCCATGTGCAAAAAGATTTCTGTTTAAACAGGAAGAGAACAGGGAGAATGTAATAGTACAAAAGAAAATCCAAACTTAAACCCCAGCTATAAGGAGGACCACACAGTAACAATGTGCACAAAAAAAGGAGGTTGAACAAGAGCTTAGTCAAAGTTTCATGACTTAGCAAAATTGAGAAGTGTGTGAAGGAAGATCATTAAAATAGAAAAGTCCATAGAGGGTAACAGCCAACACTCCATGCTCTGCTGGAAGTATGACTGGAAAAAAATAAGACATCTATTCTGTAAAGAAAATAGAGATTCTAGTTCTGGATCTTGACTTTATTATATTGACTCACTAGTGACAATGGCTGTACAGCAGGAGCTAACATTCATGTCAGATCAACTTATGTCCAGAAGTTGGTAAAGGATCTAGTCTTTGACAGCAGAAGAATGGTGGCTCTGTATGTATAGTTGAAGCAGGAAAATATCAGCTAAGAAATGTTATAACTCCCTTACTTATTTTCTCATATTCTCTCATTCTTGTCTCTACAATGCCTTTATTCTACTGTCTTATTTCCTGAGAGTCCTATATTCACAATCTTGCTATCAGCTTTCAGCTTCTGATATATTTAGAAAAAAATGTTTGTTAAGTATTACTAGTCATTTTCTGTCTATATGAATGTGGGTAGCATTGGCCTGAAATGATTACTGGAGTGGGGCCGAAAGGTGTGTTTTAAATTTGTTTCTTCTGACTTTATGGTATTAGTGCTGAGACAAGGATCCAGTGCAAATATAAACTCTATAGAGGCCCAGAGAAGCTGGCTTCATCTGGCTGGCTTTTGTCTCAGGGCCATGAGGTTTGTTAATAAAGTCACCCTTAAAAGAAAAAAACAGTGTATGGAAATACATTCATATTTCTTATTTAATCTTCAAAGAAATATTTAATGCTTCTTGGTGCTAACTCACCTGGTAAGTTCTACATATTTTACGTGGGATCGCTGCTGTGAGAGTTTGCAGAAGCTTGTCATACTTTCCTATGGGATCATGGGCATGCTGTCAGCATCACATTAGGCATTGGTGAACAGGAATTGACAGCACAGAGATCAGTCATCACGCAGCTGGGTCAGCTGTGGGTAAATGGGTTCTGCTTTTCAATTGACCTGAACAAAAAAATAAAACATCCATCAATGCTGACATTTGCCATAAGATCTATCAGAGAATATACTACCAATAGATTCCATAGTGCTTTGGCTTGGTGGCCCTAGAGCTTATCTGCTGGGCTGGTGAGGAGAGAAGAGAATGTGGAATAATGAAACAGGAGTATGTATAAATGAAAGGAAGGGAAAGAAGTTGAATAAGGATAAAGGATGATTGGAAATCACTGTGTGTGTGTAATTCAAAACATTGGATATCTGATTGCTGTGGTCAGAAATCTCTTGAGTACTATTATCATGAATTTCTCCTAATGTAAACATGGTGGAAGAGACACTGTTCTGATGATTCACTGTATTTGTAGCATTACTCTGATGTTAATGGGATTTGGTTAGGAACCAGGATCCTGCTAAGTGCTGTACTAAAACAGACTGGAAAAATAACCCAGGTAAATTATGTGTAAGACGTGAAATTACAGAAAGAGAAAAATGAGAAAATACAAGAAGATAATAATAAATTGATAAGTATAATCACATGACTAATTTGATAATGAAATCATATGTTATGGAGCAATGGCAGAGCTTAGTTTTGACAGGCATTGGAGAAAAAGTGTGTCCTAAGAAGGGATTTGAGGGAGGACAGTGCATTAAATTCGTGGATGCCTAGTAGAATCTCTTCCAAAATGTGAGACACAGTGTGTTAAAAAGATCAAAGGCTACTTTTAAATTTTATTTTAGTGTATATGAATGAGTGATGGAGCTATTTTCTTGGGTTGATTGGTTAGGGCAACTGCCGCCTTTGAAGTAAATGAGGTCTGATAAATAAAGCAAGGATAAATCATAAAGTACCCTGAAAAAGGAGACTCATAGCTCATTAACATTCTGCATGTGTATCAACAATGCAAGATTGAATTAATCAAGGTAAGACCAAAGGATGTCATAATTATCACAAAGAGAGGTAGTGAAATCCTGTGAAAAACACTGTTGAGATACAGCATGTAAATAGAATTCCCATATTTTAGACACTCTGTGAATGCAGACTTGTGGGAGTGTAGGCTGTTGCCAGAGACCTGCAGGGCTTTGGCCAGTGCTGGGTGACAGGCAGGGAGGGTGGTTATACTGCCTGCAAGGGCAGGAGAATCTGCAAGTGGTGAGAGATTGCCCAGGAAGGGCTGGCTTTGATTTTGACTAGGTTGAACTGCCACTGGTGGCTAACAACCTTAATGAGGTAGCACAGAAACGTATTTGTTCATCTACAATAGTTCTAGCTGCTGCTACAGGAAGGAGTAGGGCTTCACAAAGGAAAATGAAAACATAAATCCTTGTCCTTCTCTAATCTGCAGCATTGCTCTTGTTGGACTTCTGAACTATTGCCTTTAAAATGTGAGCAGAGTGAGTCTATAGCAGAAGGGAAATATATCTGTATATGTGTAGTAAACAAAGAATAGTAATAGTAAGAATAAATGAATGAGGACTACCTGTAGAGCTGAGGGAGAAAAAGAAAAATGGTAATAATTGCAAGTAATTTTATCTTTAGCATGCTAAATGCTTTCATTTGAATGACTTTTTACCTGGACAAACGTGCTTTTGAAGATGGGAGTAGAGGTAAAAAGAATATACTCTCCTTAGCGAAGAAGTCTCTGAATGTCATACATAATGGGCATCTGACTTGATGTTCTTAGAATCAAACTTGCTATTCATTTTGCCTATCCATAAAATTAAAAAAAATTTACAAGTTAAAGGTAATAGAGTTAAAAAGGCTTATATATAAAAAAAATCCCCACTGATGCTTATGAAAAGAAACAAACATAATCCTTCCTGATAGGCTTTATTACACTGTGAAAGACCTCTCCCCACAAAACACACATTTTTAAGAACACACAATCTTAAGTGCAAAAGGGAACTTTGTAAAGCTTTCTAACAACTCTCAGCTTCTCTTTTACTATTTATTTAAGGAAAAAGGGCCTGTGAATCTACAAACACTATTTTGCACATGCTATTCTAGACTTCAGCATATTTTTTGTTTATAAGTAATCTTATATATTTTTTGCACTGTTAAAATAATGTATATTTTATTTATGTATTTATTATGTGAGTTTAGTAACATACTTTGCAAATAACAGTAGAAAGCCTTGGGCTGTTCTTAGTGCTAGATTGTGACTTCTATCTTTGCACCTTTTGATCACGTGTTTTTGTCAGACATCATGAAGAGGACAGGACTAAGGCAATGTTCTGAAGTATAAATTCTCCAGATACTGAGCAAACTGACTTTAGCACAAAAGCAGGAGAACAAGTAATATAATTAATTCCCTCAATAAGGAGAAAAAACCCATTCAAAGCCAATAAATAATTATTATTCATATATCTTTGTTAAACATCTAATTTCTATTAACCTAAGCGATGTAATGCCAAGGAGAATAGAAATACCCTGCCAATAGTCTTTTTACAAACTACATGTGGTAGACTTCTACTTCCCATTCATACCTTGTTTCACTTAGGTCCATCCATTTCTTACACAGAGAATATTTTGAAGGAAGGAGACAACACAAGTGCCCTAGTCCTTCCTGCAGTGTCCACTGGATTTCTCCCACAGCTGGCAGCATCATCTGGCAGAGTCTTGACGATATGGTTTTCCATACTGAGTTTGTTTGAGTCACGATATGAAGGAAAGCGCTGCTTGAGTGCGTGTACACGAGGCAGCAAGTTTTGTCCAGCAAGGTGGTTTGGAAAAACTCAGCCCAGTCCCTGCTGACACCACAACACATCACACAGTTTGTGTTCTCATCAGGCCTGGCAGCAATTCCTTGGTTTCTTGGTTGCATCAGGGCAGAGAGGTAGCAGGTAGCTTGGGTTCACCTGTAATGTGAGGGCATTAGGGCATGATAACATCAGAGATTTTTACATAGGTATTGTCCATGCAATGCAAGTTGCCAGAGAATACTTGGTCTGCTCCATGAGGGATAATGAGCTGGGAGCCAAGGATGATCTCAGCAGAGGCATTGCTTTGAACAGCTCCACAGCCCTGGAGAATCCAAAGTGAATGGTGGTAACAGAGTCTACTGGCAGCACAGACAAGATAAGCTGCAGAACCAGATCTGGGGTCCATCTTGAGATTCCCAGGAGTCCAGTCAGGAGTAGCAGGAGACAGGACTGTAATATATATCCAAGGAAGTTCAAACAGGAGTCAGGGCTGGCAATAGATGCAGCTATAGCCTCTCTCCAACAAGAGAGAACCTGGGGCCCAAGCTAGGGCTGAAGTAAATGCCAGCCCCATGGCAGAGGGAGTGAGGTGGAGATCCCAGGTGAGGCTGGTAAAAGCATTTAAGGCCTATTGGGGCACTCAAGGCCCTGGCCGAAGTGTTAATAAGTCAATTTAAAATGAAGCTTGTATTCGTGTGTCTTGCTCTTGGTACACAGCACCCAAACATAGACAGCACCAATGGCCTCATCCTTTTTCACTTCCCTGGCTGATCAGGATGGAGATTAGTGGGAAATATAAAGACATATTTGATGTGTATTCCATCAGCAGCTGAGCTCAAACAGTCTGTCCAGTATCTGGCCTCTGGATTCGTCTTCCCAGCTGCTGGCATCTGGATATATTAGCCCCTGAGACTCCAACCCCACTCCTGTCACACAAGCACATACACTTTGTAATTTCTGCAGGAGCTGGCTTTGGAGACACAGTGCACTTGAGCAGCCTGCTTTATCCTTTTATCCCTCTATTTTCCTACACCTCTTTCTCCTCAAGTCCCCTACATCCATTTCTTTCACCACATTTTGTTCCTCTACTAAACATGCCACAAACTTTGTGCAATCCTAAAACGCCTTTTCCCTTCATCCCATGCACAATGCATCATGCAGTCCCAGGCAAAAACCTCCCATTGTCTGAAAGGTGCTTGTAAGAGCCCTCCAGCGCCTCATGTTGGTGGATCTTACACCTGGGCCGGGGCTGAGGCACTTCTGCAACAGCCCAGGGAGAGGCTCAGGCAAGGTGTCCCTGTAAGTCCTGATCTTGGGTTCCCACCTGCCCTGTACCTGTATCCTCCTCTGTCCCTGCTGGTGATGGGCCTGGGAGAAACTTGAGCCGGGTGTTATTTGGGTTTGCCCACCCACCATCCTCTTTGTGATTGTTAGTGTGTCTGCTTCTTATCCCACCCCTTCACAAAGGACTGTTTTCTTGGCTTTTTAAAATTGTTTTGGTTGGGGGGGGTTTGTTTTTTTCTTTGTTTGTTTTTGTAATTTTGTTCCTTTGTTTTTATGTGTGGATTTTTTTTTGGTTTGGTTTTTTTTTTTTTTTTTTTTTTTAAATCTAACCCTAGTCACCACCTCTTAGAAAAAATCCAGTTAATGGAGAAAGCTGCAGCATGACTCCTTAGCAATGCAGACTGCCAAGAGCACATTAAGTCCTATCTTCTGCTCTGTTCTCTGGCTTTTCATAGCATATTGGGCAAACTGATTGGATCTGACCATTAGGGAGTAAATTACAGAAAGTCAGTCATGAATGTACAATGCCAGCTATCTTTTAGTTAGATGGGCTCAAATACCATTGCATCTGCATGTGTGCCTCTCCCCTTCTAAGACTGGCAGGTAAGTAGCTCTCAGGCCATTTTTATTTTAATTATTCAGTATCTTTAGTGATTAATAGCTACCTAGCTCTGACACAAAAGTCCTGGCAGGCAGCACAATACACCACAACCAACCTGCTGTCATCAGCATTGGCTCCAGTTCACTTGCCCACACAATTTCCCATGCTCATTGTCTTGAGTGCAGCCCATGCCCCAAGCCACGAAGCTCTGCAGAGCCACATCCCAGGAGACTGATCACCAGCCTTGACCATGAACAAGCCTGTTCCAGCAGATTCATCCAAATACAAGAAAGCTATAGGAAAATATTAAGCCTAATTCTTTTCTCTGCAGCATCTCCATGAATACATGAGGATGGTCTTGGTCACCTGGCAGTTCTCCAAAGCAGTGCAACAGCATCCTGAAATGAGCATAGCTGAAGAGGCTGTCAGCAGCAGCAAGAAATCTAGCTGGCAAGAAACCACAAGAAAAGATCAGGCATAATAAGGTAAAGTATCAATATTACAGCATAGCTGTCAAGCCACCAAAGCAGGTCTTTCCACAAAACATAGGACAGATCCTCAGTGGAGGTAATCACTCCAGTCTCCATTATCAGGTTGAACTGAAGGCAACTAAATTCCAGGAAGATACCCATTCACCAGGACCAAGAACTACAGATGGATTGCTCAAAATTGAGTGGAAGTGAATTAAAACAGCTAGGCAAATTTAACACAGATAAAAGCAAAATTACTCATATGAGGAGATTATTTTCTTAAACTGTAATTATAATTACTGTTGAATACTACCAATAAAGCATGAGAATGTAAGGTTATCTCTTTTAAGAAAATATTACCATTAAGCGTGGGATTTTTAAGATCCATAAAAACATATCAGTCAGAAGTACTGAAGAACAAAAATTTTTAGGAACTAGAGAACAAACAGAAGTCATCATGATGTGGTAAGAGATAGCCTTTTAATATGTATGCAATTCTGATCTCCTTGTTTCAGACAGAATATAATAAACCTGAAGAGGGTGAAAAGAGGAACAGGGATAGGTGATATGTTTTAGGGATGACAGTGACAGTGCTGCCTTGGTGGTTGGACTTGATGATTTTGAAGGTCCTTTCCAACCTTGATGGTTCCATGAATCTGTGATACAGATCATCCAATTTACAGACCCTTGGATATGGTCTGTGACCACAAAGGGCAGACTACATAGATAAGGACATTTAATTCAGAAGATAGCCATCTCTAAAATTATGGGTGGCAAAGTGAGGGTGACTTCTCATTGTCTATTCCAACAAAAAAACGAAGAGGCATCAAACAGAAGTAGGAGATGGCAGATTCAGAATAAAACAGAGGAGATGCTGCTTCACATTGTGAAAATGTGGGACCTTTTGCCACAAACACTGGGTGGGGGTAGTATTTGGAAGCTGGATAATTATCTCCTTGCCAGGCATTTATCCTTCTCTGGAGGTGTGAACTATTGGCCAGTTTTTTGCACAGGGCCAATTTGAAAAAAAAAGAAAAATAAAAAAATGCACAGGCCACACCCTGCAAGGATGGTTCTGGCCCTATGTTGTTTCCTTCTCAGCAGTTTCTTAAGTAGTCCCACAGAAGCTTCTCCTGCTAGTGCCAGACATTGCCAGTGTAGGGAGGTGTGTTTGAAAATGTTCATGTTGCCTTCGTGGCCTACTGTCTGATCTGCACATGGCTGCAAAATTGGGTCCCCCTTAGCGGCCCAGCCAGCACAACATTTCAAAATGACTAAGTCACTGGTTACTTTGCCATAACAGACAGACCTGGATAGGAAAGGCTCTTGTCAGACACATTATTTTGTGTTATATTGTCTTGGGCCACAGTTAAATCTGCATTAGGAGAATGCCAGGTATTGACAAAAACCACTGCATGCTTCCTTGTCAGTCCAGTGGGGCAATTTTTTGTGTACTAATATATATGTATGTATATATCTTTATATATATACTTACCTTTCATTTTATCTTACACTTTTATTGAAGTAACTTTATTTTTCAATCCCTGGTTATCAAGATTAGGCTAATACCTTCGTTCTTCTGTGGTATGCTCAGATAATCTGCAGAGTTAGTAGTGTACAGTAAGGTTTCAGTTTTGCTTGTGAATTAACTCTGCAAAAAATATGTGATTGCTTGTGTCTTTAAACACAAATTGGGTCTATGGAAATGCAGAAGTCCTTGCATGGGGACAGAGCATGCTGGGTATTGCTGTATGGTGCTGGGATGGAGCAAGTAATCTGAGCCACATCAGTCTAAAACTAGAGAGCTACTGAGCCTCTGTGCATCACCTTTTGAAGGCTTTATACTCCAGGAACTTTATCAGCTTGTGTGCAATATGGCACAAATATACAGATCAAGTCTTAACTGAATGCTGAATATGAGTCACTGACCCCTTCCAGAAAACATGCAGCAAGAAGCAGCTCATGAGGTTGTAACATTTGCAAAATATGCAAGCTTTTCCTCTCCACAAATTATCCAAGATTTGCTTGCACTCTGGTGCTGACTTTAAATCCAGCATGACAACTCAACTCTGAGAGGACGCTAGGGTAGATTTACTAGAAAAAACCAGCCAAGTTTGAAAGAAAACAAACAAACAAACAAACAAACACCAAGAACCAAACAACAACAACCAAACAAAACAAACAAAAAACCCCCAAATCCACAGAAGAAACATCAGTGTGACTTTTTTCACTTGGACTGAATATGGAAATTCAGCTGCTGACAGTATCCTGCTGAAAATGCTATGCTTTGTCTCTTGAGACCAGTGAAGGGTTAGAGTTACTAGAGATCATGTTCTTCATCATGAGGATAAGGCACTTAATTGCAAATTATGGACCAAATACTGCTATGGGAAGCTATACCTGGTTCTACAGATTGCTCCTTTAATGACCACCAGCTTCTGCAACTGTTCTGCCCATGCAAACCCTTTGTCATCAATAGTTGTGACTTTGATTGTCCTCCTCTCCTAGAGGAGTCTCTGCTTTTTTTGAGTACATGCAGAAATGCTCTTCCATGTCTAACCTGTAGTCCTTAGGTTTCACCTTTTACAGGGGAGTAACACCAGCTGGCTTTAGAATCCAGAAGGAGACTACTGTAGATATAAAGCATTCAAGCAAAGAGCTTCTTACCTGGACTTTTGGGAAATGTATAAAATACCCTCATAAAAGAAATATTAGGTCGGGAATATATTCCTGAATTTATTTGGGATAAAAGTCTGTCAGAAATGTTTGGAAAGTGCCAGCAAAAATGACAGACAATTTTCATGATTTTTTCCCTCCTGATATTAAGAACTAGCTTCAATTTGCCAGCTAACGCAAAATAAAGTTTTTGGCAAATTTTGTGCTTGAGTATTTCAACATCTACTCTCTTACTTCTTATTCTCAGTTTCCTGTCAAGTAAGAGTATAAAGGTCATTGTCATCCCCAATTTTTGCTTGATAACATAGCCTGATTTGGGCTCTGACTTCTCATTTGACATTTTCACACTCTCCCACATACACATCCTCAGAGTAAATAAGAAATTCCATATCCAAATGTATCAAATACAGGTACTCAAGGAGTAGACTCTGCCTTTAAAACAACTATTGAACTTGATTGCTAGTGAGTCTTTATGTTATTGGTGTCCTTTATAAACTTCTGATTTTCATTACATATGCTGCCTATAACAACAACCTTTAGCTACATTATAATAATCCTTTGTCTTATAATAGGCAGTGTTCTGCATTATTTCTCAGAGATGAGTTAACCTGCCTCTTTCTTCCTTCTGTGGTTTAAAATATTATACAGTACAGTAAAAACAGGCATCCATTAATTTATTTTGGTACCACCCTGCTGCTACATAGAGAGATCACAAATGTGGACACCTAGTCCAGAACAAAAAAATATGATCAGCAAGTTGTGTTACTGTTCCTCTGAACAATCAATCCCTATATTGCCTCCAAACACAGTGTATGCCTACTTGCCTTCAATCTTTGCAATGGCTCACGCAGGGAGTTCCACAGCAAACAGAGTTTGGTTTTAAAACCAGCCTGAGGGATGCCCTCTGCAGTTATCATAGAACTACTGCTCTGGTCCACTGTGGCAGTCAGGATTTAAAACAAATTTTCTGTGTTCTCACTGACTGAGTCTTCAGATAAAGACAGATAAATGCTCTGGCTTCACAAATGGAGTTGGTGGGATAGCATTTTACCCATGATGTCCAAAAGACAAGGTGTTGTAGGGCACTGCTATGGTTTTAATCCCAGATGAAATGAAAATACACAGTCTGGTGGGAGCTGAAGAGTCCTTATCTCATGGAGGGAAAAAAAAAAGAAAAAAGAACACTTTATCAAATTCCAGACAGTGCAGCGCAAGAGCTGTTTGCAAACGGTATGCAATTTAGATGGGGGACAAAAAGTATTCTCCAATTTTGATTAGTCTGATTGTAACCCCACTCCACTTCCACGTGCTGCTTCTGTTTTGCCCCTTGGGAGGTGTGAGAGAGAGCTCACTCTGTAGTTTCAGTTCACTCATGACACTGTACATGAGGGAAGGCCCTAGACTGGACATACTACTTCTCTCCCTCCCTACGCTCTTCCCCCACCCCAAATACCCACTTAAATCACTGCTTTTTTGTTTCAAACAACAAGGCTGAACAGGTGAAATTTTAAATAATGATTGAGGATTTTTTTTATTCATTTAAGTTTCAATATCATTACAGAAAATGTTATGGTACAGAGTTGTTTAACATTAGTTTTATTTCTTTGCTCATTTAATTTCCACACGAATGCTGGTAACACTAATATCTGTACAAGATCAGTCTTTGATTTTTTTTTTTTTAGTTTTTAGTTCTGTACATTTTTAAATGTATTGGTTAAAAAGGCTGTCAGCACTTAAGGAAGCAATTTTTTTTGTTTGTTGAAATAAAAGGTATCCAGTTACTGCCCAAGAGTACTGAGCTGGGTGGCTGCCGGGACGAGACATCCCTGAATGCGCGGCGAGGTGAGAAAACCTCGGGGCTTCATTGGGTTCCCAGTGCAGCCACTCCGCTTTTGGCACTGTGCACATCAACACGAGATACAAGATAAAGAACAAGCAGAAGCTCTCTGTGAAGCGGTTATGAAGCATACTAATAAGGGAAATCCAAGTGTTGTCTACGCTAGTATAAATAAGCAGACAGCCTTGTTTTAAGAGCGTAAGTAGTTGTATCTTAAAGATGAGAAAAAACACAAGTTCTGCAGGCACCTACCGCTGTCTACTAAAAGCTACCGCTATTAGAACTAGCATTGAACACACAAAGCAATTGCAAGAAAAGGAAAAAGTTGCTTTGATATAATCAGAATAAATTTCTTTGTTAAGATTTGTTTTAAAGTTTTTTTTAAAAGGTATTTATTTAAATTCCATTTGAAATATATTTCAAGATGTTGACTATACTGATCAACTTTTATCCAAATCGGAAAAACTAGCTGTGCCGTTGCATATTACAGGATACAGTCAATGATATGTGGACATGCATCAAAGCTTCGCTCTTGCTGGTGACATCATAGCCTTCCAATGACCATGACATCCACCACCTCCCCCTTGTGAAGCTCCACATACTGCTCTGTCTTTGGAGGTAGCATCAACAGTCCATTGGCACTGCGCATACTCATCAGACGACTGCTCATCTGATTCCCTACAGGAGAGAAGCAGAACAATTTCAGTTGAGTCTTCAGTTAGTTCCAAATGCTGCAACACGGGGCAACAAACAAAAACTGTTATGATGAAAATGTTTATGTGGCTAACTTATTCATGGAGCTGTTCCAAGGTGGATGGAAACAGAGAACTCTGTGGAGATTTAGTCAGCATCTCACTGCACTGGATCTCAAAACCATCACTCTCTTTGCTGATTGCTTTCCTATCCAGTCTTCCACATGATCTGTACCATTCATCTTGTCCTAGTAAATTGTTAATCCTATCAAAATTACTTTGTTTTTCAATTTGTACACCTATTCCAGTTGTACAAACACTAAAATCAGCACAGTCTAGAATGTTTTTAATATCCTGTTCTAGAATAAATCTGATTAATTTTATTCTCTCTGAATAGAATAATTTAGGTTGGGAAAAACCTCCTAGATCGTTAAGTCCAAGCTTTGACAGAGCATCACCATTTCAAATAAACCATAGCACTAAGTGTCATGTCCAGTTGTTTCTTGAACTCTTCCAGGGATTGTGACTCCACCACTTCCCTTGGGAGTTTGTTCCAATATTCAACAGCCCTTTCAAGAGGAAATTCTTCCAGACATCCAACCTGAGCCTCCACTGGTGTAGCTTGAGTCCATTTCCTCTTGTCCTGTCACTTGTTGCCTGGGAGAAGAGACCAACCCCCACTTGGCTACAACTTCCTTTCAGGTGGTTGTAGAGAGTGATAAGATCTCCTGTGATTCTCCTTTTCTCCAGGCTAAACATCTCCAGCTGCCTCAGCCACTCCTCATAGAACTTGCTCTCCAAACCCTTCACCAGGTTCACTGCCCTTCTCTGGAAATTCTCCAGCACCTCAATGACTTTCTTGTGCTGAGGGGCCCAGAACTGAACTAATATTTTCCCCGTGGAGACTCATATATTTTTGTTGAACTATTTGGATGTAGCAAAAAGACAATTAGTTGTTTAAGGACCTAAATCTCTTGCAGGAGTGTCATAATCAGCTTTCTAGCAGTACATAGCTAAACCAGTACATAAATCTAGTATTTACCTCAGTTGCAGCTCAGTATCCTGAGGTGCAAACATGACTAATAAATCCTTAGTCTGCTTTGGGTGAACATCTAGAGCCTCTGCTATCTTTCCTACTTTTCCAGTTCAGCTAAATTCACTAAATTCAATAATTTCTTTTATTTGTGTTGCTCCTACCTCTGCTCCAATGCGCATTTGTTGAGTACATGCCACAACAGCACAAGGAAACAAGTCTGCATAAAGAACGTTCTATGGAAAAAAATGTGCACACTCTTGGTTGTTCCCAGACACATCTTTAGGAAGGCAAGGCTGTGTGTGAGCTTCTGTCAGTCTGTGTGACTGGCACTGACCTGTACTTTGTGCCCAAGGTAGTGGTTCTTGGTGATGCCAAGTCAGGATGCACCGATGATATTCTGGGCGGGGGTCCAATTTTACATCACATGATAACTGTAGGATTAAAAAAGAAAGGATGAACATGTCATGCATTCACATTGCACTGTCTAAGATAATGGAATAATCTGCTGAATTGTTCTTTCTTAGAAACAGTCCTTTTAAAAACTTGTGTTTTGAGGTCCGATTGTGTCTAGTGCAAGATTAAAAGCTGTAGAAGACAGAGACTGCAGTATTTAGGGAAATACGACTGTGATAGTACAATATCAAAGTGTCTGAAGGAGTCTCCGTGCTTTAAGTGGAATATTCCAAAGCCATTCCTTTACTGAGAATTTACAGATAGTGTTTCTGTAGAAAAAAGCCTAAAATAACAACCCTAATGGTCTCTTTGGATTACATAGCATAAAGAAAAAAAAATTACTTGCATTCAAAATCCTGCTAGCTCTTACAAAAGGAAAATGGCCAATCCTTGAAACTAAAAGACATACAGGGGATGGCTCATAATGGAAAATACATGCAAAAGTGAAGGTCACTGCAAATTGCTTTCTCTTTTAGAATATTTTAGCTGTGAGCTAAAATCTGGGTATTTGAGGAAGGACAAAATAGAGACATGGGATAAGCTGTAAGAGAAAAGTGCATAGCCAAGAACACTAAGAAAACTACAAAAGATGGTGTATTCCTTGGTACTTTATTTGAATCAAAAACAGAAGAAGAAGAAGACATTATAATAACACGCCTTGAATCTATATTAAATAGAGTTACGCTATCCATAATTTATTAGAAAAGTGAGAAGAGTTTAAGGTATTTAT
The DNA here is from genome assembly GCA_024734555.1 of Trochalopteron elliotii. Taxonomy (NCBI): domain Eukaryota; kingdom Metazoa; phylum Chordata; class Aves; order Passeriformes; family Leiothrichidae; genus Trochalopteron; species Trochalopteron elliotii. Next base: position 3,193,987 of record JANPWX010000059.1, read on the forward strand.
ATTGCTTAGGGTGGTGGTCATATGGGTTTCTTATATGAATAACTCAACAAAAAGGCTTTAAAGTTTGTATTTTCTATTGCTAATACAGAACTATCTAACTCTAGATATTCTCAGATTACTCTGCATTTTTTACCATAGCCTAAAACTGTTTCTTTTTCAAACAGCAGTGTCCTTCCTGCCTGACTGGCAAATGGCTGCCTCTGCATTTGTATATCTTGCTCCATTAGATGGCCATCTAACTCTAAAAAATTATGGGACTGAATATTACTGTTAACAGAGACTGAGAATGTGCCTCTATTTGTGTGAACGTCCTTCCACTGCAATAACTAGTCTAGGGCTCAGATTCTACAAACACAACAGTCTTTCAGAGCCCAAAGAGCTGTGCTTCAACATCTTGAGAGAATTTTTAAACAGAGGACAAGGTTCTTACCCTGGCTTTGATGATGGTGGGCCGAGGATCCAGGATACCCTGCATTTTCCTCAGTGCAGGAACAACAAAGAGATTGCAGGTGACGACAGCTGACACGGGATTGCCTATAGGACAAAGAACAGTTGGTGGTGATGCCCTCTTGGTTTACTCTCAAATGCTGAAAGTGAGCTTGTGTTTTTATAGTAATTTCATTTTAAAGGACTCTACAGAGCTTTCCATGCTATGTACTGCATACAGTACAGACTGCAGTGGCATGTGGCAAGGGGCATGTGGCAAGTACACCTGTTGAATGCTACACTCTGGATGATGTGTGCCGAGGTCCTGCTCTGACCAAAATTTCCTGATGTTCCTCAGGCCCCCCCATTTGCCTCTGTTCTTCTGCTGTCTTTGTCCTATGCCTACATTTGTCTGGGGCTGAAGCAGAGTTAATTGTGCATAGTTATTGGCTCTACCCTGACAGGGCTCTTTATTCGTGACTAATGGTTCCCAGACACCAAGGGAAAAATAACTTTCAATTCCCTAACAGTAGCAAAATGCTTTAGGACAAATTCTGAGGAGAATCCTACTGATTTATATGTTTTCTCTTGACTCACAAGAGAGGTGCATCACCTGTCAAACACCACTGTCTTACATATCTGATCTTCTCTATACAACAGTTTTAAAATAAATACTGTGATCAGATGGATGCTCCACTGATCTCTCCCCTGTAAGAAAACGTACTGCAGCAACTAAAACAAGGAAGGATAGAAGCACTAGAGATACATCTGAAAACCACCAGCTTATCAAGAACAGGATTCCTTGTGTAGTCAGAATTCATGGAAAGCCAGAGCAATAAGAATAAAATAATTTCCTTCTCATTTAGAAGGACAGAAATCAATAAGGAAATCTTTATTCTAAACAAGTGCTTTCCCAGGGCACACAGCTGGCAGCAGTGCAGCCATACTGCCCTCTTTTGGTTCCACAACAGGAGCATGATAAACAAAAATATTCCATGACATGTTCCTTGGCACTCCCTCATTTTTTTCTCCATTTTCAGTATGTCAGAGTGGATTCACTGACTTACACCCACAGGATATTTATGGTGAAGGCACAGGGAGCTGTAGGAAAAAAATACCCCTGTGAAAAGTCTAAGGAAATTGTTGGATGGAAGAAATTGTAAGACCTGTACCAAAAAATTCTGAGGACAAGGACAAAAAAGAACTCCTTAGCACATGCCTGCAAGTCTATCTCTTCTGGAAATTTCTGAGAAAATCTTACAGGTATCTTCCTTAGGGGCCAACACCAAGCACAGGTGCTCTGAAGTGTCACTATTCTGTTTCATGTCTGTCATCTGTGCACAGCAACAAAAGTAATCCACAAAACATCTTACCTGGGAGCGCAAAGATTATTTTCCTTACACCGTCAATATCCAGAGTTGCAAAAGTTGTTGGCAGGCTGTGGAAAAAGAAAGTTATTTAATATCTGCACTAGAATTTGACTGAACATAATTGTATTATTTAAAACATTTGGAAAAGAAAAGAAAACAAAACTGGACATCTCTCTATCAGCAGTTCATTAGCACCTGCTGCTTATTCCATACTGGAGGTATAATCCTCTCTTTGTGGTGACAGAATAATTTTTCTTGATATTCAACTCTGAAGTTTTAAGTACACAAATTTGGAGAGGAAATATCTAAAAGAAAATAAACTAGTAATCAAAAACCTAAATCTTGTCTCCGTGATGGAAGCCAATTAACAATGACGTAATACTGGAATTATGCAATTACAGAGCTGTGGGTTTTTTTTCATATAAGGGTTTCCAATTTTTTATAACATTGGTGACTCTAATTCTCTTACTCCAGTCTCTACAGCAGTACTGACAAGGGAGCAGTATTTCTGAGCACCAAATGCTAGCTAGTGTACAGGTGAACAAATTCAGATACATAGGCAGAGCTGCAGCCAGGTGACAACCAGGTCTATCAATGAAGAGCTCTCTGCCTTTCAGAGCTGCTGAGTGATCTTTGGTGACTTGCTATGTGGGCTATTACTGTTACAAATAGGACAGTTAATGTGACAGCTCAAGAATGTGGCTGGCAAAGAAAAGGGACTCATGCACGGAACAAGAATTCTATGTTAATATAATCCTTTCAAACATTAGAAATTATACCTTATAGGAGCAATACTTAGGCTGGTTTCCTTGGCTTTATTTTGAGCTGACCACTACCACCTGGTCAGCAGATGATAGCTTACAACTTTGGAGATTTGATGTACTTTGATCATTATCACCTAGTTTGTGTTAAGACCCATCAATATCCTGTTTTACCAGGGGAAGTTCGTGTTTGACATTCCTGTTTTAAAATGCCTCTAACATGATGGGAGCTATGTGCCAGGCCTCCAACTGTTATAACCAGTGCACAAAACCAATGGATAGAAAACTGAATTGCTAATTCATATTTACTGGAAACCCTGAATTCTCATATGACATTTCAACACCATCATTGGTAGAATCTTCCAGTACTTCCTTCTGTCAGTGCAGCTAGACAAGATAACCTTACATGAGCTCAGTAACTTTCAGACCAAGTGGAGGGATGGTAAATGCCAGGCACCACCCTGCACTGATGAAGCACATCCAATACAGGCATACAACAAATTCTGACTTCACTCTTGGAGCTTACTCAAGGGATTTTTTTCCAATATAGTAAACACAATCTACAATCTTTTAAGAAGCAGTTAATAAAACCCAAGATACAATATTTGCTATTGCACTACAGCTAATGAAAACAGAGAGTGCTTACATTCTCAGTAAGAACAAATGAGCAAATGTTTTGGTAACAATAAGAAATACTTTTCTTGTGGCATAAAATGAAAAGGGACATTTAGGGAAAACACCCATTTCTTGAAGTTTTTCCAGCTAGTTATTAAAAGTTTATTGCTGCAGGTCTTCAGAGGACTCACCAGAAGAAAATACTATGTTTGCTTACAAGTAAGCCAGAACCAGAATTTAATACTCTGAATCAAGTTATCCATTCTTGTCAGCAGCAGAGACTGGAGTGCAGATTCTGCTTCTGGGACTTCCCTACATCAGTTGTAGCAGTATGACAGAAGCAGTGAGGAATTTCCATGCCTGAGCTACATCCACCAGGGAAGGAAACAAGCTTTTAGCTCTCTCAATCCTTCTGTGGAAAGGAGGTGGTGGTAGGAGCAGCACAAGCACCAAGCCCACACGCAGTTCTTTACCAGACTGTACGCAGAGACAGTAGAAGTATTTGTCTGTTTTCACAGCAAACACCCACTTGCAGCTCTGCTCCATGACAGCAGTTCTGGGCTAGAGGGAATCATTCTGCAAAGCTGTGCTTGATCTTGTGTAGCTGAACCATTCTGACCCACCTTGCACACAAACTGCCCTCCACAGGGAGTGAGGCAGAGGTGCAGATGCCTTTCTACTCTTGTACTGTGAAGAAAGGGCAACTCTCTGTTTTCAACATGTGAGATTTTCATTCTCTCTACAGAGCACACTTCCAGACTCAGCAGTCTGAGCAGCACCACAGCATAAAAAAACAATGCTGAAAGAGTTTTCTGAAGCAAACTAAACACATAAAGGACTCTGCTTACTTTAAAATTACTGTGCTCAATATGCCAATTAGACAAAGCTTTGTAAATTAGCTGTCATTCCATCTCTCTCAAGGAACTGCTTGTAGGAATATAATTTATGCAAATTTTGAAGTGAAACAAGATACTCTTTAAGCAAACTGTTATTTAATGTCCTTGTATTTCCTGGTTATTTCCTGGTAATGTCAATGTGAGCTCTGTGATCATACTGAAGGCTGTGGCAATGTTTATACCATGCTGGTTTCCCACCAGTCCCCAAACCTGGTTTGCAACAGTTAATCAGAGAAATATCTCTTACTGATAAAAAATAATCTCTCTCTTCCAGTTAATTTCATCCATGAACATGATGACTAATCTGAAGAGCACTGATTTTGCTGCTTTTCCCACATATATCTACCCTGTGGTTTACAGTATATTTAGAAAAGTGAAATCTGCTGAAGCACTTCACTAGGATATTTGACCCAATGTAGTCTCCATCAGGTTGCCTAAGCAGAAAGATTTCTTACCCAGGTTTCATAAAAACTCTGCCAAAGTGAATCTGTGCGTGAAGATCAATATCCAGCACCTGTTTTAGATAATCCTGTTTAATTAAAAAAAAATAATTAAGTAACATCAAAGTGACTTTACATCATCTAAGCATTCAAAGTAATTAATTAATATCAAGTGAACATGAAAATTTGCATATCCTGAAAGTGCTACAGCCCAGTGGGGAATTTCCAGTATATGAAAGAAAGTGTTTTGGAAAAGAAGTAAAGAACAGACTCATTTAGGTGCCAAACCTGACTGCACGAGGACATATGTTTTCTTAAAATTCATCTGCAGCATCAGAATCTTAGAGCACCCCACATATACCTACTGCTAAAACATTCTCTATGTCAAAGATGGAAAAAACCCTTTACAATTAAAAGTTAAGACTTTAAATGATCAAGTTATTTAAATTTTGCCATGGAAACTATCTAGTTGTAGATTTAGAGATCTCCTACTGCTTTTGAAATCAATACTGTACTGTAGAAATCATTGTTTTCCAGGATACTGTAATTATTGTAATTTCTTGGGTCTAATGGTCGAATTGACCGTGGTTTGGTTTAACATTCCTTAGAAGGAAAAAACTCTTGGTGGCTTGTGAATGAGTTCAAGTTAAATGATTTTGCATAAATGTGCTTGATCCAGTTATTAAAACAAATGGAATTACTTGTTTAATCTTTATTGACAACTGCTCTGCCTAAAGATGTAGTACCCTATCTGTTGTGTTTAGTGAGCCTAAAGACACAGGCTATAACACTCATCTGGGAAGACAGACTTTGAAAGCTGTAAATCTGAAACTCCCTGGCAGTTAGCCCATTTTGTTGTGGATGTGTGTGTTCAAATACTTGGAAAGCAGCAACTTCTTTCAGCCAGGCATTAACTCTTAATTATTAATTGCATTACCTCCTCTTTTACTTTCTGTTTACTATTTAGATGTTCACAGCTATTTCATTAAAACTGTAGAAAGCTCAGTATCAATGGCAGACCATCAGTGGAATGTAGAGCTAGTGGAATATTGACCTTAGGCTCTTGCCTCAAATTCAGACTGGAGAGAAATGAGCTGAAGGTCTGAATGTCTGTAAGACCATTCAGCAGTCCAGCCACTTCTTAGTGTTACCATGTCTGCACTATGTTGTCACATTCCCAATTTAAAGACAAGTACTTGTCCTTGATTATTTTTCTAGGCATACTGGAGACAATGGGAGTAATTGAAAATTATTTGCACTGGTTTAATTAATTATCCATTTTCATTATGTATCTGACGATATGATTTCTACTCAGAAAAGTGAACAAAACCAGCACTCATGTTTCCCACTTCCTAATGACTGTCTTTAGTATCTGTTAGTTATAAAAGATGTTTATTTTACCTGCCAAACTCACAGATTCAGCCTGGGATCAAAAAGTAATTTGAGTTTTCCTTCGCATAAGTCATGATTAATAAATGTCCTGCAGGTTCATCTATGCCCCACCAGCATCTGTGTATCCCTATTTTCTTTGATGGTTTTGGCACAGGGATAATCAACAGGAACTCAATCAACAATTCTGTTAATGATTCAAAAGGCAAATATATCAGCTCACTGGCTCTCATATGTATTGTCTGTAGGACTATCAGGTGCAAAATGTGATAAAACTATTTTTGTAACAGAGCTTTGACACATTCAGGAAACAGATGTGCTGAGTAAAAAAAATGCTATTTATATACTTAGGTTGCTTTTCTAAGTACTTTCAAAGTACCTTAATTCTATCTATATTTTACCTGCTCTAAAATTAAAAAGAAGTCTGTTGTCTTCATGTGCTATTAACCAGCACCTTCCTCATCTACATAAGTCATTCCTTAAATAAAAAACACATTTGTAAATCACGTCAAGAATTAAAAGCTTCTCTGTTGTACTATGTCAACTATAGTACAGAAACAAGAACAAAGGGAAAGAGCTTTGAAGACTATTTTCTTAAGTAATTCACATGTAAGTTCCAATAAAAGTAAGGTCCCTTTTTGATAAACATTAATACAAAGGGAGTAGCTTGGATGACAGACACTGGTTTGAAATTCTTACATATATTGTAGGAAGTCAAACTTAAATTTTGCATACCTTTTCCCCCATAGATACACCTCCTGATGTAATGATCACATCAGCACGGCTGATACCCTCATTCAGTGCATTCAGTAAATCATCTGGGCTACAGGAAAGAACAGGCAAGCAGATTAGTGGCATGGAATTATTATGAGTTGTAATATGTCTGTATGCACACATACAGATGCATATACACATGTGTTTTAAGAGAACAATACAAAAAAAGAGAAAATCTTTTCCTTCTTAAGATTCTACACTGTTCAGTTCAAGAACTACAATCTCATTAAGTGAATGGCACACTGTTTGGCACCTTTCTGTCTAAGCTTTGCAACAGGAACAGTGGGATACTTTAGACTGGGACTGAAGAATGCTAATACAAGTGTCTAAGAGTATGCAATTGGCACAGTAGGTAGTAATACAAATTGTGACTTAGATGAACTGACAGGGATATATAAAGGCACCTGACACATGAAAATTACTGACCACCAAGCAGGCTGCAGTACTACCTGTCTAGCTTATTTGATGTGTGCACAAATGGGGGTGAGGCTCCACTTCAAACTTTGATCAGTGAAGAGTGGGAGTAAATCCTTTGTTTCTCTTCTCTGTTAGAGGGCTCTGCAGCAAAGCCACATGTACATATCCACTTCAGCTTGCAAAAACACAATCCGTCCTGTTAAAAGGTCTATTCACCTTCATGAGAAACAGTAATGGGAGCTATGATATTCTTCCATACAAAGAATATAACTGTGAGGAGTATTGGTGTAATAACTCTTTTCTTTCCATTTTAGATCTAAACTGGAAACTTTGAAGTGAGCATTAGATATTTAAGAGCAGTACTGAGGCTAATATAGAGCTTCAAGGCACGTGGTGGAGAAACTCAGTAATACAACTCACACAGGTCCAAAGGAATCAAAACCAATTTCCAATGTTTTAAATTCATACTTTGCATTTAACATTTGTGAACTGACCATAAGTTGACCGGTTGCTACGACTGTATGTATTGCTTCTTCAACAGTATGTTTTCACTTCAATGATTCTGAAAGTTTTTCATGGAAGGCTGTTCCTACTTAGAATGCCATTGGAAGAATGGGCAATAATGCTACTGACTGCATGAAGGCCTTCACCTGGAATACAGCACCTCAGGTAAATACCACACTACAGTTACAAAATGCCATTGTGAGTGATGAATGAAAGCTGAAAATGGCATCAGGGCTGTCCTTTGGGAGCTTTGGCTGTATTTCACCTGAAAGCAGAACTACAGCTGTAATTCTGGAGTTTGAGCTGAAAACATGAAAATTAGAAATATTATGCAAGTTCTAGTTGACCTTTCAGTGACTAGCAGAAACTGTGTGTTTCCAAATGTTTCAGAAAGAAAAATTCTTTCCTCTGAACATCCTTTCTTTGTGCATGGTTCAGTGAAATATAAGCAGCAGTTAGCATGACATGGTGCTGTGTGCACTACAATTTATGTGACACGAGAAGGACTGCACTCCTTCACTTAGCAAATAGCTCAGTGCATGCAAGCTTGCACACACCTCATCTCACCAGAGAGCCCTCGGGTGTCCTCTACCCTGGTTATGCCTTACAGGCAGAAAGACTCAAGACTCTTTCTTCACAATGTCCAGTGTCTGAAGCACCATGTTCTTTGGCATCACAGTGTAGTTGTCCTGCACAGCTTTATTATCTATGTTGGGTTACACCCCTCTCTAGGGTCAGATTGCTTTGTAAGAGGTAGGCAACAGGATACAGCAGAAAGAAGGGCAGATTGCTGTAGACTGCAATCAATAAGATAGAATTATACACTACTATATACTATTTTTTAAAGGAAATATAAGGAATATATTGTATTATTCATTAATGTATGAAGGAATACCTTCCTTTATTCCTCATTTAATTCCTTTAAGGAATTCCTTTATGTATAAAGGAATTATACACTATTTTTAAAAGGAAATAGTGGCAATCATGACTATTGCTTAGGGTACTGGGTATCTTGGATACTCTTAATGGCCTACAAAGAATGCCCAAACTGTTTTCTTTGGGAGAAAATAAATGGGCTCAAGCAAAACCATCTCCTTTGTTCTTTAGGAAACAGAGACATTTTATCAGCTGCCCCTTCTGAAATCTCAGGATCATTTTCTCCAAAACTCAGCACAAGTCCTCAATAGTCACTACAGGAAAGTAAAAAGAAGCAAGTCTGCTGTTGGCTACTTCTTCAAAACCATTGTCTTGTATTGATTGTCTAAGTAGTATCTGTATGTAATAAGATATTAAGATTATTATAGAGTTTGTAATAGGAAAAGTCTCTCAAGATCTCAGTATTCCTTAATCCTTGCCAATGAGGCTGCTTGGAATGCAGCAAGGAATACATATTCATTACAGAGGTCGATATTGGCATTCCTGAGGCTCGGCAGTCAGACAATATGCCACTGTCACCAGCCTAACACTGCTCTCAGTACATTTTTCTCATTAGGTTGTGATGGAGTTGAGGACCTTATCTGGAGGTTGCTCCAGGCTGTTTCACTTTATCTTGTTTAATTATTTAAAAGTTATTCATAGGTAGCAAGACTATCTGTCTGGGGACATGCTAATTCTGGATAATGAAGTGGGCTTGCTTTCAGTTGTGGTTTGAGAATAATGGAAGGCACAGTAAAAAGCAAACAAGTATATATTTAACTGTTGTAAAGTTAAACAGAATGGAAATACAACTACTTACATACAGAATATCTATATGTGTTTGTACAGAATATCTATATGTGTTTGTATAGAATATCTATATGTGTTTGTGTATATATATTAAATCACTTAACAGAAGAAAAAAATCAATAAACCCCCCACCCTCTCCAAAAAAGCCTAAACTCAAACCAGGTGTGGACTCAATTCACATCTTTCCTTATGAGGGCAGCATACCAGTGGACTAGTTCATCATTCAGGTGGTTTTATTTTGTCATGTAAAAGGCTGAATATTACTGGACTTGGTGCATTGTTAGAATTTCCAGTAGAATGATCTGTATAATATACATTCTTCACCATTCTAAATTATTTTCTTTACCATTTGTATAGTGCAAGGCATTAAAAAACTCTACCATTAAAACTTACCCAGCCAATAGCACTGCATATCATCTTTAACATAGTTGCAAAATGAATTTATTTCTTCCAAAAAGAAAGATGTGATAAAAATTTTGTTGCAATAAACTGAACTATTATGTTAGTTTAGTTTGTACTCTGAAAAAAGGAGACAGAGTTCCCTCCCTTGCTGTTGCAGAAAATGCCTCTTTTTTGACATTTTTGGCAGACTTTTGTCACTCAGTTCTGCTTAACTTTATGTTGTACTTAGGGCTGGTAGTTCCATGACTCTGCAATTAGCACCAAACACTCCTTCTAGGAGTCACCTGTTGCAATATTCAATCAACACTGTAGTGGACATTTCCCTCACCTTTAGCGGATTTAATGCAGAGAGTTATTACTCAAATTGCATATCAACACTGAGTTGATATAATCAGATAACAAGATAATTATTTGCTTCATTTGTTGTGTAACAGTAAGGAGCTACTCTTTTAGATTGACATGGAAAGAAAATAAATGATGAAAACTATTAAATTCTGAGATAATTGACAAGATGACTTTGGCATCTGAGTATAACATGGCAAGATCATTTTAAAATGCAGGTGACAAATCACCATGAAGCTGAGAAATAACACTCACTGTCTGAGCAGGTACAAACTAGGAGTCATATTCTGAAGCCCTAGCCACTGCTAGGGGCAGGATACTGGATTAGCTAGATTAATAGTCTAATTTACTTCAATAAATCCTTTAAAAGAGCTTGACAAAGTGCTATTCTTGGATTTTTTTTCCTTCATGGACAGAACTGTAACACTTGCTCAAATATAATGGTGAATACCTTAATCAATGTAAAGTAGATTTGATGGAAAGTCTAATTTCCAGATGGCAAAATTACTGTTTCATTTGGTGATTTTCAAAGTCAGAGTGACATTGTGCACAAAAAGGGAGTGTTCTTTTCTAACATGCTGCAACTTATTAAAAAAGTTATACTCAGATATGTTTCACATCATATTGGATCATCTTTTGTTAATACCTTGAAGAAAATTTGTTATTTAAGGACAGCATACAGTTTATGAAACTATTCATATAAGGAACTATTAAACTATTCATAAATAAGGAACAAATCCAAACTTTCTCTCAACACCTGGAGCAGATTGTGTCTGCACAAATATTATGTGTATTGTACATACATTTTTGAAGCTTCATAGTGATTTGCATAATGATTGCATGTATTTTTAAGCCCATATTCTCTGCCAATTTTGTCAGTCTGATAAACAGAATATCTACCCTACTATCCCAGTTTTCTGACCCTTCGTGTTAATTTTTATGGTACAGTACAATCTCCAAATTAGTTGGTGGGTAACTATTGTATAATGGCAGCAGCAAGCATCCAGTAAGTAGCTGACACTTGCTTTCATTGATTTGAAGAGAGGACTTGCAGGATGGCAGTACAGCAGGAACACCTTCTGGATTCATGAAAAATTCTGGCTATCAAAGTTAGTTTGTGGAAAACTTATTCAACACTTGAACTGTCGAGCTGTCTTTGAACTGAAAAGATATACAAGAAAGCTTAAGAGCTTGAACAAGAAAATGATGCAAGCCTCTTTAAAATAGACATCAGCCATGTAAATTTTCTCCTTTCCACCCTTTAAAAGAAATAGCTACATTATAGTCAAGACCAAAGAATTCTCTGTGTTTTAAGTGCCAGTTTGAAGTACCCTAAATTACAGTGTGTAATTTTCTCTTTCACATAGAAATTAATGCATGTTAATTCACTTTTGTTGATCCTATTGTTGTGCTTCACTGTCATTAATTATCAATCTGTCAGCTTTTTCTGCGATACAACCCTTAACAGCAGTAGTTTGATACATGCAATTAAACAGCTTCATTTTATAATTTATTATAGAAAACAAATAACAGCAAATGTTCAAAAAATCACCTACCACTCTGCAATAAAATGAATGATCCCAGTTAAAACAACTGGGACCTTCAGTTAGGACTGACTTATCAAGCCATTGTTACAGTACAAAATCCACAGTTCATTACTAATTTCCAGGACCATTTCCACCATGCTCTTTCCCACAGGAGTCTCATTCATTCAATGCACCCTCATTACCTGAGAGTCACTTCCAGTCCTTGCTGTCCAGTGCCATATACAGCTGTTACTATTGGGTGACTGACAGAAACACTTGTAGTTGTTGTATTTCTCTATGCAGCAGCCTGGGCTTTTATAAACCCAGGTCTTCTGGTAATCTGTACTTGCAAAATGTGTGCATGCACCATCACAGTCAGCACCTTAAACCTGTGTGCTTTACAGAGACACTGGACACAGATACAGAAAGATACACATGCACCATAATGCACCAGATGCATGCACAAGTGTCTATTGTGAGTTCAAAAGCAGAGCTGGCCAACCTTTCTTGCCTACTGTTTACTTTACTTGAAAGTATCTCAAGTGTTTCAGTTATATCCTGAAAGACATGATTCTTCACAAGTTCTGAGGAGCTACAGATTCCTGGACACACAGTGAAAATGGAAGTGCCTAGCAGTGATCCTACACAATCACACTAAAGACCAGAGTAGTCCTGCTGCTCTCCAAACTACAGCAGTTGACTGTAAACTTCAAAAGTCTGGAGGTGCCCTGAGTTCAGCACATTCTGGATATGTTGCCACAAACTGGCAACAGTGGTTTTGTACTACATTTGCATCTTAGGAAGTCTCTTATCTGCTAAACAGATGTTCCAGAGGAATAGGTTTAACTGAGGTACAAAGACCTGCCAGAAATTCCCCTTGCATGCAAAGATCCCAGTCAAAATTCTAGTTCTACCTCCAACATAACAAAGAATTTACCAAATTAAAATATGCATCAAATAACCAACAGACTACTTGTTGTACTCAGAGATCTCATCAAGCTCAATGACAATTCGTCTTGAGGAAAGATGGGATATGGATTTGATCCTTTATGATTAACTCTCATTTTTTAACTGCTCATTCAGCTGAGGTGACAGATTTCAAAATGAATGGATGAATGCAGCGAGGCATAAAGACAAAGTCTGTCACCCACTTCTCACCTCATGGCCAAGAGGAGTATTTTTCATATCAGTAATTTGCAGGATGCAGAATGGTGCGTAGATGCCATTATTTTTAGCCAATTTCTGTAGAATCTAATATTGAATGTAAATCAATGAATACATTTCAATGAATGCAATTCAATGAATGAATATTTGACAGTAATAGGAATTCTGTGTGTTTGACTAGTATGGTTTTTGAAAGCAGAAGAAAATCCAATTTTGATGTTGTATGTAGTAACATATGGACACACTTCTGAAACTGTATTTGTTTCAAAATTCTCAAGTGTATTTCATCATGTTCTCAAAATGTATTTTCCTTCTACCTTCTGTGGTATTTCCCTGGATCACTCTGAACAGATGTAATATGTTTTCCCTCGGAAAACAGGCCAGCTTGTGAGGAAAGCTGGAATATTACAGCAGCTTTTGGCTTGTTCAACATGACTATGTAAGTTTTATCTATTTGACAGTAATATAAAAGAATCTGTCTTTGGTACTTTTTGCTGTCCATTAATTGCTGCTTCTGCAAATATAAATGTTATTTTGCAGAGTATTCTTTTTCATGTTATATTTCTGAACTTGTAGGGATTTTGATTAGAAGCCCTCAATTAGAGGTCTTCAACTTTTTTGCTGAAGTAACCACGAGAGCTGTCTAATACCTTCAGTGTTTTTTCTATATCTGGATGATAATATATTTTCCTCTACTGTTTCCTGGACCTCCTTCAGAAGACTCCCACTCATATATATGCCAGAATGACAAAAGATCAGAGAGGTCAGAAAAACAGATAGCCATGGGAGTGCTACAGGAAAATGTCTCATGCACAGAAGCCATGTGCTTATGTACTCCAGGCACATTCCAGCATGAAGGGTCCTCAATCACATCCTTGTCTGCTGCTTGTGTACATTCATCTGCAAGCATTTCAGTGTGAATTGTAATTTTTTCCATAAATGCTGAAAGAACAGGAGCGAAGCTTTGATAGAGCTGTTTTCAGGTGCTGTGCCATTGGACTAACTTGTGGGCACTTAATTCACTCTAAATCCAGTATAGTGTGTGTCCTCTGAGTGTAAGAAGCAGCCTGAGAACTGCTGGTTTGCACTAATTAAAAAACTATCCCTGGCTAATTTTGCTGGCTGAAGATAATGAACCTTATCAGTACACTTACCAGGAATCCATTAGTTTTTCTAAGAAATTGGATGGGATTACACCAGTAAAGATTTTTATTTTATCTTCCTTGTTACAAAGGAAGTGAGTCAATATGGCTTCACTGAAAAGTTTTCACTTTTGGAGTAGAAAATATTCAACAGTTGTAGCTGGGTTGAAATAATATGACTGAAGATTACACCACACAATATAATAACCAATGTCAAAGACTTTGCTCATCAGTAAAGATGTCAGTGCACTGGTGAGTCTAAAGGGCAACTGTGGTTCTGTAATTATTTCAGTAAGAGCACTCATGAAATGAGAATTGGCTTATACTGACACAACTGAAAGTAAAATATATGATGGATGTAATTATACCCAGTTGTTTATACATAGCAAATAATATCACCAAGTCTGACACATGGTGAAATGGCATTGTTATCACAGAATTTCTTACCTTTTCATTTTACTTTAGCTTCAACTGTAGGAGTAAATTTTAAATAAATTTAAAAGGAATTTAAAGTAATTTCATCCCCCTATAAACTGGTGTAACTGCTATTGATCTACAGTATAGGTGTCTCTAGGACAGGTAGAAATGCAGTCCCTAAAAGCAATGCCTCAAAATGAAGGCTTTCTCCAGGAAGCTCCACCCTTTACAGAATCATAACTTAATCACTTGGAAAAATGTCTGTCTCCAGAACAAAAATTATTTGGAAGCCACAGGTTAGAGACAACATAAAAAGACTTTTTAAAATTCTCTGTTATCATCTGTGTCCTAAAACAATGTCAAATGAAATATGACATCGATTTTTGTTTACTTAAAAAAATACAAATTCCCCAAGAAGAGTAAACTACAGTGTTAGAAATAAGTGAAGAGAAGGAATTGAGAAACTTTGAGACCAGCAACTTAATTTTTTTGACAGCTGCTAGTTAGTGGAAGGAACTAGAACTTCATTTGTCTCTACAATACTGGACCATATTCCTTCAAGCACGAAGATGCTTTTAACATAACAAAATGCCCATTGCCTTTTCTCCTGCTCTGAAAGCAGAAGCATTTTTTATTGCTCATGCTTTGGGTAGGAAGACTTGTGCTAGGGGCTGGTTTTTGTTGGTGCTTTCCCTCGCACGGCTTAGAAGACACCAAAGGCTCATGCAGTAGCAATGAAGTGTGAACTGACTTGTATGAGGAATTCCAAGTCCATCACCTGCTGGTAGATTCCATCATTTAAGTAATTTCAGATAAAGCTGGCAGTCTGTATCATGTTCTTCAAGTTAATGAAAAATGTTTTAAATACTGCAGATTCTCATAAATTAAGTTTTTTTGGATTTGTAGTATAGCAAAAGGTTCCAGTGGGTTGATCTCTTTAGTCCATTACGTGAGGAAAACCTAGATTTATAACAACCTGGCTTCAGCATAAATAACGATTTGTTAAACAAGAACCAGTTTTTTGAAAGCTAAGGATATGGCAGATTGACTCATTCATGGGAAGAGCAATTTGTTTTCCAGTATGCAAAGCAAACATTAAGCTATAACCCAATCCTCCAACCTTTTCTTACAAAAATGGGACCATTTACCCCAGTGAGGATCCTCACATCTGAAGTTTTCAGGTATTAGCCTTCGATAGGATTTTCATTCCTTTTCTCCTTATTTTTATTTCCTACATTAATGAAACTACAGCAACTAATTTTTTCTGTTTGTTAATGGAGGAAAAGACAGATGGTTTACTCTCCCTCTGTCATCTCTCCTGCTCCTTGGGCCTATGTTAGAGGGTAAGTTCTGAAAATTAATCTACGTTATTAAGCCATCTCCCTAAGTAAGACGTAGTATATAATTGGATATGTATTTTGGAAAAAATGCTTAGTGCATAGCTTAGAGGTTTCCTGAATGTTCCAGTTAGCCTGCTTTAGAGATGATCAGCACAGTGGTGGAAAACCAAGTATGCTGTATCCTAGACTCAGAGAACATCCTGAGTTGGAAGGGACCCACAAGGATCACTGAAGTCTAACTCCTGTTATGACTCAAGAATCATAACAGTGACTTCCCTGGACTCCACTACTACCTTCAAGCAGGATTTTTGCTAATCTGCTCAGTTTTTAAAAGGGAAAAGTCTTGACGGAAAAAGATGTTTGCTGCTACTGATGAGTAATGTAAACATTTTCATTTTATCAATGTTGTGGAGCCATGTAAGTCTACAGTGCACTGGTGCATAAGAACTTAACTGAAAAGGCAGTGCTACTTAATGGACAGAATAAAACACCATCTGCTCCTGTACAGCAAATGTTGGTTGGATCTCTGCTCCAAGCTCTGCCCTGACAGACACCTGGCCGAGCCTGCCTGTGAGCATGCACGTGCCTCAACGTCCCAAGTGGTTTAAAAACAGTGCTCACCAATCTGGTAGGCCTGTCTCCGCAGTGTTCTGGAAGCTCTGTGTCCCTTCTTCTTTAAAAACATCTGGCTTCCTGAGGGTAAAGGAAGCAGAAGGGGTATAATAAAGAGCCAGGGAAGGAGAGAATCTCCTGGGGTCAAAGGGAAGCTCTGTGCCCAGCTGTGTCCCCCTTGGTGGCTCTAGATATTCAAAATCACCATGGGAAATGCTTCCTCTTTGCAAGGCCAGCCAATGGGAGAGAAAGGGAGTGCACGGGAACATCTTTTTGTTACAGTTTGGATGGGCTTCTTACAAGGAATGAAGAGTAAAGTTATGGAAGGATTTAGGCTCAACTGGGCATGCCAACAAAGCATAGTTCATCTTTCCTTGCAGTGTCTATGGAGAAACTTCTTTAGTCTTAACTTCCAAACAAAGCAAAATGAAGTGTTAATCAACTTGACATTTTGGAAGGAGGACCATGGATAATTGGAAAATATTTGGCAATGGGCCCCACTGAAATATTTTTACTCACACTTTTAGCTTCTTATTCAGGAAATAGGTCTCAAGGCATAATAACTGTCACCTTCTTAACTACAAGGGGGAAAGAGCTGTAATTATCCTAATTTTATAACTCCATAGTCAATAAAGATGCCACTTCATTCATGAGAAGCTTCATACCCTGCTGCAAGAGGCAGGATTAGAAAAAATGTCCAAAACTGAGAAAGTTACTCCTATCAGGACCTTATTTAAAACAATTAATGATTTGCTATGAATTCCCAACTTGTGAAAGCAGCATTATCTTTTACATATACTTCTTCCAAGTCAGTTTTTCAGTGAAAAAACTATTTTTAGATATTGTCCTTTGTAACAGAAATATGAAATGAACAGAAATTATGTTTTTATACTCTTATAAATGTAGGGCAATTAAATGTAAAATGTAAAAAAAATCGTCATTGGACATGAAGATTTATTAAAAAACCCTGAAATCAGATATTCATGATTGAATATCATCAGTCATCACTGTATGACTCTTGAGCTATTTCTTCATATCAGATGACTGGACAGTTAACAACAACAAAGTCAACCTGCCTCCCCAGTCCATGGCCAGCTGATCCTGCACAAGGTAGCTTCAGTCTGGCATTTCAAAGATCACTTTTGTGCACACTCATGTCCTGTCTGACTGGGCAATGTGAGAAGAAGACTGTGCCAATGTCCCGACACAACTGTTACACATGCCCACGGTCACGGCTAACGTGAAGTCTATAATCCTCTTTTATCACCTTGTAATTCCATGCCATGTTTCTCCTCATAGTTCATAAAGAAGGTCTGTCAGATTGAATACATACTTATGTTGATAGGAAGTGAAGGAAAAATATTCAGATTATTCAGGTTAAAAGTTTAGATGTCCATTGCTTTCTGACAAGCTTCCCAAGAAAGCCATTTCCTAAAATGGCATCAGCCCCTCATTTGCTATTCTATTCATTGCCAGAGTAACAAAGTCAATCTTTATTTCTCAAAACAGGGTCCCTGTGTCATGAAGTGACACACAAAAGACTTTGAGATTTCATTAATGATCCCAGATTCTGGTTTAACCATCAACATTACAGACAGCAGCCTCAAAAATCCAAAATCTTTTCCAGTATGATGCTAAGCTCTGTTGCGTAATTTCTGCTGGTACTAGTCTTCTGATTTTGTGCTTCTACTATGTATTGTCCATTAGAATAACACAGAAATTAATTTAATTCTCTGAAATAATACTTAAGAGATTATTTGCAACCAGAAGAAAGAACTCTTTTTTTAATGATTTAGTATTTAGAATAGTGTGAGAACCTCCCTGAACTTGCTTCTGTTTGAATGGTAAATAAATATCCAATCTCACTTTGAAATTAAGTATCAAAGTGTTTGATTTAGTTTCCCAATAACTAATTATATCACTGCTAAAATTATGCTTTACTTACACTCTGAATTAGTCTAACTTGAATACATAGGCATTGCTGCTGAAATAGAAACTTTATTCAGTTTATAGTCCATGTGGCTCAGTATTACCGGAAGGAAATCAAGTGATCTTGTAAGAACATCTGTTGAACTAAACAGCCTGAGTTCTGGTATTACTTTAGTACACTATCTTTTAATCACTTAAGAAATTTAATGGTTCTTGTCCTGGGAATACAAAGGTAAGGACAAAAATAACCTTCTAATTCTATAGGAGATTTGATCTTTATATATAATGCTAGAACTTGTATTTAGATGATTCTCAAATCTTTTCCTAAATCTTTGCTTCTTAGGATATAAACCTCCATCCTGTAAATTTTACTTATATTCTTTAATCCCCTATGTATTAATTCATATTTGGCTCTATTAACAATATACTTAACCCAGTTTTGTAAGTGATTCCTATCACTGACACATTGACCCACCTTCAGTGTTCACCACTTCTTTGATTGTCCTGTGTCTACTGCCTTTATTAGTTTTCATTATTTTCTTCTAGGGTATTAGCAAAATTTCAAGCCTCAAAAATTTCTCAGTGATTTGGGAACTCAAATTCCTATATATGCTCTAGGCATTAAGAAGGTTGACAACTGAATGATGTTTTGGTCTCTAGAAGCTGAAGCTGTCTTGAAAACCGGACTTCTCTCTCCAAGTACTTTTAAAATTGTTAACTTAGGCCTCAAAACTAGACCATAAAAATAATAATTTTTATTTTCCTCCAACAAATGGATTCCCTCTGTTTTCAAAGACAGGATTTTCAAAGTATTCTGTCCTCTTTATTATCTGCTCTTCACTGTCATGTGCTACTACTAAGCTGTGATTCTAAAAATGCTAATTTAGAAAGGAGCTCATGCTTGTGTTGAACACAGTTAGGAAAATGACACACTGCTGTGCATTAGCTTTGCACCTGTCACCTCTACAGCATGGAATTTTATTACCTGTCACATTATGAAGTTTCCTACTGGTACAGAAGACTCCCTGGGACTTGCACTGTCCCACTTCACAGGTTCTTTTTTCACCTCTGTGTTGGCTCAGCAGTTCCTTTGTGTTTTTGGAACATGTGCATTAGATGAGATGACTTGTCAATATGACAACTTTGTCAATATGACAAATTTGAAGATTTCCCTAATGATTATCAAGAGTTGTTGTGACAGATATTAAACATTTCTGCTTGAAAAGGAGAATATTCTTGACAGGGCACAATGAAGGAGAGGACCTCCATATCTGAATCACCTTCAAACCATTACTCTGTGTCCCTGCATTCATTAGGCTACAATCAAAATTTATAATGCCATTGTTTTTTGAGCAGAATTAGAAATTAAGTCACTTGAGCTAAACCTAATACTGTGACATTTAATACAAGGTCTTTCCTCTAACGAACCTTTTCTTGCAGTCATTTGTTAAATGATACTACTACTACAACTACAACTAATTTTGTCCACAGTATATTTGCTTTTACCCAAGATGGCATTAAGCTGGAGCAGGGAGAGACTAGGATTCTGTGCCTGGATTCTGCCCATAAGTCATATTCTAACTCATATGATGATATGTATCAGGATGGTATTGCATGAGAAATTTCCAATTTGGAGCAGTTTCTCCACTCTCCTCCCTCCACTCCAGATGTTCCATCTATATTATAACAGTAATAATTACATGCAAACTACACAAATACAAAAGATTTAAGCCTTTTTTTGGGATGGCAAACTTAAAATCAAAGCAGACTAAACCTTTCAGTAAGATTTCAGTACCCATTCTAAATATGAAGAGACCCTATCAAAGTTTTTATTTTAGGGACATCACAGAGTAATGCTGTTACAACAGCAGGGGAGATTTTTAATAGGTTTACCTGTCATTTAGGAGCTCTATGTCCAACAGTATATTAAAAAGGAGAGGTAAACAAATAAGAGACTAAACACTTCTAATATAGAAAAGCTCTCATAAACTGCTGATTTAATAACTATTCAGATAAATCTCTCAAGCAAGTGAGGAAATAATATGAATTTCCTGAATTTTTCTCCTAAGGAGAGAGATTCTTTCTCTCTCCACTGTGAAATCACAGGCTCATAAATGAAAATGCTGCTGGAAGCAACTAAATATTATATATGTCTCTGAGAAAAATGATAAGGGAATTAGAAAATAGGGAAAAGAATGCAGAGAAGGGAAAAATGCACTCATGTAAACAAAGGTAAAAGCAGAGGAAACTGAATTCATTACATACATGATCAAAATTCCTTGGCAAGCTTAACAAGAGTCTTTTATAGAAGAAAAGCTGTCAAAATGGAAGATGACTTTGTAAAACGGAGGCCCATGCTACAGCAGATTTTGCTAGGGCTAAACTTTACACTTGAAACAATGGAATACAAAGAACAACACAAATGAAATAATCAGACACAAAAATATCTTGATAATTAGACTTCTATAGATCAGATCAGAAATGCAACTTATTTTTATCATTGGTTTCCAAAAAAACAACTTCATAGACTATAAGCAAAGCAAATGAAATTAGAAGCTTTTTAAACTTGTTATTAGGAGACGACATTCAAAAGTACATTGAAATACCAACTTTAACTGGCCAGTTGTTTTTTTTAATTTTTTTAGCAACTGAGTCTGTGATTCAGACAAAAAAAGTAAAACACGACAGCAACATTATCAGAAGGGTTCTTTCTTTTCTTAGTTTTGCATTTGTTTCTTGTGTTTGCAGTAGCTCTGAAAATGGACATATCTTCCATTTCTACTCAGAGATGTGTGCTTTTCAAGCAGCCTGGCTTTTACGTGCTACAAACACAAATAGAGAAAAAGCTTGGCTTCTGGCCAGACCTAACTTCAGCTGTATCACACTCCCAGGTCTGTTCTTTTCTCCTATTGCTTTCTTCTAGGATTTCAACTGTAAACTTTATCTCTGGGTTTTGGAATTGCTGTTTTTTTATTTTGAATATTGAGTGATAGATACAATTTATGAGAAGACAAACAATAGTGACAATCTCAGAAGTCGTTAAAATGCTCCCAAAAGAAAAATAATATTGGTTTCAAATGAAAGTACAACTGTAAGCTAAGTCAGACTTGAGTGGTCAGTTCAAAATGTAACTTCACATATGATTAATATGAAAAGGCATTTTTAAAATGCTTCTAACTACTCTTCAGAAACCCAGACATTCAGTGTGCTTTCCCATCTTTCCACATCCTCTTTGTTTACATGTATCACAATCCTGGGCTTTGAAGGTGCTGGACAATCTATTTTTTTACCTAAACACCTCTGATTGATTTGTATGCTGAAAAGATATATAGGAATAACCTCTAAGTTTGTCTTTGCAATTACTACTCTAAATTTTTTTTATGCTTGAATATTAGATCTGCAAATATGATTGAAGAGGATTTCCATGGTTGTTAGAAACCTTAACCCATTACAGCAATTGTAACACCCAGCTGTGCTCCCTATTACCTGCTGTCTCAAACCCCACTAATGCTTACAGTGATAACTGGAAGTGATACTCCCAGTAAAATGAAGTAAAATTTACCCCATGAAAATTGTATTAAAAAAAGGAAATAGGAAAAAAACCCACCCAAATCTAAAGTATGAGAAGGAAGAAATATATACCATGATATGTTAAAGAAATGTTCAAGTTTTAAATTTTTCCTTCTGAAAAGCATGTTTGTCAGTATTTTTACTACACCAGTAGATATTGCAGGCATATAAAATCTTCCTGTTTTTCAATGTCTGGACACATATTATACATACAAAATGCACATATACATGAGCACACACAAACACACATAATCTATGGTTTAACTTCAGTAAACCATAAAACAGACACTGAAGGCTTGTTCCTCTCTTCTTACAAACACCTAACTAAAGTGTCAAAATTGTACCCTTTGTAACATCTTTCTGGTGAGTGTCCAGCATTTGTTCAAGTGCCACAGTACTCCATCAAATCAGTCATGTTAGTCCAAAAGATATGTACTGAAATATTTGTATGGGCAACACTCTGTTAGCTTTATTATGTAATGAAATAATACGGTACTTCTTATCGAATTGATTTACACAATCAGATCTTCCTTTTGAGTGAAACAGAACTGCAGATGTGTTTTGTTGCAAAGATATGGATTGGGCATGTGTGTGTAAGAATGGCAGAAGACTTGCTAAGACTGAATCCTGATATCTGTTGCAGAAGACTTTTAGCTAAGTTAACAGTACGGAATTATTCTTTCAAAACTTACTGCAAAGTACACTCTGCCATTGGAGGCTCATTATTTCTGTTCTATGAGATAAAGTAACTACCTCTGCAGAATCTGCTTTGCTAGCATGAAACAGAAAAAAGCAGAAAACCAAACATTTGAAAGGAACTGTTACTACCTTTGCCAAGGTTATTGTCTCAAGACTCTGGAATCATTTTAATAGTGAAGATTCAAAAGAATCAAACTCTCTTGTAACTGAAAGCAAAGCTACAGGCACTTCCTTAGACTGATATATTTGTTTGCTGCCTCGTGTTCAGCTAGCATCTGATAAGTAAAAAAAGGTCATAAAATATATTTGCAAAAAATATAGAAAAGCAAAAAGTTCTCTTGGGCCTTAAATCTCACTACAAGAAAGACATTTCAAAGAGGAGCAATGAAGCTATCGAAGGATCTTGGGCAAATGTCTGATGAGGAGGGTCTGAGGGAGCTGGAATTGTTCAGCCAGGGGAAAAGAAGGCTCAGGGGGGACCTTATCACTCTCTACAACCACCTGAAAGGAGGCTGTAGCCAGGTGGGGTCAGTCTCTTCTCCCAAGTAACTTGTGACAGGATGAGAGGAAACGGCCTCAAGTTGTAGCATGGGAGGTTTAGATTGGATATCAGGAAAAACTTCTTCTCTGAAAGGGCCATCAAGCACTGGAACAGGCTGTCCAGGGAAGTGATGGCGTTTCCATCCCTGAAGGTATTTAAAAGACATGTAGATGTGGCACCAGGGGACATGGTTTAGTTGTGGACTTGGCAATGCTGGTTGGACTTGATGATCCTAAAGTCTTTTCCAACCTAAATGATTCTATGATTCTAAAGTTGTTTGCCATTTATTACTGAGAGCTTTCAAGATTATTTATCTTCACAGACTCTCCATGCGTAAGAGCTCACAGAAACAACTCCTGAAGGCAATGGAGTACATAGCTACAGTTTTGCACAATGACCTTAAGTTAAACTCTCCTTTTGACAGTGTTGACTTAACAGTAAAGTTGAGATTGTACCTATTTGATTAGGACAAGGACATAAAGAACAAACAAGCTTTACACTCTTATTTTTCCGGAGGGGACTAACCAGGAAAGCATCTTTTCCATTGGATGAAGCCATTGGTCATACAGGATGTAAGTTTTTGACAATAATGTTGGTAATGGTAGCTGTTACTTTTGCTCCTGCAGGTGGTAAAAAGTTCCACCTACAGTATTTTGTTGAAAAAAATCCCTGCCAATCCCTCTACACAGAGATGGCTCTCAGGAGCTAAGAGACTTTTTCCAGCTGTTTTCTTTTTTCTTAGCTACACAAATCTAGAACCCAATCTCCAGATATAATAGTTTCATTTGAAAACTCTTCTACTTATGTTTTAAAGTTTAAAAAGGTCCTTATAATATAGAAAGCTCTAGCAATCGAGGACATTTAGATACCATTCCTGGAAAGAAGAGTCTCATGAGTTTAGACTCTGTATGACATCAGCACCTGAAACTGGAAGCATTCACGGGTAGGAGGGCTTGATATTTATTGCTGTTTGGAACTGCAGTGGTGTTTTGCTAGGCTAGAGAAGCAAAAAAGGGATACCTGGATGCAGTGAGAGTATCCAGAGGGGTTTGCTTTCCCTAAGATCTGTGATGTCACACTCCCTGTATGAGTACTTCAAATTCAACTGCATTTCCTGCAGCCACCACACAGGTTGGTTTAATTATTGCAAAACCATGCAGTGGCTGGCCCATTCATATACTTCCAGTCAGGCTAGTGATGTTTTGTATTGAATACTGCTTTAGGGAAGACTGGGTTTCAAATGATCTGTTCCCTTACAGTAACCTGGTTGGATTCCCTTTTAGTCCCTCACAGGGACCTTGTCATCTGTTTTTTTTTTCTTTTTTTTACTTTTAACTACCCACTAGGACAACCTGAACAATTCCCTGTCAAAGCAAGTCTGTCTGTTGGTTTGATACACAAACTGAAAAGCAAGAAAGACTATTCAAAGCCTCTAGGTCTCAATAAATTGAGGAAGTACATTATGCTGAGAAACTCAAGCCATGGATGGCAGTCACTGCACAGTCTTGCAAAGGACAAAAAAAAGAACACTTCAATCACTTATCCTAGAGCTCTCAAGAGATGTCACTTCACTGCCACTGGGAAACAAGGAGCAATCTCTGTGAGATGAACAGAAAGACTGATCAGTACGGTGCTACTCTGTGGCAATCAAAGTAAAGACCATTAAAGTAAAAAAAAAAAAAAAATTCTTCCACATATTTCTGGAAATGTTGAGCAATATGCAGCAGTGGGGCCTTCCTCAAAAGACAACTATTCAGAATATGACAAAATTTTATACTCTAAATTAATTTTGGCATGGAAAGTAAACTTTGAGAGAAATTTTCCTTCTCCCTTTATTTGACCAGAAAGAAGCATAGCTGCTGTAGAACTGTCTACTTTATGTGTTTTAAGTATAGTGCTTGGAAGGATACTGAAGCAATAAATTCAATTTGCAACAGGGAATAGATTATCTGTTTCAACAAACAGAATGCAAAACAAATTAAACACCATTAAATAATTTTTTTTCAAAAGATTTGCCCTAATATTAGAAGAGACTTATTTCTTGCTCTAATGAACAGGGTGAAATATTTCTCCTAGATGTGCCTTGTCACAACACTGTGACACTTGTAATGAGTGACATTTTCTCTGGTGTTTCTTTTTCCCATGGATGCCATAAAGTGCATCACATGAATATGAAGTGACATCTTTACTAACATGTGGTACTTACTTATCACCCACAATTCCCAAGTTGATTGTTGGATAGCCATGTTCTTGGATTGTAGCTAGGAGAGTTGAACGGTTACTGTCCCGAATCTTCCCTGGCAAGAGGTCATCCTCAGGATTCAGCAGCTATAAAACCAGAAACACTCTCAATCAGTCTCCTTGGAATACTGTGCTCTACACTAGTGAGAATTTCTTCTTCAGGTTGGACAGGATATTTTTAGACATATATCATGAAACATATGTATAAAGTGATTTAGTGAATTTAAATTAGTAAGATATGTAATGTGCTTGTTTAGTCCAATCTTCCATGTTGTTTAGTTTGTTTCTACTGGTTCATGTCTGCAAAACTTTCTTACTCCTTATGAGTACATGGCTTCTAATCTCAGACATTTAGCAATCAAAAAAAAACTTTTAAATTTTTCACATTATTGTTCCTCTTTAAAGGTTTAAGGAAACCTCATTGATACCATTAATCAGATTTAAAGGTATTAATGAACATTTTGAAGTTCATTGTCTGCTTACCAAAAAAGATGTCTTTTAAATACAACAATCTGCATCGAATTAACAGACAGAAGCCTTATGCTTAGTTCTTATATCAATTACCATTTTGGATTAAAAACTTTCTCTCAAGATAGTATATCGTGGCAATTACCTCATATGTGTTATGTATTTTGGAAGGTAAACTACAAAACGTACATATGTAAATGTATGTTTTATATATATTAGAAATTCTAATGTAGGATACAAAAGGACAATACAATATTGACAGGAGGTAAATAATAATACTACTAATAAGAATGTATCTGTCAAAATGACAGCATTAGGTAGTAAGGTAAGAATAATGAAAAATGGAGCGTGGGTAAATTTTATGGCTTGCAGCTCTGCTTCTGTGAAGATTTTCATGGGATGTTAAAGAAACCCACTGTACAGGGTCTCTTAACATTTTACAAAAGAGAATGCCCACATCAGTAAAGGACCCTTTAATGACATACAAGAATCTTCAATCATATGGAAGTTACTAATCAGAAAATCACCACCTGTAATCCTTGTAGCTCTATGGATTTATTCCTCAGTTAGTGGTTTGGTTCCTCCATACCACACCCCATTTATGCTATGAAATCTGGCAATAATTTGTACACAGGATGACAAAATTCAACCTATGAAAAGTTTTCAAAATCTTTCAAAATTGAACATATTTAAGCTGTATTGAGTTAATATTTGTGGCTGCATTTCAAAAAGTTTGTCTTAAAGGACAGTCAAACCCTCATGCTGTTTTAACCCACATATCTTGACCCACACGTTCTTTAGGTTTTGCTCTTCCTAATCTTTCTGTCCTACTGCAGGAAGAAATGAGAGGGCACAGTGGCTGGCCTGGGGCAACACACAACTTATGTAAAGTTAGTAAATTAAGCTAATCTTAAACCTGATTTTTCTGATGTAGTTAAAACACTTTCAACATGTGCTACTATTAGAAAGAATTTTGAGGCACAACACTGCAACAAGGCATTTGGTAGAAATACTCAGTTTTCAAAGACAGCTTGTCTGCCATTTGTGTTATAGACATAGAGGGTGTTGCTTAAAAGAAATTACTCCTCAGTCACGGCAGGCAACATGAATTACAACCCTAACTACCCCACAGGTTCTCCACTTGCTGGCAGGAGGAAAGCAGCTGGCACACAGTTGGATACATTACCAGAATTTTGGCAAAGAGAGTGTGAGACTTGTGAGAAAGCCCCTAAGGGAGAAAACACAAGCAGATAATTATGGGTTGATGCCTCACAAAAATGGCTCATGTCAGCATGAGCTGCAGTTCAAAAAGTGAGTCTGCTTGGGAATAGGGTGGAAGTCATGAACCAAAACACTGCCTCAAAAAAAAAAAATATAGCATTTCAGACTATAATTCTAAACAAATTTCTTACCTCATTCCCTGTTGACATTACTGCAACCACTGGAAACTTGTTAACTTCTACTTCAGTTACTCCAACAGTTGCTAAGAGACCAATCTCAGAGGGACCCATGTGGGTTCCTTTAGCCAGCACACATTCACCTCTTTTAATGTCATGTCCTATGGGTCTGAAAATCAGGACAGAAAAACAACATGAAAGAGAAACAGAATGAGATTCAAAGTACCTTTCCTTGACTGGTCCTGCTCCAGGTGAGGAGTGACCACGGACACTCCTTAGTCAAGACTGTCAAAATGTCAGTACTACTCATGATTAAAAAATTACTCTGAAATTCACCAGCCTTTCTATACCTTACAGAGATATTTTAATAAATACAGACCTGATATCTTGGCCTGGTCGAGCTTGCACCAGGATTCGAACTTCTAGTTCTTCAGTGCCCTGCAAACACAAGGACATCACATATGGTCAGCTGAGCTATTCAAAGAAGATTAATGTTTAATTTCTCAAAAGTCTACACAGCTTACAGCACTCATTACACTGGGACATTATGGTTTAAGCATCATATTCTTCTCCTGATTTCTTTGTCAAGGTTGTAATACAATGTGTGCTAAAACTGAACAGCATTTTAAGTAATGCTCTTTATGATGAGCTCTCACTAGGCGAGGACCAGCATTGAATATGTAGTTTTAGCTTCCTATCTTTTTTTAATGATACCTGTGTTTATAAATAGCCTTCCTATGTTACATCTGTTGATCTGGTACACTGAGTGGATTCTTTCTACCCCTCTCAGCCAACTTGACCTGGTCAAACCGTATCAAAGATGGCACTTCAAACAGACCAATAGTCTGGCAGAGAGTAGGCCCATTACATTAGCAGAAAGGTGAAAAGAAGCTATGTGCTGCAGCTATTTCAGGATTTTCATGTAGATTCCTGTAGTGGATACTCCTACTTGAGAGCCTTGTAGGAATCAGAGAAGAGCTCATTCATCTTGTTTATTTACTGTGAACAAGAGACAGTGGCCGGAGAAGTCTGATGCATTTCCTTGTTCAGAATGTCAATAGTTTGGTGATTCATTCAATGCCAATAAATGGCACATGACCTATATCATTAATATTTAATTTTAAGCCTTGCAAATGGGTTGATGATATATACACTCAGCTTTGAGATAGTGCCAGCCTGTCAGTAGCACTAAATCTAAACTTAGACTGGAACAAATTCTGTTTTTACATTATGTAGTGCTTCATATATAAATACCTCCAAGTTATGAATCAGCCACTAATATTACAAGAAAAACAAGGCAGGTCAGTGTTATTTGGAATTCTTACAAAAACAGTAGTGTTGTATTGGACACTTGGACTTGTATCTTTTCTTAAAGGTGATATGGGCCTCAGTTTCTAAGTTCAAACTAAATGCCCTAAACTTAAGGCCCCAAAGTTAAAGCTAATGAACGTGTTATTAGAGATGGAGATTCTGTTTACTGTGAAAATTTAAACCCCTGAAAACCAGAAAATAGCTAATGAAAAAATTTCTTACTTTATCCCAGTATTTTCATATGCTTTTCAGAAGCTTTTATTGCAAACTCTGTTTCTTTTGTACTTGCTCTTTTTGTATAAGAGATGATTTTTGTCTGTGAGTGTTCAAATTGGCTGTGCTGGTGCCCAGAATGATCTTTTTCCCCCCTCACTGCCAGCTGAGGCTGTAAAAGACACTTGAGTCTTGCAATAAAAATTTGGGGCAATGGTTTGTCCCAGAATTATTTTATTTTTATGACACTCTGGAGATTGTTCAATCATGAAGATTTGAAATTTCCATATCTTTGATAACATTTAAAGATGGATAAAAGATTTTAAGGGAATCAAGAGGAGAGGCAATGATACATTTGATTAATATAAAAGGTCCTGTTTAGGATTCCTGGATTAGGGGAAATAACTAAAAATAGGCTTTATTAGGAATTCACCAATCCCAGGTTCAAAAGGCACTGTGGAAAGTGTGACTATGGACAACATGGTGATATACAGAGACTGACATCTATGGAACTGATGGATATTCTAGAAAGCTTAAAGAATAGAATTCAAGGTGGCTAGAGGGGCTTGCAGAGAGGTATGGCATTACACTGAGAACATCTTTCCTTTGGTGGGTGTCAGGCAGCATTCTTGCTGTGTATTAATACATTTTGAACTATATCTGAGTAACTTGTTCTGGTGACTGTGGACAGCTGGCTGAAACACTGATGCTTTTGCTTGATGCAGGATCTGACTCTTGTTTTGGTTGATCACAGTGGGCTCCCTTCTCCTACAAGGTGACATAACAACTAAAAATGAAAAGGGAATAGACATGTTTCTTCATGAATGTGCATCTGGCAAGCTGATGGGAATTCTTCTTCCTGATGGATAGATGTAATTAATTTCAGGCCTATGACTTCTAAGGTCATTTGGGGAATGCTTGCTATGAAATTTAAATACTACTACCACAACTAGAACTCAAGGAATTAGTTCCTTTGAAAAGTAACCCCTTTTCAGAAGAACATTTTTCAGATGTTAGAGATTTCACTTTAGTTAAATCCCAGTCCTAAAGGAGTTCTTAACACTAAAAAGAAAAATGTTCTTGAAATATGTAGCCACTCAGACATGAAGAGAAGAAAATAACATGTTAATTAAACCATACTAATTATTATGAACAGGATTCGTAAAGTGGTGTATTCAAAGACAATCAGAAATTAAAGAGTTCTATCCCATACTTATAGACAGGAAAAAGAAGTGGAAGGTGGCTGACCACTTGTGAAAAAATTCAGACTTTAAGCACACAGCCAAATAACCTGTTCTCACATGCAGAGGAGAACATGCACATAAAAAGTGGAAGGCAGGACAGAGTCATCCAAAGAAGTAGAAAAATAAAAGGTTACCACGTGTGTTGCTCTGCAATGTGATAGTCCTCTCAAGATGAGGTGGGCAATGGCCACACAAAAACTGCTCAGTAAGGCTAATGGAATAATTAACAAGCAGTGAAGGCAATAGCGTAGCAGGAAGATATAATCTATACATATACATCTGTAACCTCAAAGCAGGATTGGTAATTTCAATAATTTCCCTGATAGAAAGAAGGACAGCCTAGACAGCGTGCTGATTTCATTAGATGTAAAAATCTATGCATTTAATAAGATTAATAAGGAATGAGAAAGGATCCTGAGAGTGGGTTTCAGTTTTTGTAGTCTTTATCAGTTTTGAACACTAGAATGCACCTGCTTACACCCCAGCTGCAATCACAATGCTGACACTGAGCTGTGGTGAAATGGAACAGCTTGTCAGAACAGCAGTAGAGCAAAGGCTGATTTGAGCACAGAACTATACACAGCTCATTCCAAGGCTGAACTTGGAAGTTGTGTCAATAAGTGACGTATCTTCTTGTCTTGAAGTCTCTCAGATGACAGCAAATATGATGATAGTGCCTTGAAATCACAGCTGGGATTCAGAAGCAAACACAGCAACACAAAGGAAGTCTAAGATGGACTCTTTGGAATAAAGTTGTCTACAGAGAGCTCCTCTGCTTCATAAAAAGCACATTTCACTATGTTGAGACAACTATGCATACAGAATTAGTACTACAGTATTCATATTTTTTCTGTGTTTTTTTTCTGTGATTTTTTTTTTGTGGTCTCATTTGCAGCATCTGTAAGGTAGTCCATTAGTATGATTTAAAGGTAGGCCAGAAAATCTGTTCAAAACCAGGGTTATGACTATATTCTGAAGGAATATATACCTTATCCATTTCTTGGTTTTCAGAGGTCTTAAATTCAGTAATGTTCTCATTTTAAAGAAGCACAAATGTCTTTTAAAAATCATACTTGTAGTTTAAAAAAACTTGGGGAGGCATTTACTTCCCCTGTTCCTTAACGAAACCTCCCTTTCAAAATGGATTAATTGGAAGGTATTTGTACAAGAAGTATTGTCCAAAATCCACCAAATTCACCTTTGCTGAAACAAGACCAAGTCTGATAATACAGAACTGTCTTCATAGCACAGTTAAAAGAAGCCAAGTCATGCCATGGATTTTGTGGCACTTAAAACCGTTCACCTTCCCACAGAAAATCATATTCAGCTTTAATTACATCAGCAGTAACTCAATGTATTATTCTGAGATCAACATGTAATTTAAGAAAACATTTCCCCTTCTTATTTAGTGAGATTTCCACTAGCCTGTATTTTAAAATGTGAATACAGTAGGCATTTGAATTGGACTGTAGGCATGGATTTCCAGGAGGCATTTGCCTTTCACTCAAATCATGCTCCCAAGCATTTTAGAGTCAACATTCAAAAATTTTGATGAAAAATCAGTCAGAATAGGAAGGTCTGTGGTACTGTTATCACAGCCTGAAAAAGTGAGAATTGCCACTAGGAACTGATGCAAAAATCATCAAACTTCTGAGATTACTGAAGAGCTTTTCTGTATGACTGTTTTTCATATTTACAGGATTGTATCATGTGCCATTTACTGCTGCACACAAAATGAAAATGAGTTTTTTGACTTGTGACTCACATCATCTGATTCCCTGATGAGCTCTGTATCTTCCACTTGCACCACTGCATCAGCACCACATGGAATTGGAGCACCAGTTGTAACACGCATTACCTGACCAGGCATCACAGTCTGAGTTGGCTGAAAAATAAAAAACAGAAATTAATCTACTTTTGTGAAAAAAAATTCAAACCACTTGAACTTTATGCAAGTAATCTATCTGAAAGACCAGAATTCTTATTTGCAGCATAACTCTTGATATACTGTGAGCGATATCAACAGTAAAACAAACTCCAATTCACACCTGGCTTTATTTATATGGCCATATATTAGGTGGCTTCAGTTTTCTCTCCTTATATTTCTAACACATGAACTTTCAGAAGAAGGAACATACTGATACTCAGAAAAATACCTGGCACAGAAAATAACTGGCTTAGAAATTTAACTGTTAGATGGTGACCTTCTGGGAACTTCCATGAACAACAATCTAGCAGTTCTCAGTACATAAATATTTTTGCAGAGCACTCTGGTCACCAGGGCTGAAATTGCTTTGCTCTGGTTGGAGTTTTGTTCTGTTTTGTTTTACCAGCACACTATATATGAAGAACCAACATACACTATAATAATGTAAACAACTGCTTAGTTTTTAAGCAGATTTCTGAACACTGAGGCAGCTCAATACTAGTTCACAGAGAATATCTATCTTTGTAAGGGTCAATTTAGAATAACCTAAAATTGATACTATTCTACAACTCTATAAAGTCACAGGACATTAAAAAGTTTCAGCAGGAGCAGTACAAAGAACAGAAAAATATCAGAACAACATGATAAAACAAATGATACGGATTTAATAACACTTCTCACCAGGCAGACTATTTTAATAAACATTTGTCAAAATCCAGGGTAAAACTGTAATTTGACCATAACTATTTAAGAAATAAATAACTACAAGAAATTAAAAAAAAATGAAACTACCAGAAGCTGATGTGATGACTGAGATTTCATTGCTGGCTCCCCACAGCACTGCAGTAAGCCTGGCTTATTCAGGTTTCACTGTTATAAGTGAACATGTGCTACGCACAGATCTATGCAGCTGTGATCAGAGTAACATATTCTGTATGTGTCACATGTATAACTCTCATGCAGATTGACTCTATATTCCATATGCAGTGCTGGAATACATCCAGGACTTCTCAAACTGTAATTAGCACACATTTGGCAGCAACCCACAGGTTGCAGGCAGTATTACCCAGGACGGTTACCTGCTCCTGCACAGCAAGAATTTACTCCATGACTTTTGCCAGGAGGCTGACAGACACGACCAAACTCTAGACCAGTGGTCAGCACTTCAGCTGCATAAAGCTGTTTGCCTTGACCATTCTTCTACTGCACTTCAGCACTGTCATAACCTCTGAGAGGTGAGTTTGAAATGTGTTTATTTCACACACTGGGGACAGAAGCCCTAGGAGGAGGCTGGGGGTGGTTTTTATCTGTCTTACCACAGTATCACAGTGACCTTCATATTCCAAGAAACAACTGAGCCTAGAACTGAATGAATCTTGACCCTTTTCTACAGGTAATGGAAATCTAATATCCTTTGGAGAAGAACATAAATAAAACCCACACTTGCCATATGGCACGGTGTATTTTTAGGGCAAGATTCATGCTATCCTAATGTAGGTATCTAAACCAGATGACATAAAAACTCCACTTTTAAGAAAACGGCATTTATTCCTCACCACAGAATATTCAAGGAGTTGTGGATGGATAGCAGAGATACTGCCATTTATACTAAAGCTGTTTAAAAGGGAGAATAATGCTATCTAGTGTGTAATTTTGATTTTTATGTAAAGAAATGTTACAAAAGGCAAAGCTTATGCCTTGGATTATGTATTTTGCATACCATTGTAGATATAATCTAAAGGTACATTACAATAGGTAATAATGTTTGGAACTTACTAAGTACTGCTGGCTTAAATGACAAATTTCAGAGGAAAAATGTATTGCATAAAATTTTTCTCCCATTTAAAAAGCATCGCAAAGAATACAAAATGTCTACTACTGTCACAAATCAGAGCCTATGGTGATAAAATGTGCTGTAACTAACCATGTTTTTGGAGTTTGTTGTTAGATGAGTTAATTTTTTGAGATGCAATGATGTGACACATTTAAACAAATTCATGATACGATTGCTT
Source organism: Trochalopteron elliotii (assembly GCA_024734555.1). NCBI lineage: Eukaryota > Metazoa > Chordata > Aves > Passeriformes > Leiothrichidae > Trochalopteron > Trochalopteron elliotii. The sequence goes on from JANPWX010000059.1 coordinate 3,227,801, forward strand.
TTAGAACTGGTTATGTTGCTTATATATTTAATTTCCTTTTTGTCTGCTGAGAATTCAATCAGATTAACTTTATGAACAAAAGTCAACCATCAGATTTATTTGTGAATCTCTAGGGCTGTGTTCCTTTGTGATAGAGACTATGAAGATAAAGAAATGATTGCTTCTCAGAAAACATATTAATGTGCAAAAATTTCACAGAAGCTCTTCCAAAAGCCTTTGAGATCTCACTTTTACCTGCAATGGGGCAATACTGGTTTCTGTCCTTTGCCTTCATTACTCATAATCTATTCAATTTTAGTCACTGAATAAAACCCAGAAATAATCTAATAAGCACAACCCCTATCTCAGGCATTTTCTCGTGCACATGATTACACCCCTCCTGTGTGATTCAGAATCATCCATGCTCCTTCCTGTCAAAAGGCACAAGTTAATGGAATCACGGAAAATGCCTGCTTTTCAAACTATATAGTAGGTGGCTAGTCGTAGTGCCTCTTAGAAACATCTTTAAAAAGTATTGCAGGAAATGCTATGGTCTATGTAAGTCCACAGAAGGAAAACCATTTTTCCTGTGGTTGAGTGTTTCACACACAGGCCATTGTGGATGGCTCGTGACCAGTAATCTCAAGTGTGCCCTAACCTTCCCAAAGCAGGGTAATGGCTGAAAACTTTCCCTGATATACAATAAAAAAAAAGGGTTAACATAAACATGATCATCTGGAGATGGAAATCAGAAAATACAGAAATTAAAAATTGATACAGCAATGTCCAACTTGGCTATATGACCACCTTGCAATTCTCAATCCCATCTTCTTTCTTGCTACTAGCATTTACATAACCTTTTTCTCTACAGGAGGAGCCAAATCTAAATCTATTTTGAACTCCCTGCTGTGAATCATTCTGTCAATTGGTCTGTAACATGAAAAGCAGAATGTTGCTGCTGAGAGTGACTGAAGGGTGAAATGAGACTGAGGAGCCTTCCAAGGCTATAAATAATTTCTTGGGAAGGAGATGAACCTGAAGATGTGTTTGCCCCAGAAAAAAACTTTGACCAATTATTCTGAGGTCAACAGCCTTGTTTTTCTAACTTGCCACTGGTATTTTCAGAAATAGTCTCTCTTTGCATGCCTGCTTCCCACTCAATTTTTGCTCCTTGCCAGAGAGCCTTCCTATTCCCCCTAATCTGGGAGGACAGACTGTCCCTGTAGAGAGACATTTGTGAGCTCTTGAACTTTGTAGGAGGGAAATAGCTTCCATTTGCCCTTTTATCTTTTGTACAAACCTGCTGAACTGATGAGGACACTGAAACACTTCAGACTTCTAATGGGAAGTACTCCCCATTAGAGGCAACTTCAACAGGCTGCTTTTAAGCAACATTGTGTTGTGATATTTAACTAGCAAAATGATAATATTGATGACAGGGGAATAGTGATAGGAGTGATAATTCAGCGGGTTGCTCTGCTGGTTCTTGCTATTTTATAGTGATCATAAAGAGGGTTGTAAAAAGAGTTGACAAATCTTTTGGACTCTGGACCTATGGTTGAAAATGCAGTCAGGAGGGCTAAAATCTGCTGAATTAATTTGCTTTAGTTTTTTAGAATTTCAAGTAATTTTATATATTTTGTACAACAGATCCATTAATCTAAGTTCACATGGGTATCAGTACTGAGAAGGTGTCTATTATACCAAAGTATAATTCAGGATGATGGATGGCATCTAAAGCAAAAATAATTTTTACCATTCTTCCTATCTATCAGGATTAGCCAAATTAAATGCCTATTACACATTTAGAGACAGTTCAAGTCCATTTTAAAAAATTTGAATAATCCTGTCACTGGTAATACTTCTAAAACCTGATACAACTTTTGAAATATGTCAATTTTTCTTGGACTTTTTTTGTTTAGCAGTCAAAACAGACACACTACAAAATCCTCAGTTTTGCCTATTACTTATCCCTTTCTCCATAATTTCACATATAATACAGAGAATTATAAATCAGGGCTTGAAATAGCTGGAGAAACATTTTCGACTAACTCATGTTTTCCTGAACACAGCTGACAGGTATGATTAAATGGACAGAATAACACTAGTTGAACATAACTGATTTTTTTTCCCCATTACCCCAGTATTAGTATAGAACTTTCACTAAATATGCTCTTGAATTTGAGAGCAAATCACGAAATGCATCTATTCATGAATATTTATAGAGCACAGCAGGTCACAAACAGGTCATGCCTCAACTTGCTTTTAAAATCAATCCATGTATCTGCTAAGGTGCACAAACACTCTTCTCACAAAGCAGCCTCAAACCAGGGTGCTGCCAGGCTACCTCAAGTTTGTTCTGATCATTACCTATCTGCAAAAGCTTAATAAAAATTTATACACTTCATTTTGCAGATATCAGTGTGAAAAATGGAAGCATCTTATGAAAACAGTTATTGGGCTGACATCCTTTAAAAATCCATCAACAAGAGGGGGTTAGATCATAGTGTTCTCCGCTTATGAATTGTTGCGCCACTAGAAATCTCATGTCCTCAAACATTGTACCAGGGCAGAACGTTTCTGTGTGCACTCCAATCAGACATGTCAGCACAATGCTCTGAAGTATTTTGGGATATCCTTGTTAGCTCCTTATGTAACTGTACTACCTCACTTTCTGAAATCATGTCCCAAGGCACATAGTAGGAGGGTCAGTACAGCTGTGTCCTACTTCACACCACATCCAAGACTTTTGAATCTTGGAGCACTAGCAAGGCTTGTAAAAATACAAAGCAAAATCTTACAGAAGAAAAATACATTAAAAAAAGAGAAAAGAAATTGTGCTCACCTGCTCACCAGCCTGGGATTCCCCTATGATGAATCGATCTCCTGGGCCATCAGCAGCTGTTAAGAGGGACAACACAAATGGTAAACACTGAACCAAAACAAATGATGGCATTATAGATTAAGAGCAGGAGAAGAGCAAAGATGATCTAACGTTCAGTTCCTCAGTGTTAGCATGACGAAGGTTATAGAAGTTCTGCAAACATTTTACCTTTTACGTCCTTTGAGGTGTGTTTATTATTTTGAAAAACACAGGCTTTAGAGAACAGAGTATTTTTAACTGAAAATTTCTGGGCAGTATGAGGTCATGTAAATGAAGAGTAGGAGGAATTACATTAATAACAAAGATTTAAGGGTGTTCATGACAGTACTGTAATACTGAAAATTACTGAAAATCAGATCACTGATTTAGTAGTCTTCAGCACTTCCAATTTAGCAAATCTGCATTTTTACAGGGACAAGGAAGGCACAATTACTAACGATATTTAACCTCCTGCCTGCCTCAAGGGTCTTTCCGCAAGCTGCATTAGTGGTATTATAGGCTTTACCACGGTGTAAAGTATGTGTGAAGCACAAGCAACTCTGCCTTTCCAAGCACAGCAGTCGTGTTGCCAAGAGTGCTCAAATAAACTGGACTCCAATGATCACATTTAAATCTGCATTATTATTAATTGTAAATCTGTAGCTGTCAAAAGTTGATTTCCTAGAGATGAAGTCTAATCAGTAACAACCTTTATCTTAATAACTTGTGTTTTACTTCAGGAGCCCTGAATATACACTTAGGTAACCTTGTATGAAGAACTACTTCCAGGAAGGATGTCCATTCAGTCTATGATTTATCACATTTGTACTCATGCATTGGCTGCTGCTTTGCAAATCATTATCTATGGTACTTAGCCATGTTTGAAGACTAATAATTAACTTAGCTCTAAAAGCCTATCAAACAGACTAATCTATGAGCTTTAGAGTGAAGTCTAAAATAAAAAAGTAAAAAAGGACTCTTCAACTAGATATCCTTGAATAATGCATGTAATACTACTGAAAACAGTTGTTACACCTTCACTGAAAAAAAAAATGCGCTTGGATAATCCAGCAAAGGAAGCAAAAGAAATCCCTAACAGCTAAATTATTTTAAAACTAATAAAATGCTACTGAATTAGATTTTATTCCCCCACTAATAATAATGCAAAGACAAAGTTTATAGATGATGCACAACTGATATAAAACGAGAAAAGAACAGGGGTTTGGGCAGACATGTTATGCCACTGAAAGCAAATCCTTAATTTTTTTGTAAGAAGTATCCATGAATGTAGTCAATATTATCTCTGCCTAAAAGCTTTTTTTCCCCCCCACATCCTAATAATAATAAGAATAGAACAAAACAGTATAGAATAGAACAGCCTGATCAATTCAGGGCTAACCAAAATGTAAGCAAATTATTAAAGGCATTGTCAAAATGCCTTTGACACACAGACAGGCTTGGGGCATCAACCCACTCTCTAGGAAGTCTGTTCCAGTGTCTGCCCACCCACTTGGTAAAGCAGTATTTCCTAATGTCAAACCTAAACCTTCCCTGGCACAGCTTTGAACCACTCCCACACACAATGTCACTGGCCACCCCGTGCCCTTCCCCTCCACAGGGAGCTGTAGAGAGCCACGAGGTCACCCCTCAACATACTTTTCTTCAAACAAGACAAACCCAAAGTCCTCAGCTGCTCCTCATAGGACATTCCTTCCAGCCCTTCCACCAGCTTTACTGTCCTTCTCTGGACGCATTCAAATATCTCAGTGTTACTTTGCTTGAATCCACCACCAAAATTAGGGTTTGTGTGCTGGTTCTGAAAGAAATTGCTGAAAATGGCGTTCATGATCACTCTGCCCATTCTGCATATTTACTGAGGTAATCGTGCAAACCACGATGGTACTCGTGCTTTGCCTTACCCTGCAGCAATCAGGCTGCAAGACAGCATTGGCTTGATCCCAAGGCCCTTGTCACTCAGCATTCTACTCAGAGCTCACTCTCTTAGCTTTTCTCAGTGTTACATTGCCTGTATTTCTCTGGCTACATATGCACTCCCTTCCTGCCATTACTAGTCATTTTGGTCTGCCTGTCTCTCACACAGACTCATCTTGTGGACTTGAAATTTTATTTTTATATCAAATATATGGGGAAGCTACTGGATTACATCCACTGCCTGGGTCTGCAGACAGTCTATTTCATGGGCAGCTGCTTTGCATGGTTTCAACTGCCAGTAACAAAAAAGGTATTTTAATGTCCCTAGAACAAAGTGGCTATTGTGTACAAATTTCAACATGGTGTTATGATGATTCAACCACTGCCACAATTAAATCACTACTAGAATAACGTTCCATATATTTTAGATTTCCTTCACAGACATATGAGGTGAGCATCAATATTCTCACTTTGCAAAGGGAAAAACTGATGCACAGAGAATTGGCTCAAGATGATGCAGCACCTAGTGGCAAAGCAGAGTATGAATTCAGGTCTCTTGGGAAATCATATCTGCTGCTTGAAATGAATAAAGTCATACCACTAATTTTATTTATATATGGCAGCAGCAGTATTCTTAAAGTAAGAACCTCTTCTTTTGAGGTGTCTCCATAAAAGAACATTATGGTAAGTTTTTTGAAAATTCTCTGATGTAATCAATACCTCAATCAAGTTCAACAAAGTAATAGATATATAAGAAATCTCACTAAATCTACAACAGAGGAATAGAAGATGAATCCATAATTCAGAAATAGATGTTCTGTTACTGTCTTGAATTTTAAATATTTCCAAGAAATTCACAAGCAACAGAGGCGCACATCTAGGAGCACACATGGATGCACATTTGCTCGTGTAGTCATGTATCCACTTAAAAGATGTGAACTCGGCTTCATGGCCTTCCTTCAAGACAGTTGCATTTTACATAACTGTGACCTCAGCAATGATCTGTATCAAATCAAACCAAAATAACCCCTGCTGGATCCAAACCAGGTGAATTAACATGTTATAAACAGCAGACCCTACTTCATGTCCACAAAGTGAGTGTTTACCTCTGACAGCGTAACCATCTTTTACTGATGCTGGAAATGGTGGTAGATTATCTTTTGCATATACATCTTGAGCAAGGACTCGCCCCATTCCATCTAGGAAAAAAAGAGAAAACACCACGCTCTGTGTCATTACAGTGAGTTAAAGGGGGAAATGAAGTTAACAGCCGTGCCCTTCAACAGGTGAAATGTATGTGTATGGGACATATAGACCTCTCAGGCTTTTGATTTTTGACTCTACATACCAGAAATAGACTGGAGTCTGAAAGTAATGATAAAGGATTTTTTAAGTCTGTGCTCCTGGTTATGGTGAAATAGCTGACAATAGATTTGAATTCCAAGTATCCAAACCCAAAGGTGATAGCCCTGATTAAGGATCAGAGAGAAAAACAAGTATTTGTTTCTTCAGGACAAGTTCCTCTAGGATCTCTTAAATATACATCTTTTCTTTTCTCTTTTCTCTTTTCTCTTTTCTCTCTTTTCTTTTCTTTTCTTTTCTTTTCTTTTCTTTTCTTTTCTTTTCTTTTCTTTTCTTTTCTTTTCTTTTCTTTTCTTTTCTTTTCTTTTCTTTTCTTTTCTTTTCTTTTCTTTTCTTTTCTTTTCTAAAAACTTGTAAAATGACATTTCAAAAGTGAATCCTGTGCACAGAAGGTGAGAGGTGATGAATTGACAACAGTAATAATGGACCAGTTTTCATAAATTGACAAAGAAGTTTTGCAATAGATTAGCTTCACCTAATTGTTGAGAGCATTTCTGCTTAATGGAGGGTGAGTGCATGTAAGTGTCAGAATTATTTATATAAATTTAACTGTTATAGTTCTAAATATTTTAATAGCTGTTTCAAAGATACTCTTTCTCTTCACTTAGTAGCTATGACTGATGAGCTGTAATTTGGCTCAGCCTGCCTGTAGAGACTGATATGAATTACTTCACCCTCATTCAAGTGGCTGGTACTTTTATGACACCAGCAAGAGGTTTATTTTTTAGTATGATATGGAATAGAGTGGAAAATATGTAATTTGCCCCTTGATATAATGTGAGAGAGAAAACAGATTTATTACATGTGTGATTAGATGTGCTAGGAAGGGACACATGAGTCAGAATTACTGAGACTGGCTTGATTCCAGTATGTCTAAGCAGGAGAAGGGAAGCCCTGCTCATAACAGAGGCCACTGCTCCGAGGGGGCATTGTGGCACTGGAAGGCAATATCCAGCTGAAAGTATGATGGACTGAGAGGATGCATGATTATTCCTGCCAGAAGAATTTGCATGGATATGTTCTTTAGAGATTATGACCTTTGAGACATGCCAAAAAAGAGCAGTGCATGAAGTGTGTTTCTTATTTTACAGACAGGGGAATCTGCGTGGTTCCAGACTCACCGGGAAGGCAGAAGAGCCAGTGCCGCATGCCTAATGAACAGATTTAGTTAAAAAGTGCACCTACTCGATTTGAAAATGTTCAGCTCCAGTGAAGTGGTATTATAATGAAGATTATATTTTACTTATTAACACAAAATGATTTAGCTAGCAATTAATTATTGTAACTATAACATCATTGTGCTCACATCTGTATGTATCAACTTTCAGCCTGAAGTTACTAATCATGCTGCATTGCTGAAATAAGTATTGCCATGAAAATGCTGCTGAAATCTGTTAAAGCAACTAGAAAAGCACCTTTGTAAAGGCCATTAATTCACCTGTGCAAACCTGCATATAAGTGCCTGTGATACACAATATAGAAGTCATTAGAAAGCTCACAAAAGCTTGTACACTTATACCTGAGTAAAAGAATGCAGACACAGACATTTAAATTATAGCACAGAAAAGGCAGCTATCAAAGGCCTAGTAAAAACACCCTTTGTTCCTAGATGCACGAAATCTCATACAAAAGTGATACTTCTAATTTTAGCAGGCATGTTGTGCCTTCATTTTGCTTCTTGTCTGCATGCAAAATCACACCAATTAGAGCAAAGTTGAACAGTATGTTCTTGGCATAATGCCATGCAATATTTGAAAGGAATAAATGGCTAGCCAGTAACGGGAATGAGTTTCATTACAAGAAGAAAAATGTAAGAATTATTTGCTGAAGCAGCCTTAGGCATTTAAAATGAAGCAAGTCAGAACTAGAGGACAATCTTGAGTACCTCTGTACTCTCTTTCATTTAAGAAATTATTCTAAAAATACAGTTTGACCCTATTTTGATTAATTGTAATTCAGAAAGATGTTCTGAATTATTTTAATGTCATCAAACTGCCCCTTGTGATGCCCACAGCTTTCTGACACAAAATGGAGGATTACATTAAACTCACTTTTCAAATATGGGTATTTGCTAAGCTTAGGTAGTGAACCTGGTTCTGTGAAGAACTTTGATTTCTCTGGGGCACAGCAGTAAGACAGATCTTGTACTACGAAGTGATGGATTTTGTAAATACCGCCTTGGTAGCACTTCAGTGTGATATGAAAAGTCAATGCTACCAAAACAATCAGTTAGGCTCTTGGACTAGACCAGAATAAATTTGCTTTTCTCTGGCTTAAGCTCATAAAATGTAGATTGTTTGTGCATTGCAATTTTATTATCAATTAAACTTCTGCATCTTCTTAGTTTCAGAAGAATAATCATAATTGTGTTGTCTAAAAACTTAACCCTATGTGCCCACAGAGCTATACTCAGGTAACTGCATTTATTTGGAATAAAAGCCTAACCAGGGGCTTCATAGCAGATATTGATGATGGCAGGTGAGAAATATGCTTCAGATGCCTCTGGTTTATGACATTTCTGTAAAATGCTTTAGGACTGTCCATTTTTTTTAAATATGAAAGAGGTTAAATGATCTATGCAGTCACTGAGCAACACGCCAGCATGAAAGTCATGTATATTAAAGATAACTTTAATAATCCTCTCCCTTTGTTAGGAGAGAATGGATAGATCTGTGATAGTACAGCATATCTTGACTTAATCAAGAATAAAATCAGGACTCTACTGGGTACTTGTACAGAATAACATTTAGCAGCTTTATTTATGAGGATGAATGCTATGAAATATGTTTAGTTTTAACTAAATAAGGTTAAATTAATTAGGCAATTAGCATTCCTAGAATTCTGCACATTTCACTTTCCTTGGGGAGAAACTGTGCTCCTGAAAGATAGTTTTCAGAAGCTCAGTGGTAATTCAAGACACAAAATCACAAAAAAAACCCAAACACAGCACAATAGTGCTTTTCTAAATACAGTTTCAGACCTCCAGAACTAAAATTTTACCATTTTCTGAAATTAGATGTATATTAACAAAAAAAAAAATACACCCGTAACTAATCGAAAAACTGGTTCTTAATTCATTGCATTCTTCAAAATTAACTTCTTTTTTCAAACACAAGTGTGCACACACACACACGCCCATACAAAACAATTCTGTGTATTTGTCTGTATATTATGTAACATAATGGTGATCATCTAAGAACTTCTGGAAATTCACTTCCATCTTGAGATTTGTACCTGTAGAGTAAGAGAATTGAATTTGCAGTATCACAGACAGAGACATGTCCTTTAGGCTGTCTCTTACAGGCTAAATCCTGAAATTTCGTACTATACATTTGGAAACCTTACAGTGCTAAAATAAGTGTATACTACTTGAAAAATAAATTGCAAGATAAAATTTTGCACTACAGTGCAAAAATATGAAGGAATTGCTGGTATAATTATGTGAACATTAAATCAAGAATATGTCTCTGAACCTACTAATGTTACCATCAATCTAACACTTGTGTTTTGGGTGAGAGGGAAGAGGGTCAAAACTAAAGTGAGTCAGCAGACTCAGTTAATTATTTTTGAAAGAGTAAGAGTGGCAGGAATAACAATACATATGTTTTGGACCTAGAATCAAAATTTCTTCTTTCAAAGAAGAATAAAAACCCTGCAGTACCTTAACTATACCTAACATACCAAAATAAATATATGATGTACGTATTTTGCAGGGAGGCAGATGCCAATCTTTCATCCTTTATTTCAGAAGTTCGGGGTTGCATACATAGCATTTATTTGGACTAAATGTACCCCAAACAGCAGCTCATCATGTTCACTGTCTTAGAGAAGACATTTAACTGACAGCTACCCCAAAAGGCCCAATAGTTACGCTCAGGCATTTATGCCTTAGTGCCTTCTAATCTGCACACCATTATGAAAGTGCAGGGTGTGTTATGCAGATTCCTATGCAGGATAGGGAGCATTTTCTCAGAAATCCTGCTGCCAAGGCACAGGGGAGCACTGAACTCTGCTTGGAGTCACTAAATGCACAGGTGTGAAATTACATACAGTCTGCTAAATCAGTATGCCAATATGAAGACATCTTCAAGGCTTCTGGTAGCACAAAGAATTGGCAAAGAGCATGAAAACTTCGAACTTCCAAGCCAGAAGACAGAGTATGCCGTTCAGAAACCATTTGTGCCTCTCCACTGTCTGCAGCACACTAATGTCCTAAACGCTTTTGCCTTTCGAGGTTTATAGTTCCACAATCTCTTTGATCAGCACTTTACTTTTGGACAATCTGGAAGAATCCCTGGAAGAGGTTTCTTCTTCCCTGCCTAGTTTAGGTTTACTTGTCAGCATATTTCCTGTCATGGTTTTGTTATGTGCAAAGAACATTCTTCCAGGTAACACCTAGGCTTGATGTAAGGAACAGCAGAAGCTTAGGGAGGCCCCTAATAGACATTATGAACACAGTATTTCAGGAAGGAGGATAGTCTAGCTGAATAAACATGAGAGGTGCCTTGCTAATTCCTTTTAGGGCCAGAAAATCACTTCATCTATCCCTACTCATTCATGAATATAGATACAGTCACAAAGTCACAAACTCTGATATTTTGCTTGCTGTTCGGTGGTTTTGAAGTCAACCTCACTGTATAAATCAAAACCGGTTACTCTTTAATTACAAAGTTTTGATAGATCAAACATTAAAAGGAAGTAATTTCAGAAAATGATCATGTAGTGGTAGAATAGAAAAGAAATTGTATTTATGAGGAGGAAAATTCTGGAATGACTAGCAGGCTAACTAGAAACTGGAAAAAGAGACTGAGATGAACTGTTAAAGATATAGACATGGCAAAAAGTGATTTGGAATCAATAATCTCTTTGCTTTGATAATTAATCTCAGATTGGAAAAGGCTTTAGTGAGAATCTTCCACAGTACAACAACAGAGGGAACAGTTGTCAGTACAGCTCAGAGCTACTTGGCGTCTACAAAAGTCCACTGAGGCACATTCTGGTTGAGTATATGTTTGCTGCATATAATACAAACAGGAAGAAAATTAATTCATGTATTTTATTAGCATTCTGTTACAGACTCCTTCAGGGAGTACCACTGAGTTCAACTGACATTCTCATAACTGAAAGATTTCCCCCTATTACTGGTATTTCCTAATCCAGTTTCTCCTGGAGAAAGCACTGTTTCAGACACCTCACAACATTAATAAAAGAGCAAGAAAGTTGCCAAACAGGGAAGTAATCACCCTCATGCTCACAAAGAGTCCAACTTAATATACCTCTGTAATTGATGATTTCTGTTCCAAGCACTGGGGTCATCTCCAGAACTGTGATGAAGGCCTTGTCCATAGATGTCAATGGGAATGGAGACATGCGATGTCTTCTTGCTACCTTGGTAATGTCAACAGCACTGTGACCTGCAATGAGAAAGAAGAAGTGAGCAGATTTGTGTAGTGATATTCATTTAAACCATTTTACTGAAACTAATCTGGCACTTTGGAGCGAATTAAATTAGTTAGTTATCACTATTGAGCTTTCATGTCTGACACTGGGAAGACACTGTATTCAACTATAATCAACAGGGTATATCCTTATATATAATGAAGAACATAATAGAAGTCTTGATGAGCATGAAAAGATTGGTTAATCTGAAACAGAAGCCCTTCCAGGTGATGCAGTATTTTATTTACACTGAGGATGACAGTCTGAGACTAATTCAGTTCTGTGAACTCAGGACAATTCACTCCATTCTGTTCTGTACAATCACATCTCAACATGCTCTGTGCCATGCACAGATAAAGCACAACAATGGACACTGTGCCAGTGAGCCTACAATCCAAGAGTGAGATGGGATTCAAAAGGTTTGAAAGGACGATGGAGAGAGCACAGTGAAATCCCTGGGCAGTCAAGCCAGCAGACAGTGTCTCCACATAGTGGGCATCCTACCCATTGTCAAGATTTTGTCATAACCATAGCAAAGTCTTGCTTAAATGTATGATTGGAGTGAAGGCAGTAGGATAACTTAAGGAAAGCTTACTTTTCCCAATTACTTCTAGCAGTAATTTCACTGCTACTTAAAACTCACTGCTAGCTACTTCAGAAACTCACATTTTACCTCTTTAAACCTTAAAAAGTGATAGAATTCACAGGTTTTGAATGCTTTGAATGATCCCCAGAGAACAACCTTCAGATTCGCAAGTCTGTCCCTAATGTATGTCATTTGCTTAAGTCAAAGGTTCTGTTAAATCTTCTGAGAAAAACATTCTCCAAGACAGACTTTTTGAAAATAGATAAAATTTCCTAATCCCTGACATCTTTTTTCCAACACCAGAAGTAACACCCATTATTTCTGCAAGAAAAGCCAAGAAAACAGAGCCCCTTTAGGTTTAATACTAGCATGAATAACCTTAATGAAGAAAGCAAGAAAGATGCTGGTGTAACTACTAACCTTTCTCTCTCCCATTTCTTTCTACAAACAAAAGCTAACTCTTCTTTTAGAGGTATCACAGATTTAAATAGGCCCAGAGAAAAATGAACTTTTTTTTTAAATTGTAAAATTACTAAATGGTACTTTAATTGCAGGGAAATGATATTAAACAACTCCTCAGACTTTACCAAGTTATCTTTCACTAATGTGAAATGTCAGCTCTAAAAATAACTACTTACATTAAGCCGTATTTTGTACGACAAAATAATCCTCTAGCTTTGAAGCAGCTAATTCAATTGGTTGCATAAGGTAGAAAATTCTTGACAGCCTGCTCTTTTACCACCAAAACAACTTCCTAGTCCTGTCATTATACATATATATATATACACACACACACACATATGGTGGATCAAATTTTAGACTAGAAAAGATTCCCAAAACACAAAGAAAAAGAACCGTGCAAATTAAACTAGACATCATTTGGATCAAATGTGAATTCTTAACCCTTGCATTTTTTGGTTTGGTTCTATGTAATCCAACATTCAAATTCATGCTCAAGTATGAAAATAAAAATAATGTATATTCAAGAATTTCGATTTTCATTGTCTTTGAGCATTAATTCTTACCCATAAACCGGCACACACATGATCATTCAAAACATCACAAGCAACACAGGCCTCCATGTCATTAGAAAAACAACGTGGAAGAATAAATTAAAAGGTGACTCTCCATTAATACATGAACACTGTGAACTATTTACAGTTTTATCTTTGGACTGGATTTCACTGTCTTAAGTTACTAAATTTCTGCTGCAAACCCACTTAGTCACACTTCAGATCTGACAATCACTTGCTGCCTTCTGAGCAGTCTTAGTTTCTCAATAGAGCCGTGAAGCTTCTGCACTTACTTGCTCTGAGGATGTTCTCCTTGCTGCTGCACCTGGACTGGACCTGCAGAGAGAGCACAGAGTCTATGAGCTACAGAAGTTAACAAGAATGCAAAATACAGAGATTAAATGGGCAAGCTCCTGGGATCTAAGACAGAGGCTATACATATTTTCAGCAACATTCTTACATATTTGGCATGAGATAAATATATTTAAGCAGAAGGGTAGTAGCTGATGGTCAGAATCTGATACAAGCAATTTGATTCCACACCCCTCCCATAAGAAACAAGATGGCCTAAGGACAGTAAGAAAGAAAAACCAAAGAACAGTGCTCAAAATTATGTGTTAAGCATCAGTTTTCAACAGAAAATCCACATTTTCTTATACAGCTGTAATTACAGTAGCTCTGAATCTACGTCCTGTTTGATGATTAGACAGAATAGTAACAAAAGTATATGACCTGATTTAAAATTCTATTGCTGATATTTTCAGGTATTGAGAGTTTAAAATACTTAGTTTCAATTATGTTGATTCTGAAGATGTTTAATAAGAATTATTCACAATTGTATAAGCAATATGCAACTGTATAAACGGCTCCTGGATGGAGCTGATAAATTTACTCTGCTCTTCTTATTTGGTTCAAAGAAATGCTATCTTTGGTATGAATTTTGTAGTGGAATTCTACTATAAAAAGTAACTGTGTGAGAATGACATGGTTTCTCAACAAACCTTCCTTGATGCTGAGCTACCACTGTGCTATTCCAGATAGATTAGTCAGACTACAGCGAAATTGGACAATTTATATTGGTCTGATATTCTAGTAACACTGACTATTTACAGTTCTGTTTACCATGCAGATTTAAAAAAGAATTGTTTTTTTTTAAAGAATATCAGCCCTATAAACACAACACAGTTTAAATTTTATCTATAGGGAAGCATCACTTCTTGTTAATTCTTCTCAGGTTTGGAAAGATAGCACCATGTATAATAACCCTGAAGTTGCAAGTTTTCAGATGGACTACTGGCAGGCCAGATGACTGAACTGGCAGCACTTGAATAAAAAGCATTTTGTGTGGACAAAACCCCAGCTAAAGTAAACTTCACAGGAAGACAAACTGCTGAGACAGTAAGAACTGAATCCTTCTCTTTTTTACTTTATTGACAAAGGTATTTTAAATTTCAGTGAGAATACTAATAAAGTAAAAGTGTGCATATGTAGTGAAAGAAGTGGAATAGCACGGGTGATGCTGAGGGTGTAATTTCCCAGCAGAACATCTGTCTGCTGCAAAAGCAAAGGAGTGAATCCAGATTATCTTTCAGACCTCACTCTGGACCTGCAGTCACAGAAAAATTGCCTAGAAAGTGAATATGTATGATCTAACAACTGATGAAGAATGATAAATCCCCAACCACTCAAAAGCTGTCTTCAGAAAGGAACAACCATTTAAGGCTGAAACAAACTGTGCCCCAGCTTCTAAACCTCTTTCTTCTGTTCCACAGCAGCTTGCCCCAAATAGATAATCACATAAAAAAAACTGGATTCTACAGCGCAACACAATCTACTTATTGTAATGGAATAACTTATGGAAAGTAATGTTGCAACTTAGAGTGGGTTATGGTGTCCTTCCCTGAAAAAAACTCTTGTTTACCAAAAACAAACAGAAAACCCCCAGACCCGCCCCCCTTCCCACCAAAAATACTATACAAGAAAACTGCAAACAAAATATTAATGATGCCCAAATTTGGCCCAGAGTTGTTTCACCAGATTTCAAAGGCATAAAATGAACTCTCTTTGTAAGAAGTAAATATTTACCTATAATTTACCGAAGGACAATTCTGGACCAAAAAGGTGGTATAATGGCAGGAAAGAAAACACAAAAGAAAGAGAAGCACAGTTTGTGAGGGAGAGAGAAGCAGGATGGATGTGGCAAGGCAGAAGATGGTGTATGCAAAAGGAGACATGGGCCTATGTGTGTAAGACTACTATTTAAAATGGAAGAGGCTCTCTTATTTCTCACTGAAAAACGTGAAAAGAGAAAATGAGGAATGGACCTGCTGCAAAATAACCAAGCGATTCAGCAACTGTGGAATGAAATTCAGTGAGATAACACAGTCCTAAAGAAAAAGGCAAAAAACCAAAAATACAAAACACAAACATTTGAAACAATCTACTAAAACGAACTAAGTAAAATATGTGATCCAAAGGACACAGATAGAAGCTACTAGAGAAGGAGGAAAAATGTTAGCAGACAAAGACAGTGCTAAAGAAGTAAAATGGAAGTCAAGAGAGAGTCTTTCAACAAAGTGGAGGAACAGAAGGAGCCCAAACCCATAGCGCAAAGCAATGTTTGCGAATGGAAAACAGCTCCTTTGAGCAGTAATAGTTACTCTCGAGTTGTAGCCTCTATTCCTCCTCAGTTCATCTTTAAGCCCTTCCAACCTATAGTGGAGCTAGTGTACGGACAAAAACAAGAGATTTATAATGAACAGAGCAGCTGAGATTTGCAGATCAAATCTTCTAATATAAAAAACGTGCTGACAAAGTTTTGCTCTTAAAATGTCCAAATGACAATGGTAACAAAAGACAGCTGGCTTCACATACAGCCTCTTACAGGTCATTTTTTTAATTCTGTGCACACAGAGGACTTCATATTTACTTTTTGATCTCTTACACCCAGCCTAAAGTTTCCATGTTATCACTCACCTGATGGGCAACATATGCAGTATGAGAAATAATTTGCTTCCCACAAATTTTAAAAGCAGCTGTGGAAGAGGAATCCATGATAATAAAATAAAAGGCTTGATCAGCTAGACTTGATCGTTTCCCAACCTATGCTCACAGCTGCAGAATACAAACCATGTTTTAACATAACTGACATCAAAATTAGTTATTACATAATACTTCTGCTTAATATGAATTGCACATTCTTATCCTAAATTTTATTTTTAATCAAAACTCCAGTAAAATGATTTTGAATAAAACCCACCAGTTTCCTAGCACATACAGTTTTGGCAGCAATGGAGCTTTTTATAAATGGGGTCATGTGCTTTAAGTGCCTTTTAAAATATTCATTATTTGTATGTTTTACTACTTCGTTATTTATGACATTTACAAAAAAAATCTGTATTCTTTTCACAGCTCTTGTTAGCTGAGGAATCCACACTACATAGCATATAGTACCATGACTGACTGGGGAGAGTTGTTATTATTAGGAGAATTTACTATAATTCTTCTCATTCACAGGTAGTTAGAGAAATAACAACCTATGGCTGTCTTTTCTTTCACAGGGAAAGTACAGATTTATTGTTTGTCCATTCTACAGCCTCTTGGCTCAGAATCTATTTTGGCAGAAGATACACTGGGCTACCAGCCAGTACCATTCTCCTGCATAGTTGAGACAGAATGTAACCAAACCCAAAGCATTCAGTTCACATTACTCTGTATTTTAAGCAAACTGAATTTTATGTTCTTGAAAATGTAACTTCATCATGCGGGAATGCAGAGTAAGCTTCCTCCCATAGGCTGAAGTAGTAAAGAGAATGTGAAATAAAGTACTCAAAAATAAAAAAAGGGAATGGTAAAAATAAAGAGTCTTGCAGGAACTTCTGTCTGTCATGATTGCTCTGAAAAACAAAATCAGTGGCTGTACTAAATTGGTTTAATTTAAGTTTACATAATATGCTTTGCTGCAAATAAAAATCAGTCTAAATTTTTTTTTCCAAGAAAAATAGAAAAAGACACAAAGAAAAGTTCATGCTACAAGTGAAAAATTCATGTGAAAAATAATGAAAAAAGAAAACTGAGAAACCCTTTAACACTCTACCATGACTGTTAGGAATTGTTAGAGAAATTACTTACCTTTTTAAAGTCATAACAAGATTAGCACAGAGTATTAAGTCAGCTCTTCATTATGGGAGGTACAATTAAAAGCCATTGGTTATAATAAAACAAATTGCTAGACAAAGATGAAGAGTTTCCAGCCCAATATGAAAAGCTAACTCTTACGGGAGTACATTTTAACTCAATATTACAACATGAAAAACAATTCAGAACAATGACATCAAAACATGAGTTACCACCAACAGAAAGAGCCCATTTCTCAGGAACACAGAGCCTGCAGGAGGCTGACCCATAACCTTTAGCACTTATGGGAAAGCACATTGCTCCACTCCGAGGAAAGCATGCAGAATGTGGAACCACCAGGAGAAATCCAAACATATGCAGACACAGGACTAAGGTACAGCAGAGGGAATGAGTTTGCCAAGCTGTAATGAAGGAAGCAGGGTAAGCAAAGCACAGCAGCTGTTAACAATTTCAGAACTGTATTCTCACTCTCCTGAACACCAGGCAGGCCTGTTGATGAGGTATTGCACCTACTGCACTTACTGCTGCTGAGAAAGTGCACCACTCAAGCAGCCTTTCCCTAAAACTTCAGCAGCTTTATGAATACAACATATCTGCTGTGATGTGGGAAAGGATGCTGCTGCTGCTTTTGTTCTGCATGTGATTTATTAGTAATTTCATGACCCAAGTTCTGTACAATATACACTGTGCACGTGCCATTTGAATGGTCTCTGAAATATTTGCCTGCTTTAAACAAATTTCAAATCACATGTTATCTGATTTGTAATTGTAGGGGTTTGCACAGTGTCTTCTGCCTAAAATACCTTCTATCCTCTAAGAGTGCAACATACATTATTCAGCGTCTCTAAGACTGGTAAGAGAAAACTAAAGCAGGAATAACAACATCTCAAGCTGCTCTGATAATACTGAGATAACCTGATTTTGACATGTTATTCTAAGCAATATCCATAAGGTTAAACTAGGAGCAAATAAAAAAATGCAATGAAATACACATAGTTGATTTCATTTAAAAACTGTGTTAAATCTATCTTGAAGAGCAGAGAGAATAGCTTTGATTTAATTAATATGGAATATAAAAATAAAGTTCTTAAAAAACATTCACAAGAATGGCTTGAGTTGGAAGGGACCTTTAAGATTGTCTAGTTCCAAAAAAAAGTGCATCTGGAATTGTGTACTTCACAAAACATTCAATAAAGTATGTGAGGATTAAAAAATCCTATTACAACATGCAATCTTCCAATTTCAGGAACCAATTCTTATTCAAACAACACTTTTACACTGAGCTGAACACAAAAGGTCTTAAGATAATGTTTTATGGCCATCTGAATTAGGACCAAAGTCAATTCAAAACAACAGAATAACTTTTTCTTATTATACTCAGACCACTTCTGAAATGGAAAGAAAAGCGAGCACAAGGAATTTGATAGCAGCAGACATTACTCATTAACACAATTTTTAAAACAAGCACTACTGATGGTGGGATTCAGCTCACCAAAATTTAAATATGAATAATAAATAATGTGGTATTCCACACAAGAAATCACTCATTTGGAGTCAGTGTGAAGAAAGAAACAGAAAATTATTTGAAGTCAAAATCATTTTAGGTGCAGATTTTTACAACTTATAAAGTGTTATGCTTGGTAGACTGGACACTGAACAAAAGCAAATTTTAAATCTTGAATATGGTACTGTCTTCATCCTTATATTACTAAGCTCTCTTTTCTGAGTTTTTTTCTAATCACCTACACTTTACATACAGATTTATTGTATTTTGACAATTGTTTCCCAGTAGACTATGAACACACATATGGAATTCTATGGTCAGATTGTGGTTCATCCTAACTACTATTCCAACAGGACAGTGGAAGTGGATTGATGAATACACCGTAGAAACATAAGGACTGAAGTGGTTCCTTTTACGGGAGCAATATTAAAAAAAAAAAAAAAAAGGTATCCAATATTTCAAACAATATAGAATGAAAAGGCAAAGGACAGTTTTCTTAGATTAGTCACCTCTCAACAGAAACTGACATTGTCCTGGAGAGGTAAAATCAACACATTTATTTATCCTAGAAGAGGACTCAAAGAAATCTTACACGCCAACTAAAATTGCAAGCTGAACACCTCATGAGAAAACAGGAAGAACTGTGATATATACATGAAAAAAAGAGACAAAATAGCAAACCACAGTAAGTTAACAGGAAAGCCAACTCACTACTACAAAGTGGCTTCATAGCTGAGAATTAAAAGAAACAAAGAGGGATTTCTTCTCTTCAGAGTAGTTTTAATGAAATGTTCACCTTTGTATAAAAAAAAAAGAACTGCATTTTGTGTTCTCAGGAGGGGGGGACAGCATTCAGATACTGCAGTATGAGTAACACTGGAAAGATGGCACATTTCAGTGATATTTTAGGGGTGGTTCAGAGCTTATTCAAGACCATAAAGCTTTTTGTTCAGAGAAGCTGCATTAATTATAATACCCAAATATGAAGAGATCAGGTATCTTGTTTATACAATATGGGCTAAAGCCCATATTAAATCAATTCATAAACAATATTGCCAAATTTGTGCACAAACTCCAACAGGTATTTCTAACCTGTGCTATCAGAATTCAAGTGGGACTTGTAAGACACAAAATCTCTAGAAACACTACACTTGAAAAAATAAAATGTTCTACTACTTGTGTTACTAATTGTGAACAAGATCTTTTATTTGTTTGAATGAAAATCTTGAACATTCTCCAAATGCCCTGGAAACAGTCTCCAGTTTGAGAAGTAGATATTGTAAACAAAGGCAGAAGAAATAAGCTGTATTTCCTAAGTGGTACAAGGGCAACAAATTCCTGTTATCCTTGTTGTTTGCCACAGAAATGGTATTTACTTGCCTATTTTCATATAATTTCACACCCTGGCAATCTGACTGACAAACCACTTAGCCTTATGAGTATGCAGTAGATGTCGGAGTTATATCCTATCTGACCAGCATTAGGACTTTTTGAACTCCTTGTCCCAGATTAACCAACTTTTTAAGCTGTTTTCAATCAGATACATGAGTGATGCATAGAAATTCTTGTCTTCAAGCACACCATAAATTATTCTCTAACCCTTGACTAGTATGGTTGACATTTAAAAAAGCTTCATTTCTATTACAAATATTTTGCTTTTCAAAGAAATTTCAATTATTTTCACATTGTTATTTCTTTACCCAGCAACAGCCAATTTCAATGCTGCATTAAAACAGTGAAATACCTACATTACTGCAAAAAAAAAAAAAAGCATATTAATTTTATTGAATTGCATGGCCCTAAAAATAAAAATTTAAAATAAACTTTTAATTCAAATGTAGTCATGTAAAACGGGCAAGTTTAAGTGAAACAGCATTTAGGACAGATCAATGTTATGTGGGCAACTCATTTTTCTTTTGACATGAAGGCATCATAATTTCCTCATAATTATTTTCAGTACGGTTTCTGCATAAAACAAGATAAGGCTATTTCATTTTATCTGCCTGCTCAAAGACTATTTTCATGTTTTACTTACTAAACATTATTTGAACTCTGCTAAATGGGTAATTATTTAATTCTTTCTAAATTTCTGTTTGGCCTGGTTCTACTAAACAAAACCTTGTAATACACACAAAGGAATTTATTTTTGCAAAATCCTTGTGAAGCAGAGGGATGACTTGATTTTAGAAATGGGAAACAGACCCAGAGACATCTAGACTAAATTTAACCTGACTGCCTAGTACAGTCAAATTGCAGAGATTAGATCCTCAGTTGCCATTTATTTCAACTTCATTTGGAATTCCCAGTATAGAATCACAGAATGGTTTGCATTGGAAAGGACCTTAAAGGTAATCCAGTTCCAACCCCCTGCCATGGGCAGGGGACACCTTCCAGTAGACCAGGTTGCCCAGAGCCTCATCCTGCTTTCAACACTTCTAGGGATGGGCCAACTTTTCTGGACAACTTGTTCCAGTGCCTCACTGCCCTTAACATCTAACGTGAACCTGCCCTTTCAGCTTAAAGCCATTTTCCCTCGTCCTATCACTACATGCCCTTGCAAAAAGTCTCTTTTCAGGTCTCTTGTAGCCCCCTTCTGGTACTGGAAGGCTGCAAAGCTTTTTCTGGAGCCCTCTGTTCTCCAGACTTAAAAGCCCCAACTCTCTCAGTCTGTCTTCACAGGAGAGGTGCTCCAGCCATGGAATCATCTCATGGCCCTCCTCTGGACTCACTCCAGCAGGTCCTTGTCCTTCCTGTGCTGGCACCCAGAGCTGGGTGCAGCCCTGCAGGTGGGTCTGAGCAGAGCAGAGCAGAGGGGCAGAATCCCCTCCCTGCCCCTGCTGCCCACGGGGCTGTGGATGCAGCCCAGGACACGTTTGGCTCTCTGGGCTGGGAGTGCACACTGCCAGCCAGCTGTGGCATGACGTGAAAATCACACAGTATGTGTCTCAAAAAGGACACAGAGAAAATGAATACTCCTGAAAGTTGTGCAAGAAGTTTTTCCAGCAAGAAAAATTGAGTCAGCTCTAATGTGGAGACAGAAAATGTGACAGAGGCTTCCTTGGCCTTCCTGGTACAGAACCATGCTTGCTGTTCCAGAAGCAGTAGAGTTGGAGTTGCCATTCACCACACCTTTTACTGCTGGGAAACACAATTAAGTTCTCTTAATATTGTAGTTATTGTCAATATCTGAATAAATGTTGGTAGGGAATTGGCAGAGGCATGTCTGGAATTTTTAGCATTACTGCTTCTGCTCCTATCTGCTTCTAGGCCTATGGCCTCCATCCCTTTGATCCAAGGTCTGTGGAGTGAAAAAGCATCTCTCCATTGAAGTCTGAATGGATGTGACTCAAACTTACAGGCTATCAAAGCTTACAATTCCCATTTCATGCTCACAATCTGATCTTCCTGGAAGCCGACCACACAGGTAACATTCCTTGCATTTCTAAGTTAAAGGAACATGAATGCATGTAAACAGGAACAAAACAATCAAAACTCAAACTCTGTTCTGTAATTTTGTGGCTTCAAAAGCCACCAATCCAATGAGCTGTGAACCTTCAGGCCCAAAGAGTCAGCAAAAGCCACCACCCTATTTCTTTTATTTTTTAGAGCATTTTTGAAGTTGAATTTCACCTTTTTCTTGTTGGTGTTTACCAGAAAGTTTGGTTGGAGATTTTTATAGTTATCACTCTAAAGTGAATGGCTGGACTACATTTTCCCCATGTAGTATGATCATAATTTTCTGCACTAGCACAACTTCAAAGAAGTTGATTTTAGTTAAACTTAATATTTTTATTTGAGCTAGGAAGATTAAATTTGAAGGGCTTCAAGTACGAGAGCCAAAACTAGTAAACACAGATAATAATCTTATATCTGGTGTGTATTATAGTCTATTATGTATATAATATTCAGTCAAAACCTCAGACTTATACACTTTAAAATATAAAAATAAATAAAGCTCTTTAAATTTTAAGTTTCAAACTAGGGAGCAACAACTGTAAGAAAAATAAATCTTCATTTCATTAATCCATCTGAGTAGTAAATATCAGACAGTGAACTTACTGTATGAAGAGCTAGATTTCTGCCTTTGAGCTGAGACAGAAACACAGACTATATTCCTCTGAGAAGAATCCTTAAAGTGAAATCAGAATGGTCATGGATGAATAACATGAAGATTTGAGAGTGTTCACAGGCTATAGAAAGGAGAGGCTGGAACTGAACAAATGTTGCACTAAAAACTACTGTTAAACCCAAGTTAGAAATTATTTTTGAAAGTAACCAGAAATGGAAATGAAGAAAGAGGATTTGTATTTCAGATTTTGCTTTGAGCATCAAAGGCTCAACAGGTAAGATTCCTTTAGTGCTGTCTTGAATTTGGTAGTTTGGATTGCAAGGTTCAGCACAACAGCAATCACCAGGCTCTCCACAGCAGTTATGCACCTGAGAACACATTACTAATTTGGCTGGGCTTGTAGCAGCATTGAATTTTGGGAACTCCAATATAAGAAATAGAAAATACTGTGAAAATGGACATTCATTCTGCCCTCCAGTTCTTTTAAAAAACCACTTTATGGCAATAATGCTTAAAAAAAGTTGCTTCCATGTTAAAAGCGGCATTTGAAAAATGAGAAAAACAGGAAGATAACTTAGGGAGCACTCATAGGAACCCACTGACATTTGAGCTGTGCATTACTGATACTGACACTGCTGTGAATATCCAACTTGATCTCCATGTATTTAAACAGACTGCCCAGTAGAGAAACATGTAAATTAAATCACATACATGGCATTTTATATCAGTGATTACCCCAAAAGGTGTAACAGCAGTAGAAGCTTTCCTCGACTTTAATTCTTGCTATTTCAGACTTCAGACTGATTTTTTTATAGATTCTATTACTAAAGCTGACTCTTCACAGTTAGATTGCTTTGGGAGCTGGAGCTAGATAATAGTTGCACTAAGTGTTATTATTAGTGTAACACAATGCAAAATACTGTCTGGCTTCTCAAACAAGCTGATTTAAGTAGTAAGAAAATAAATTCTGAACACTGTATGCTGGTGAGCAGCTTAATACTGGATTTAAAAAGAAAACAGTGGTTGTCTAGAAAAAAATCCTCAGAGTTATATCTAATCAAGCCAGTTTTATTCCCATACAGTTGAAGGCATGGTACAACAAAAAAAAATTGGACAAAACCCCCTTTGCTTCAATGGATGTATTTACAGCAAAATAATGGCAAGACTGAGTTTGGAAAATGCAAAGGAGTTTACGCCATAATCAAACAAAATTAAAATGATATTGATGGCTCTTTGGCTTGATCTAATTTGCTTCATAAATGATTGCACATCTCTACTGTAAGGCAAGGTGAAATGTCTTCCTGTTTTGTGGTACAAGAAGCAAGGGGGAAGAATACTTAAAAATTGAAACATAAAGATTTGTCTTGAAACAAAAAGTAGGGTATTTTAAATTCCAGATTTGCTCTTTCTCTGATAAATGTGGACCTGGAAAGTATTTTACCATAATGAAAATCAATAAAAGTATTACAATTTTGTTAAGTTGAATAGATAAGGTTTAAATCAAAATCTGTAACATTAAATGAGATGCTGTTCAAAACCCCATCTTTTACCACTCTCCCAATTGTTAAATAATTTTTTTAAAAATTAACTTAGTGCTTGAATTGAACTTATTAGCACAAAATGAAAGTGCAAAACATTAATACAACGGGAGAATTTTATTTGGCAGAAGTCAAAAGCTAAGTACCATGCACAGAGAAGCTGTAGGTTTAAGTAGTATTTAGCTTCTATTTTGAATGTGTGAACTAATAATGAATCTAATTTGAGATTCAGCAATGGGTGAATAAAGATAAATAGTATTTAAAGTACAAATATAGCAACATTTATTAGAGAATTAAAAATGTCATTTAAAAAAACCCCTAAGATGTCATTAATCAAAGCCATTAATGTATTTGATCAGATTATTGCAATAACACACTGTCCTTCCTGATGTAACTTAGAAATTTTGCCATACTCTATTCTCATATGACAGAGAGAATGCTAGAGATGTTTTGTAATCCTAAATGAATCCTAATACCATGAATGAAGATAGCACTAGCAAAACTATTTTCTATGAATAAGCAAGATCACTGCTTTTTCATAAATATTTGAATTTTAATGTGCACTGAGGAAATCGTGTTTCTCTAAAATAAGAATTTTAATTAAATAATTTTTCTTTAGTGTAGAGTATGGTGGTACTACTAGCAAATCAAAATGCAATCCTTTAAATGGCAGTTGCCAAATAGAAAGCTCTGAGTTCTTTCTCATGTTCGAAAGAGAAATACCTATAAATTCTAATTTTATTTAAAAACTCATTGTTCTATCTGCAACTCCAAAAATACCAAAACCACAGAAAACCAGGAGTAGATTGTGCCAACATAGTTGGACAACCCCCAAATGCTTACTGGATTGTTATTGGCTCTGTTAATTTATTTATTGGAAAAACATTATTTCAAATTTGAAAGAACATCTCTACAAAGTATGTGGCATTCATAATGCAGCAAGACAGGGAATCTGAATTTAACCCAGAAATTTCTGTTCAACGGCTCAGTATATTTTTTGTACGTCAGATGTAATGAATCAAGTTCTCTATCTGCTGGACTTCTACATGAAATCAGAGAAAAGAACAGGGGATCTACTTACATTTACTCAATTTGGGCTATGTAGAGCAGATTTAAAACAGATTTCAACAGGGAACTTAACATCCTGTACCTAAAACTGAATTCAGGTTCTATGCTGGTGGTAAACATCTAAAAGCCAGAGTTGCAGTTCCTGGTCTTTCAGCATTGCCTTCTATTCAAACTAGTCTAAGCAGAAGGAGAACCAGTCTCTTACCTGGCTTTCATTCTGAAAAACAAGATTCAGTTATTTAAAAAATTTTGTAATGTACACCACATAAAATACTTTAAGTCACAGCACTTAAAAATTTTCATGCAGTCTCTGAATGGTCTTCTGAAGTCAACTACCTATTGCAGGAAATAGTATTTCCTCTTATTCTCTGAATACTGCTCCTTAATTCCCTGTACTGGTGACTCTCAATAAGATAACACAGGTCTCTGCTGCATTATTAGCAATGCTAAATATACAATTAAATCAGTATGCAGCCAATACATTTTCCAAACCTATCTTTACAGAAATAATATTCTTTGTGGGAGAGAGAACTAACGCAGTATTTTGCAGATCTTTCACAATAAAAGACATCATGTTCTAACCACTCAGTGAGGCTAAATAAAACACATGACAAGCTGTGGACCTGTCTTCCTCTTTGAAAAACTTTATTTTTTGGGAAGCAGGGAGTAGCACTGCAATAAACATTTTGTTGCTACTACCCTTCCAACAAGCAGATCAATAGGTTTCCTTCATTACGCTTTTAGCCAAACACACAGCGCATGCAAAAGCCAGAGGACAGGGAGAGAGAGAGGGAGAGAGAAACTGATGCTGCTAATAGAAAGTTTGAGATACAAATGAGAATAAAAAATGGTGCCACTGCATGACACTACCTAAACGTAATTTTATAAATTAGGAGACTATAGACCTTCATTGAATAATCTGTTCAATTTACATTGTGAATGATATTTTTAAGATAAAAAAAAACCCAGCTTTTTCTTTAAGCTGATGTCAGAGTAGTTCCAAACATTTAAGTGAAACTGACTTGATATAATAACCTAAGTGAACTACTACTACTACTTAAAAATAAACTGGTTTGTGACAACTGAATAATAAGTAAATTATGTATCTATTCTACACATACTAAATACTGCACATCTGTTAAGTCATTGTAAGTCCTAATTAATAATTTAACTCTTAGACGAACCATTTAAGTGGTCCTGCTAACATCCACAAAAATTACAGTCATGAAGCTAACTGGTTTTCATCAAGCGTGAAAAACTTTATTGCACACTGTGAGGTTAAAGAGAATATAAATTTATATTTTATCATCATACCGTTTTAAAGAATTAAAGTTTTATTTCTCTTAACACAAGGAAATCTCTTTATAAAGAAACTCACTTCAGTTTCACTAAACTGAAGACAAGACCTCATCACAGACAAGTGGAATTGTTAAGGGGCTGACTGGGGCTAAGAGGGTGTACAATACTCCTATACTACAATGCTTGCAACTCAACAAACCTCTATACCTAAAAGTAAGCAGAAGTTTCTAAAATTTTTCTGCCCATTACTCTCAAATAGGCATCAGCTGACCATATTTGCAGTTCCACTCATGCTACTGGTGACAATAAAAAAAGAAGAGATGAAAAGAAGCTTTTTCTAGTGATTGGAC
Organism: Trochalopteron elliotii; assembly: GCA_024734555.1. Classification (NCBI taxonomy): domain Eukaryota; kingdom Metazoa; phylum Chordata; class Aves; order Passeriformes; family Leiothrichidae; genus Trochalopteron; species Trochalopteron elliotii. The sequence continues at coordinate 3,254,940 of JANPWX010000059.1, forward strand.
TCTGAGAAGCAAAATAGCCTCTAGAAGGATGTTTTCTATGAAAAAAAACAGGCAGCAAATTCTACCTCAAATTCTTCACAATGCAGAATATGCAGGTCTTGTTTGTCTTCTTCTGGGAGATCTTTTACTTCTTCAGCCAAAGACCTTCTATGTGACAGGAAATCCCTGATAGTAGACTGACTTTCCTTTTTGACAATTTGAGTTCTGAAAGTGCCAGTTAATCCAATGCCACATCTTTTCTCAACAACTAAAATTATGATGAAATTTTACAATGAATCCAACACATCTATTTCCTAAAAGGAGATTTCAGTAATCATTTATATGAGGTTATCTCTTTCATCTTTCATTGTACCTTTGTCAGAAGACAGGTTCAGCTGAAAGCTCAGCACTGATTCCATTTCTATTGCCATTTTGTTCCAGATATCCTCTGAAGGTCCAAAGCTATCTAATGATGACTTAGATGGAGAAAATTAAGAATCTCTAAACTTGGTGCTTTAAGAATTAGCTTAAGAAAAGGTTTTTTTGGAATAAGAACCACAGAAATATGTGTGGACACAGAAAACAACCTTAAGATCCTATCAGAAGTGTGGTTCTTTTTTCCCCCTGGGTATAAGACATCATGCAATATACCATTACTAATTTTCTTCCCATGATCAAAATTACTGACAGGCTTCTGGAGTTGATTTAACAATATTTGGGAGATTTTCTATCTTATAATTTAGAAGTCAAGATGTTGTTACTCATAGCAGCCTTTCCCATTTTCCAGAATAATAGAGGATGATGTTGAGCATTGTTTGACATGCATCCTCACATTAAGCTGTATTTTTGAATGAAGAGTCTCTTAAAAAGATAGAAACTAGATTAAAAAGCCTTTATGGATCTCAGAGAAATTTCAATCCCTTCCTGCCTCTTCAAACAGTTACAACTGCCAAAGACATCTTCAGTTTCAATTGATTTATTCCTTTGGAGCTGTCAGTGGCTCAAATATTCTGCTGAAAAACACACAGGGTGGTAGTCTGCCACCAGAGAATAATGCATCCTTTTTTTTTTTACCTTGAGCTTTTTATATCTTGTACTGTGTGTTTTGTGAGCATGAAATTCTGATCAGCTACTGCATCACAAGATCTGGTTCAGCAGACAGCCAGGCTATTTGCAGTTTAGATATAAGGATCTTGCCTTTGGACAGAGTATAAAGGATGAATTGCTTGCACAGTCTTGCAGTGCCACCTTGATACTTCAGACAGCAGATTCTTTAGCACAAATTGCAAAGCAGTGATAGTTTTGGAGAAGGCAAAAAAGTTTTGGAATCTGATCAGGCAGGAGACCCATACATGCTGACCAGTCACCAGCTGCACTACGTTGGTTTGTATTTCTTCTGAAGACAGTGATCCCTCCGTAAAGTGAAGGACAAATGGCTGAAGTTGCAGGCAAAGCAAGAAGACTCCAATTTCTCTGAAAGCGTGTCCTGGTTTGGGACAAATTTGGAAGGGAAATTCCAAAGGGATGTTTCCTAAAGGGCAAAATTCAGCGGCCGTTCCCCCATCTGTTTGGGAGAAAAAACTGCACGCTTCTTCTCTCCCCACATCACTCTCAGAACCAGTCTTAAAGATGCAAAACTTATTTCTGGGCTAAACAGACAAATGGGGATACAATTCAGCATCATAAAGTCGCCCCAGGACAAAGTGACTTATTGACTTAATCATCTGTAAGAGCATGTTCATAATTTTGCTGATATGAACTATGAAATGCCTGTTGATCCACTCCTTTTTCTTAATTTCATACAGATATTCAGAAGAACAGAGTGAGGATGGCTTCTGTCTTGCACCAATAGGCACTAAACTTAATTCCTTGTTCTGGTATTAGCTTAGAAAAAAGTGGCTTTGTATGCACGTGAGTATAGTATAACTTATTTATTCCATATTAGTGTTTTGATGATAATCATGATAAAAAGAGTAATTCTTTCATATAAAACAGTGATGAAGCCCAAAGAACTTTAGAATACATATCAGGTGCTTTCAAGAACACATACTTGATTATTTTTAAAACTGCTTGTCTCCCAGCAGAGCCAGATATCTGCATATTGATCTATACAGATCTATGACAGAAAAACTGGTAAGCATCTCCTTAAGAACTGTTGTATTACATCTTTTGCCTATTCATACACTGAAACTATGAAAAACTTTTATTACTAAGGATAAGGAAGTGCTAGGAATGATTTCTTGAGAAGCTGAAACTTTTGAGAACAAATTACACACACAATCAGCAAGGTATGGGTCTTTCTGCTTAGGGACAAAGTGATTGAGTATGTGAGCTCTTCATGTTTGCATTTTTTATGTTGCTCATGAATAGAACATTCAGATCAGGTCTAGAACCTGGCCCACAGCATGAGATAGGGCAAACTGTTAACTTCTTATGAGATCTTGTCACCTTTAAGGGATTCTTTTAAAATACAGAGTAAGTAACTGTATGTGCTCAAGACTGATTCAGTATAGCAGGAAACCTTAAGTGCATCTTTTTGATACTCACGCATTTATCAGTTACAATAATATGCTGAAACCTAATCTTTACACAGCAGGCCACGTAATTAATTTTATAGTATTGTATAAACTTTTTTTTATTCCCTGATGTTGTGAATTCTGGTTTATCTTAAGGCATTTCTTCTTTCTTCCCCATTCTAATTACAACTGAAAGCATTTTCATTTTCAATTCTTGTTAAGATGGTGCTATACCTCATAATAGAACACCATCATGAAGCTGATACAGAAGTATTTAAGATGGTACATGCTTTTTGGCAGGTAGTGACTCCAGCCAGAGCTTTGGGAATTAATAATAAAATTCAGGTATCAAAAACCCACCTACATCTAGACAGGTAACTAGCAATCATAACCTGATAGCCATCTTTACAGAGTCCTTCCAGTTTCACTGCCCAAAAATGGGTCAGACTAACAAGGATTTTGCAGCCTTGATATCTGTAAATCTGTTATTTTTACTTAATGTAAGAGATAACTAAGGACGTTTTTATCATATAATTTATGCTCATAATGTTATGTAGTAGTTGCCTAGCTACTGGACTATACATCATGGTGATCCCAGACTGGTTCAGTGATTTTAAAACCACGCTGAACATGGTTGCAGATTGATCATGCAAAATCTGCCCCCCCAGCTGATTTTTCCCCACTTGTGCAGAGTGCAATGCAAAAAAAAAAAAAAAAAGAAATAAGTAAATAAAATAAAAAAAAGTGTGATGGGTGAGCAGGTCGACTGTGTGAGAGAACACGTGCAAAGTATACCTCAGAAACACTATAGGTGGATGAGCACGAAGGGAGTCGAGCCTGGTTGTGCAGTGGGGAAAAGAAAACATTGTTAAAAAAGAAATGGTGGCACTTTAAGGGTGTCAGAAAGTTTTCTGTATAGGTGGTTCCAGCACTGAGATAGTGGCAGGGGGTTCATAAAGTTTCCATGACCAGCTATTTCAGAAACTTCAAATTTATACCTTTTAAGGTGGAAGCTTCTTAAAAGGAAAAAAAAAACATGTACTCTATTTGAAAATGATTAAAACTAATGATGAATCTGAAGACAAATATAAATTCTTTGTCCTCTAGGTATCTGACAACACTATCTTTAGGACAGTAAGGTATTGTAAGATGAAACTTTACTGATCTGTTTCATTTAGAAGTATTAGTTTTATTGTAACTCTGCAAAGGATACAATCTTTTATGGGGCTCTGAATATCTTTATGTGTTAACATACTCAGAACCAGCATTTTGACAAGGGAGGTTTTTCTTCAAACTCACTGCCCCAAACCCCAGAATAACTTGCAAAGTTCAATGACTAATAGGTCAGTAGAAATCTGCAGATTATGCCCCTAAGCAATGTAACGTGTGTGATCCCTGAGGGACTCTGTCCACTGTCAAGAGCTTTCAGTGCAAGTTAACACAAGTTAATTGGTAACCTACAGTTTTACTGATTGCTTAAGACACATTTTGTTTATACATGATAGCCATTATTCTAAACTATTAATCACTCAGACAAAACTCAAGTATTAAAAAAGGATTCGCCAGTAATTTTTAGAAAAATCCTTCCTTTAGCTGAAAATATTTCATGTTTCACTGTCTGAAGTAGGAGTAAAAGTAGCCTAATAAATAAATTGTAAAAAAAAAAAGGTTCTAATTAATGTACTAAAAATCATGTCTTGATTTTTTTCTAGGGGTGAAAAAATGAATTATCAGAAGCCTGAGCAAAACTTCCTCAGACTTAACAAACTGTAGCAGTTTGGATAGATTTGTGGTAAAGATGAATCCAGCAAGGATTTCCACACAGGTTATTAGTGACCACTTGCTGACTTTGGTATATGATGGGCTGAGCAGAGAACATAGTATTTATAAGAAGTCTTTCAAGAATATTCTTCAGTTTCAAATGTGAATTTCATATTTTTTCATTGAAATATATAATATCACTTCCAGGAAATTTCTACAGTCACATTGGTCTGTGCTAATTTATGTCTCCATTAAATATACAACTTTTTTTTATTTTTTTCTTCCTTAAAAAGTTTTACTACTCCAAAAATATTTCTGGCATTCTGTATTTTATTTGCTCTTCTAGATAATATTACTAAGGAAATTTGAATCACATCATGTCATCTTAAATATTCACACACACTCAGCATTTTCTTCAACTGATGAAACGTTTTCCTAAACTGAGACGAGCTGCAGAAGGATTAAGACAAAAATAGAAAATTCCTTCAGACAAATAGCAAGACTGAAAAACACAGATTTAAGAAGTCAACTGTTGTTCTTAAACAGTCTATTTTATAATTATAGGGAAAAAAAAGAAAAAAGATCCTCTTCTGACAAAGCAATATAGCTTTGAAATATAGACATAGATATACAGCTTTGAAATCTTTCTAAGAAAGGTAAGCTGTGCTTTTGCCCAGAACAGGGGTGCAGCTATTCACCTAAGACATCTGGATGAGGCTCTAATCAAGATTTTTCATAAATAATGTCCAGCCATTGTTCCCATGGTTCGTCTTTCAACAGCATGGAAAAAATCATTAGCCTCAGTTTTGTAGGTGATGATCTGAAGAATGCATGATTAGCAAGAATTATCACAGCATCAGTTTTTTTACATACCAGCAACCAGATACACAGAAACAGCAATGATCAGAAGGTTTGGAACTATACTCCATAAGAATCTTAAGAACTTTACATTGTCTTTTACATTGGTTTACATTGTCTCCTCCTCACATCAACTTACAAGGGGCACGCCAGACATTCGTGCACTTAAATCTTCCCTTAGGCAACTAAGTAGAATGCTATCACTTTCCTTGTCAAAGTATCCTGTAATCTAATTATCCATATTTTCATTAATAATGGAACAATTTACCTTCAGTCTTATTCCAGTTAGAATTTAATAACTTTAAATAAAATTGTATTTTCTTGTTCATAGTTCCAGTTCTATAGAAGCAAATGATAATACTCCCCTCAATAAGATACCAGTTACTACATTTTTTTCCCATTCCTATGCTCAAAAACACATAGACACAATTTCCCTTAATCTCCTAATCTTACTTCAAATTCTTGTTTTCTTATTCATACATGTCTAGACTCTTAATGTACCCTTTTAATTTTCTCATAATGATGAAATCAAAGGTATACTGAAGTGCTGTAGTTCCAAACTAACCTAATGTTCTCGAGAAAAGGATTATGCTCACAGCATATGGATTGCTGTTTATCTTCAATAAATCACACAATGTGATTGTTTAATCTCCTGCACACTTATAATTTCCTGATCATTTCTATGTCATTGCTTTTTTTGCTAACTGGTCTTCATTTTTAAACATTCGCCTGATTCTGAGATTTTGTAAATGTACTGTTTCTGTGTTAAAATTAAATATCAATACATTTCCAAGCTCCTTTGATGTTTCTGCAATCTATTACCTACTCTACTTATAATTTGTTGTCATATATGAACTTCAGTGACTGTTTCATCCACTTGAGAGGAGGGGCAGCTCTCCTTATTTTGTATGCTACCTGACAACCCCTACATATTATGCTGGGTGAAGCTAATGGGCTGGCATTTGGGCTGCTTTTCCTTACAAATATTCAATTTAAGGGGTCAAATTGTCAGTCACAGAGATTCACCACTGTGAGAATTCTTTTAAAAGAACTATTTACATCAAATGGAAGACCTGGTTCAAATGCTGCAAGAGTAATTTGTTTTCAGTTTTGAAGGCCTTACTGGCTTGACTTAGATCTTTACTAAGTGAATGTCAGAATCAAGAATAAGAGTCAAATAAATTTAATCCTTCATCATGGCCAAAGAAAGCAGGTACTTAAAGTAAGACAAAAAATGCATGCAGGAGACCATAGACTCTGAGACACAGGTCTGTATGAAAAAATAGAATCCTGGTTCCATTTCACATAATCTATTGAAAGTATTTGGCCACTGCTATGAATGCTGAGAATATTTTTACTGAAAAAACCCAGAATCTTTGACTTGGAACCATACTGGTTAAAAGCCACAAAATTTTTTTGACGTATTACTTGGGAACTTTGTACTTGGATCTTTTTTTTTTCTCATGGGCTTTCCATAATATTTTTCTGCAGAAATTAAACTTGTATTTAAAGTTCGCAGCCTGTACAATTACAAAAAAACCCCAAAACAACAACAAAACCCGCCAAACAAACAAACAAACCAAAAAACCTAAAAGCTAAAAGATCTAAAAAAAAAGAAAAAAAAAAGAACTTCAAAGCAGAGGTTGAGGCAGTATTGCTCTGTTGAATTTCAGAGTAATTCCACACAGTAGCAATTGCACTTACTTGCTACTGCTACATTAATTTCAGCAGTGGGGGAATTCTACCATGTCCAAGTGACAGAACACTAAGTTTTCTAAACAGTTCAGTGTCAAACTGGTCACTGCAAGGGCTCAAAATATTAAGTCATGAAAAGAACTGCAAGATGAATCAACTTCTCAAGAAGAAATGAAAAACCAAACCTTAGGTCAGCATAACTTCCTTTTAAATGGCTATGCATTACCAATGATATTAAAAAAACAACTACTCAACCTCCAAAATTCCTAAATTAATTAAATTTTCATGCATGTTTTCAGTGCAATTTTAGTTCAAATATCTGGCGAGCTTTCTAAACTTTGGTGGCACCTGTGACATTCTGCAGAATTCCAGTGTTTCCTACATATTTACATTGGCCTTTGAATTTAATACGGAAAGAATATCTTTGCAATTCATTCTGGAATAAAGGTTCCACCTTAATGGTATTGTACAATAGCATTTCATTTTCACTTATGGGGCTGGCCATCAGATACTACATGCTCCCCCTCCCATACCATTCAATACTTTTGCCACGTTGTAGGAGTATCAAAAACCTACATCTAAAATCCTTTCCAAAAGCAGTATGGAAAAAATGAAAGTTATTTTAAAAATGAACTATTAACAGATTCCTATTTTTTTCCCCTCTAATTGTTCACTATTTCTTCTCTTTGATCAGTCATTTGTATATTGTCTTTTAAAACGCTCTTATCTAGAACATCCATTATCACTGCATGAATCAGAGCAGCAGTGACAAAGCAGCAAATTTTAGCAATGTGTTCTTCTTGTTTTAGGACACTTAAAGGCACATGCAGAATATATGGAATATTTCTTTCTTTACTTACTTACGTTCCTTACTAACTGACTGACTTCCATCATGGAGAGTATGGTCATGAAATAACAGATAAAGTGGCGCAGAAGAACAGGACAATTTCATGACAACTCATATTGTCATGCTGCCATGGCTAATGTAGTCACAGCTTTTAGTTTGAAGTCTTTCCCCACGTGACATTCTGTGAAGCAATGTATGATTAGAACATTTTTTTTGCAGTGCCATGTCTCATGGTTTTTTTTTTTCTGGCTTCACATTTATTTTTTAAGTACTAAACCAGGAGTTTAAGAATAAGTAGTTTAAAATAACTTGCTTTGTCTTGACTGTGAGTTATCACCAAATCTAAAATATGACACAGTTTATTCCCCCCAAAATTTGATTCCTAAAAGATTTGCCAGGAAAAAGATACTGTCCATCAATCAAATTTATTTTACAGAAAACTGCAAAGTATTAGCAGCTCAATTTCTTTGTGTGGGACCTGCAAAAGATTATAAACTCAAAAATTTCTACTTGACAATAAGCAGTAATCAACTGTATGCCAGAAACAAAGCTGTATATGCAAAAGCACCCAAAAGGGGCAAAAATTATGAAATCATTTTCATTGCAAAAATTATTTTTCACCTTAGTGGATTATGCATTAGAATGGTAGTTCTGAGAATGACAACAATCATACTGTATGGAAGACAAAGAGGACATGAATCTAAAGAAATTATTGAGAGACTCTTCAGTGGACAGATGTGCAAAGGGATAAAGTGTGATCAACTTTCATATTTACTCTGCTACAAACCTTTTCCTAGTTTTCATTATATGCAAAATGATGTGGCTTAAAAACACTTCTATATAGAATTGCTGTAAAGCTATTCTTGATTTATGAGGTGAAATACTAAACAAGAGGTACTGGTGTCTGTATTGTCATGTTGGATTTGACCTGCTTTATTAAATATTTCTGTAAAAACTGGGTGACTTCATAGGGTGTCATGACTGATATACTAGACCCTATTTCTTTGTTCACAATCTTTTTTCATTAAAGAACAAATTGACACAGAAGAAACATGCTGCCGTATTTTTGCATTAGTCAGCTGAAAAAAACAAGCAACAAAATTTGAATAGCTGTCATTCAAACAAATATTGACCTATTTTGTGAGATAAAATAGGGACCCAAAAAGATTGATGGCAAAGACAGAGGTACATGTGAACCTATATGCTTTTGGGTTACCTTGTATCAGCCATAGATTTTGGTTCAGGTAAGACTACCAATCACTGGCAGAAGGTATTTTTATTCTTTAAATTAAGGGTATCTGATTTATTCATTGCTAAGTTCAATATTCAGGAAACTTTTAGATATGCAACTTCGATTTTGGAAAGGGTTTTTTTTTTTTTTTAGTTTCTGCAAAGTCAAGCAGTTTGATTAGCATTCATTACAATGCAGTAGGATGCTCTTTACAACAAACTCTATCAATCAGGTCAGGTTTCTCACATACATTAAAATGAAACCCCAGCTAGAAAAGAAAGAAAACACAAAGGAAGAAATAGAGAGAGAAAGGAAAAAGATGGGGATGAGAGGACAAACCAATCAGATTTGTTGTTACCAGCCAGCAGAAGTTTTTAAAAACACCCCAGATCACCGAGTGAAATCGTACATTTACTCGGAGAGAGCCTCCTTTGACATTGCCTTCTGGGTGATCTCTGAGCTCCTCCAGCTTTCGATGGAGCTACATGTAAACATCAGAAAATGAATTGAAAAAGCAACCTGTTCTCTTGTCATGGTTTTTTCCCCTTCATTTTTCTTTTGCTCTTTGTGTTTTGTTTTATTTTGTTTTTAATAAACCATAACATAATGCATTTCTCACTGCCTCTGCCAAAACATTTCAAGACATCAAAGCGCTTTGAACACCACACACATATAAGGCTCAGTAAACCTGGAATCTGGTTTACTGATATCTTGGCTTAACATGGCTCTTTTTCACTACAGAAAAAAAAAAAGAAAAATCAAGGGAACTATAATTCTAAATCTACACAATCTCTACCACATTGTTTTATTTATTCATTTATTCATTTGCTTATTTATTAGTAAGGCTGCGTTCTAGAATTTATTTCCATAAAAAGAATTTTTAGTGGTAAATTTTCATGTTTGGGAACCTCAGTTAGGATTTCCCGTTCTCCAGAAGGAAGATTTTCTGTCTACATTTATATTTTAGGTCATGGAATTAAATCAGATGAAGAAATATTAATCCAAAATGAGCTATCAATGGGTCTTCATAATAACAGGTGAAACCCACCATCTAAATAAGCTACATCTTCTGCATATGTTCATTCATGCATTATGCATCTAGATTTGTATGTGATGACTCATGTCTTAAAATGCTCAGGTCATTGCAATCACAAACACAATTTTCATAAACAGCACAGAAACTGTGGCTGTCTTGTATTTTTATCCACGTGAATTCAGTGGTCCTGAATGTCTCCCTCTGCAACAGTGCTTCATTCATGTACACTGCTCTTCTCATCTACACCGTAATTAAAACATCTTCCCAAAGCACAAGATGAAAAGATAAAGCCTCACAGACAGTGAGGAATGCTACAGATGCCTCTAGCTAGAACTTGTATAAACAAGTAGCAAATGGATTCTTTTTCTTTGCTAAGATCAATTTAAATGGAGGCATTACCGGAGAGAGGTGTATAATTAATCCTTTCCCTCCCCTTCTTTGTGCTCAGTGAAATAACACTTTCACAAAGAACAGCTGTAGAACAGCGTTAGAGAACAGAGAGGGTGGCTTGTCCTGGAACAAATGCAATACACTTACATGCAAAACCAAAACCAAAGAGATCATAAACCAAGAAGACAGGAAAGGCAAGGAGAATGCAGAAGAAAAAAGAAATAATTAGTGGTAAGGTGCTAAAAGGAAATAAAGTAGGAAAAAAAGTGAAAAATTGGATAGCTGAAATAGAGGCAATTCTTGAGATCAAAATGGCTTGGACTGCATTTGATCAGCATCTTGGTTCAAAATCATTTATTGTGATGTAAACACTGCGTATGGTGGACACTGGTTTAGATATCTGCCTGTTCTGTTAAGAAATCTAAATATTTGTGTATGTTTATACAAACATTAAAAGGCAGAAGATACTATTAGCAAAACTGTGTCTCCATTCTTATTAGTCTCCTGTGAATATCTTTCATTTGATCTTTATCTACTTTGATTTTTTTTTCTAATTTAAAAGCTATCTATACATATATACATATATGAAATATTCAACTCTCTTGTAATGGTCTTTTGCAGAATTAAATGCAAAACGTGTGCACTATAAAAGTTTAATTATGTTTCAAGATGGGAAGCAGTAGTTTGAAGATGAGTAAATCACTTCTCCATGTAACAGGCAGATCAGAGAAGTGGTTTAATCATGACCACCAAATTACAGGCACTTTAAAAAGGTTGTTACTATGTCTTACTTATAGTGACATCCAAAGCTACCTAACTGGCAGCCTGCCTTCAATAGGTTGTTCTATGTGTAGCACAGAAACAAACAAAATGTGACCCAACAGTAATAAGAATATTGAAATAAAAATGATGTGATGGTGAGAAATGGAAAAGCCCCTTCCCTCCCTCCCCACACCTCCCCCTTCAAAAGGAAAAGTGTAGGCTATAGAAGAAAACTTGCAAAATAAATGTTAGAAACATATTTACTTTGAGGGATCCAACTCTACTAGCAACTCCTTTGCTTTCATCCGGCCGTCTAATTTGCTACAATGGGGGAAGATGGGTAAAAAAGACAGAAGAATAAAGAAAAAGTGAACTTAAAAAAATTTCCACACAATCAGTTAGCAGTACATGCAAGACATCAATTTGACTCTCTGAGACACCTCTAGAGGACAAAGACACAGACTCTAATTTCTGGAATAAATGACACTTTATCATGGCATTTTAAACTTGCTTTGTTGATCACTTCTTTCTCAGTATACTACCAACCTGGCACGTATGTTACATGCTGAATTCACTAACATTTTTGAAAGAATACATGTTACTTAAATGATTTCGATATTAAGAATAATGAAATTCTAAAACTCTGACTGAAGAAAACCCCCCCATATCTTCTACAAATCATAGGAGCAGAGTATTCTATAACTGGGAGCCTGCAAGTATCAAGATTGATACCTGACAGAATGCAGTACAGATTCCTATTACCCAGGCCTAGAGATTTTAGCCACTGCTATCGAGATTCCCAGTTAAAAATTATGCTGCCCAACCAGAAAATTTTAATGCCAGACCAACATAATATTTTTATTTAAAATATTTAAATACCCTGTGTATATGACCCCAAACATCTCCTATCTGATTACTTTTCCTTTATTATCTATGTTTTTTCCTAGATGATGCAGAGCATGGAAGAAATAAATGAGGTAGCTGCTCAAAAGGCTTCATATTTTTAGCTGCATGTAAAATAAAACATTTATTTACAGCAAAAGTTCTTTTCAGAATTTTTTAATCTGGTAAATATACCTCTTTCACCAATAAAATGAACATGTGTCATCTGAAGTAGAGAGGAAGAAGACAATAAAAATTACTTTAGTGACATCCTACTAGTCTGAGCCAAGACTGAACTGAAAGTTTTTATTATCTTAAGTAAAACAAAATCCCACACAACTGAGGTGAACACTTCCAAATCACAATAACAATCTTTAAGAAATCTCAGCAAGGAAGCAAAAGATTGAATGAACCATGGAAATTCAACTACACTTTATGCTCTCTAGAGCACAGGAGCAAGGCACAAGTTAAATTGTCCTGTTTGTTTTTATCTGACCCAAGCAAAACAGAAAAATTCCTGTTCAAAAAAGTCAACTGAGTGTTTTGGTTTCTTACTTGTATTTGTTTCTCAAGAAAACAATGCAACTAAACAATATCTTAAAATTTAAGTATTTAGTTCTGATAGGATGTCTGTTAGCAAAATACACTGGAAACATTTATGTTAATTGTTGCTTTCCTTCCCTGGTCTTATGGCATTAAAACAGCATCCAATTTGAACCCTCAAATGAAACACCCACACTACTGTTATGGGATTCTAAGAAAATCTCCAATCAATTCTAGTATACAGACCAAGAAGAAACCATCATTCTTAAATAAACGATGTCTCCTTTAGAAGACACATTCAGTTAAAATACATGCAGTTGTAACTGAGTTACTATGTATTAGCTATGAATTCCCTAACTGAGAAAAAGAAGTGCACCTCCACTTGGAAAAAGATCCTTATCTGAACAAAAAACATCATGAGTTAGAGCAAAGATGCTTTCCCCAACATCCTGCTTAGGTAATACCATCCCAGATAATCTAGCAGAACTGCAAGTCATTTTATCAACTTGAAACTTTTAAAATAAATAATAAATTTAGGTTTGTTTGGAAAATGAGAAATAGGAAAAAATAAATGCTTATAATCTCACATAATGACATGGAACTAGGGCATTAAGAGAAGTGCTACATAACACAGAAACTTGAGGAAAAGTTGTGACAGCAATATGCATTGCCCCTCAGGGAAAAAGTTTTTCTTGCATTACTCACCAATTGTGGCTGCTCAAGTTGTTTTGAAGGTTTAGGATTCAGTATGAAATGAGGCTGGAGTTATTACAGGTGCATATAACTAATATTATTTAGTCTTTCTTCAAAATATATACGGAATTACATACACAACGTGTACACTGTGAGCAATGAGTTTTAAATGCTTGCATATATAAAATTGCAAGGAGATAGTCTAAGTGCAAGTCTTGGTTTACATCCATGGCACAGTCAACATGTGCAACAGCATGTTTTCTACAAGAACACTGCAGAGTGCAACTTGAATGCTTCTCAAGGGATGAATCAGAATTACATGAGTATTGCACAAACTACACTACGTCTGTTCTGGGAATTAAATAGGATATTACCAAGAAGGCAAGGGACAGCAGGAATAAAAACCCGTATCTTTTTCATGGCAAATACCACAGAAAGGAATTCAGGTATATCCTTATCTTTCTCTGGTCAACTGTAGGATGATCTAGAAGTTATAATTCAGAAAATGGCAAGGATTATACACTCCTTGTTTTTCAGAAACTCAGCTAACACAAGAACCCCATCACAGAAGAACACTGGTAAACAGAAAAGATTATGATGAAAAATGTGCGTAAGTGATCTAAATCAAAAGTATCTATGTCACAACACAAGCTAAATAAGTGGATTAAGAGATGAGGCAGGAGCAACACCAAGTAGTTATGGGCAAAATGTTACCTGAAAAGCTTGAGGGTTTTGCAACACTTGGAAGGTGACGAATGAAGATACTTGATGTAATGAAAGGAAGAAGGGTACAGTGTAGGGAACATTCCAGGAAACTAGGAGAGTATAATGCACTGATAGTCTATAAATGCATTATATTTACATTCCTTTCTTATTCACAATGGAATAACAGCAGGAGTTAATAGCTAAAAATTAGCTACAGGTATCCCTATCTTGATATCTGAAGAACAAAGTGGAGTTAGAGTTGGAGAAGAATGAGCTAGGAAGCCAGTCGAAGAAAACTTAAGAAGCAAGGAAACCAGAATCAAACAGTGAGCAAAGAGGAATGCTCAAATATAGTTACTGGATTTGTTAGATGAGAGAACAGAAAATATTTTCTAAGCAGAAGTCTTGCATATGGTTTCAGCGTTATTCCACTACCATCTACTTAACAGAACACATGAGAAATGAACCTCTTATCTTCATCCTTGATTTTACTCCAGATAAAAGACTTTAGAAGACCTAACCTTAAATGCGTATCTAATGTATCTAATCTATCAGTTATTCTTGTCATAAAGGAAGAACAGCTCTGAACAATTACCTAATCTGAGAATCTGCCTTTGCTGGATTTATTTAAAGGAAGAGTTCCAAAACAGGACAAATGGCCTCAAACATTTAACACTACCTATCTTAGACTCCTTCCCCTTTCTGATAATACACTCTATTTGTGCGACTCCAAAGTTTCCCTGCTTACACTTTGGAATTTTCCAGCGCCCAGGTCTTTCAGAAAAGTGTTTTCCCATCCACATTCACCAAAAAGCCAAACTCCTGTCAGACTTTTTTCCAAAATCCTGGGCAACACATGAATGGTTCACAATGACAGCATCTTTTTGATATGATTAAATTATTTAATTATGAAATTGAATAAATGCAAAACTCACAATATAATTTTTTTACAGTGATAGTTTAAAAAGGTGCCAAGTTCCTTATTTGATGACCTGGGCACAGAATGTTGGAATTATGATAATCAAAAGTAAGACATTATACTACACAGCATCCAAATCAAGTTCAGATTATTTGCTGTACACATAAGAAAAACAAAAATGTTCTCCCACTTGATTACTACTACAGATATCAAAAATGAATGATGAATAAAGAAAACTATTAATATTACTTGTGGTACATCACTGAGTCTGCAAAGAGATGTTTTGGCAAGTATGTTATACCACATATCCCTGACAACTGTGCTGACAAGCATTTTCTGTTTCCTTCCACAAAAATAGTTCCTGTCATTTTCTAGCCATGGCCTCTTACTGCATTTAGCTCTAAGTTCCCTTGTGCATCTAACCTAGTTGCCTTAGGGAATGTGCAGTGCAATGGAGTGAATATCCTCTACTGAATCCCAAATCACGAAACATGCTTGCATCATACTTGTCAATGTGACTCCACATGCTGTTAATAAATACTTATGTAGCTGTTCCTTTTAAAAGACGTTTTTTGATGTGAAACAGTGACACTCACGAGTTTGTACATCCTATGAGAAAATAAGACCTCCCTTGTTTTTCAGTTTTACCTGCCATTACTTCCTTCCAGTTACTGTTTTATCTCAAAGTGCAGGGCATCATGCTGAGAAAGGAATGATCAGTTTTGGAAATCTGGAGCATAACTGTACATGTGATGCTCCTACTTTGGTTCACTTCCTTCAGCAGAATCCCATAATATACCACAAAATTGCTTTTAATTTTTCCCCCCCCAAGAGCCATTCAACTAATCAAAGCAAAATATAGAAGAAAAACAATGGCATAGGCTCCAGTCCAGCTTAAAGAGGTGTTTTGTGATTCAGTGAAAAGGTAGGTGGATGTATAAAAAAGCACATGAAAATGATCCTAACGATAAATGCATTAAGAAGATAAAAACATTATAAACTTACCAGAAGAGAAACTAAATATGAATCAGCGTATATTCAAACAGCCCCCACATGAAGGGGCTTTGAAAGAATACAAAATATAAAGAACAGGGATAATTAGAAGCCATCAGGAATTTGTTTTCAAAAGCTGGGAGATTTCTCCAGTTGATAAAGTGCACAAGAGAAGGAGGTCCAGTCAATGAAGAGAAACTACAAAAGCTATACTATGCATATTATCATACCATTGTGTTTCAAATAAATGTTCTTGAAATCTCTCACACAAGTTCTCACAGAGTTCATATTAATAGAGAAACATATCTCAAAAGTATAACGCAACTGGAAATGATTTCACATCAGTTGTCCAGGAAAAAAAATCTTATGTATTGGCCAGATCACATAAGGGAGCTGAATCCAAAGGAGATTTAAACTTAGGAAGATGGAAAATGCACTTTCTGACCCTAAAGAATGTTAATCAAGTTCAAGGTATGCAACAAACTGAAAAAAAGTGAAGGGTAGTGACAGCCAATTAAAAAAAAAAAAAAAAAAAAAAGAAAGAAACTGTAAATATTCGATGGCTGGCAAGAAGTAATTTTAATTAATGAAGTAATTACATACTACTTGTGACACACCTTGATGGTGGGGACTGTGACTATCAACTTTCAAATATTATATAATACAATATTGGTCTAGGTGGCATGTTTTACAACTGTTACTTGCCTAATCGAGAGTGGAAAATTCTAATGCAGAAACCCAAACTTCAACTTGAATTCCCTTCTCTTCTCTGATAAGAATGATGTTCTATATCAAGTGAGCAGTTTCTACTGCTAACAAAGAGCTTAATATATTTTTAATATGGCAGCAAATCAATTTAAGTTAAAAAATGCATTATGTATAACTTTTACATCCTTGCATAAAAAATAGATTTGCACTTGAAAGTATTTTACTTCTGCAGTTTTATGCCAGACAAACACCAATTAGAGGGGGCTTCTTAAATACATGGAGAATATTTCAAACAAAGGGAACACAGGCTCCTATAACAATGACATACATTCTCAACCAATAAACATATTCATGCCTGTTCATTATACTGCAGTTTGGCATATAAGTTTTATTAAGGTTGCTGCACTTCTTGATAACATTAAACCCACAAAAGCATAATGTATGTGAATGGTAATGGATGCCAAAAAAAATCATTATCATACCATCTCAGATTTTGTTCACACTACCCACAATTTTTTTTTTCAAAAGGGCACTACTACTCACACTGTTCCACGTACAGATGTAGGAATAAACAGGGCAGGTGGAACAAACAGTGGTAAAAAGTACTGCAATTTTCTTACTGCTTTCAAACTAGTATCATCACTAGATTGAATGCTCTGTTAACACACATAATGGCAAAGATAAGGTAACCATGTCCTTACACAAGAGACTTTGTAGAGTGGTTATTTTACATCAGCATGTGTCAGTTCTTTAAAAATATCTATTGACTTCAGTGAAATTCAATGTTCAGAAATAAAATTTAAAACTTGGTAGGTAAAATGCACAACCAGGGCAAGACAGACTACAATAAATACAAACATTACATAGTGTGCCTCTATTTGCAGTGACTTAATGTCCTAAATCTCATTGTGGCTAGAGATCTGGGCATATGAGAGCTAGGTCCTTACTGTGACTATGCAGTGAACTGTTGGACAACTCTTCTGTCACACAGATGAAGTTTTGCAAACCCTTCTACCTGTTCAACGCTGCCTTTCAGACACTTCTTCCTGACCATAGCCCTTCCTTTCTTCATAATGCTATTGCTACCTCCTGCATCCAAGCTACTTCCCACTCTTCTTCAAACACTCTAAGCCCTGCAGCCTCATCACTCAAGAGCCACAAATATTGCTTTGGTCTGTATCAGACCTTTACCACTCAACTTTTACATACAATTTCTCCTTATTTCAACACTTTCAATCCTCTCGTTTCAGACCCATTTGATCATTTTTTTTACTGTCTGCTGGCACATTTTGCTCCTCACCTATGCCTGCAGCCTCAGTGATTCTCTAGCTTTTCCTACAAAACAAAGCAAAATTCGCACCTCAAGCTCCTGGTAGAGATTTTCAAAACTCAAACATCTATCCCACATATCAGAAATCTGTCTTGGCAAGCAGGAAAGGCTGTATTTAAGGAAAAAAATAAAAACATCCTAGTCCAGGGTGGTGAAGTTTTGTATTCCTTTTATATACCTTTCCCAAACTGACAATTCACTTCTGAATGTCCTATTTTGCCTTGCTGTCCTAAGCTGAACTTAAGTTTTGAAAGCTGAAGTAGATATAGGTTTATAGCAATAGAGTGGCAGACACTGTCCCTTAAACACTTCTAGACACTAAGCTAGCTCCTATCAAAGACAGCTTCACGGTCATGGAGAAAACTGTTGCACCAATGAAGTCACTTAGAAGTGACCTGATGATGGGACAGGTAGATGATAAAGCAAATCAGCTGTCTGGTAGGGTTCTAAAGCAAATATATGCTCTCTTTGACCACTTCTAGCACCAAAATTAAGGGAGAGGTATTTGTATTGGGGCTCAGTGTAACAAGGACCTTTCACACCTTTCTGAAAATAAATGGGGCAGTGAGACTTTAAAGAGAAGAGGACAAGTGCCTTTAAGGTTTCTTCTCAAGTATCTGCAACAGCATGTATTTTATCCTTTTGACTAGATAGAGCTGTGCTTGGAAAATCTGTGTAAACACAGCTTGTCACATGTATTTCCTCACATTTATATATCCTGAGGAGTTCAACTATGAAAAAGGAGCGGAAGGGTTGGTAAGGATATTGGAAAAGGGTGTATCCACTAAAGCCACAGGAAACAAAGCAGTGAGAGGACATCAGAAGATTAAGTTAATGTGAAAAGATTTGGTATTCAATTCACGTTGCAGAAGTTTAAAACAATATGACTTTTAAGTGGCCAAGTACTAACAATAACCTGGTAAATGGCCAAGGTCAATCTTTGTCCAGTCACTGCTGTTGAGTGAAACCACTGTCCAATGAGACTGTCTACAAACTTCATAAAGCAAACACCGTGTTGCAAAGAACTGCTCTGCAAACACATAAGAACTCCTTGCTCAAAGGTGCTCCTCACATTTTGAAAAACTACATATAAAAGGAGTCTTAAGAAATAAACTGCAATGGATGGTGCAAATTTGAAAAGAAGCCAGCAGCTGGTTTGAAATCTTGCCAAACCTGTAACTGTTTGTTACAGAACAATTTCCATAAATCTGCTGTAAGGTAATCAAGTGGGAGGCCCTGTTTCCAACACAGGCATTGGAGAGAAATGTTCCAAGAGTAAGTGCTCTGAATGTCTCACCTTAAGGATGCCAATTTTCTCATATTTTCACAAATTTTCTCATTTCTCATCTTCTCTTTTTTCGTATAGACTTTCTCCACTATTGCTAGTTTAAATAAAAAGCAACATACTGAAATCTATGTAGGTTTCATTAAATGTAAATATTAATAAATGCCTACAGAATTCATAACCAACAACATGCAGTAATGGCACGGAAGTGATCAGAAATAGAAAAAAGAACTTCCTTTCCTTTCAAACAAGTAAACATACTGTTGAAAACTAATTGAAGAAATCAAATTCTACCCTATTCATAAATGCCCCTTATAAAGACATAATATACATTTTGCTTTTTGAAATGAAACTAAATGAGTTTTGGAATGAGGTTTTTTTAATTGATAAAAATGAGGGAGCTTAATTTAGGTAATTAACAAAAATGAAATCTGAAAAATTTACACATCTCTTCTGTCTGGCTGAGGAATGAATGCCAGAAAGGATTGGCCTATTTAAGATAAAGTCAAAAAAGCAACTGAGTGCAGACTGACCAATGAGATAGTGAGATTCTAAAACAAGGCTTGAGACAGCTGTGCAGAAGGGAAAACTACTTTCAGTTTGCTGATCTTTGATGGCATCACATATTATAATGTTAAATAATATTAGATATTGCCCAAAATAGGCCTTAAGACCATAGAACCAGTAGGTGCCATTTACTTTCAACTCCTCTATTTCTTAAAACCTTTTTCAAAGGTGGAACTGGACTTTGATTGAAATGTGCTAGATTGAACCCACAGCTGTTATTTCTGTTCAGCTCATAATCAGCAGGCTCCTGGGATAGTCAGGGGGCTCACTTGCCTGACTATGTATTAGTCTACTGCTCCTTGGTGGCTGATTTTTGCTTTTGCTGCTTGCTGTAGTGCTGTGTAGCCCCATACCAGCTCTGCCCCAGCCAAGCCCAGCATACATGTGCATGAAATGCAGATGATGATGATGATGCAAAACTGTAGAAGCATGATACAATATCAAACTGTGACATGCTTGCTTCAATAGCAAGGTAATATAGACTTCAGCATAAGAACCCTCCCTGAATGTCTAACACACATATTATGAGTGGCAGAGAAAAGGAAGGACATGTACAGATGGGGAAGCACCAGAAAGCATAGTGAAGGGAACATAAAAATGTTGATGGCATGCAGATTGGTAGTTCATTTAGTTCACAGCACTTCATGCAGCTTCTGGGGATACCCAACCAGTAAAATCAGACAACCTAAGATGATTTACAGACCAATACAGAATTGAGCTGCTGAGATGAAAACAGAATGATAAAGAGCAGGTTTACATAAAGAGAACACAGTACAGCAAGAAAATCTAACATACTCAAGTGGTGGAACCAGATGGAGAGTCAAATATCCCTTCTACTACTATCAGGTTCTAAAGAGTATGAAAGATGCATCCAACGCTGACTTAATGGAGAATGGCATAAGAAGGACGTTAGAGAAGTTGTGGAGAAGGTCATAGCTGCTGCTCCACATCCTCTACATCACTTCAAGCTATCCTGACCAGACCAGCTGGGTACACACACATGGATTCTGGACAGACATGCATGTATCTTTGTGCCCTTGAATACATAGATATGAAAGGGTGAATTAAACCCTTTTTGTTCTAAAATAGCATAATCTATCTCTCTGATAATATCTGACTTTGCTACACCATCATTAAATTGTTTAATAAGAAAGAACCAACAAGAAGATTGCTGTTTGTCCTTACAGGTACATTTTGTAAAACTGCTGATTATTTCATCAGAAAAGAACACAGCAGTAAATGATGTGGATTATTTATTATGTCAAGAGTCAGTGAAAGAACAGAAGCCCACAGCTGAGCTGTTGATTAAATCAGGTTAATGCATGAATGGACTAAGACACTAAAGAAGAGGAACAAAAGAAAACCAAATTCCTACACACTTAAGACTATATGAAAATTCAGCCTACAAGATGCATATTTTTGCTCTTGAAACCATTTTTCATGAAGAAACAAGATTTAGTCAATTGACATATGTAATAGGAAGTAATAGCCCCAAGGAAAAAAAGATTGAATGGAGAAAGGAAGGCAGTATTTTTCTGACACCATCTTCAGCAAGACATAAAAATGATCACAAGGCACCAACAAACCCAACAAGCATCGGTAGCAAAACCAGAACTAGATATATTGAAAATGCAGCCTGCAAACAATTCTGTAGAGGTGCATTTACAGTAATTTCCAATTGAAGACACTGGATGAAAGACAGGTGTAACTACATAGCTGTAGGTGAAAAAAACCCAAACCTTTAAACAAACCCTCAAAATCTCATCTTGTGTTACATCAGAGATTTGTTTTGGATAGAACTGAAAGATGTCAGTAAGGCTTCTACTGTGAGAAGGATGCACATCTTTTCCCTGTCTTAAAGAAAGGACAAATTGAAGTTACCAGAATTCAAAAAAAACACTTGGCCTTGGAAGACAGCATAGTAGGAAATGAAAACTCTTGCTCCCAAAGTTAATTGAGAAAACATTTCAAGGAGGAACTGACAATCTGATGCAGTGTCAGCACACAGAGACTAGAACTCATGCAATGCATGTGTGAGCCAGGATGTATGTACTGAAAGATTGTTCTCTTCTGAAGGAATACACATGCAGAATAGTTAGAATTTGAAAAGAAAAAGCATTTCCAGGGAAAGACTGAGTAACCTTTTTTGACCTGTTTGAAAGTCTCCACTGGACTCAGGAAAAGAATGAAATTCTGTAGCTTAATAAGTATCAACTAGTTATTACGACATACAAATGTAGAGAAATTTTGCACATAAGAGCTTCTTTGTATGATTCAATCTATAACAGGTCTGAAAAGTAATTGATTCTGTGACTGCAAGAATTGTTCTTGATGTTCTGGATCTGAAGCTAATTCCCAATTACTCTAAAATAAACAGTTCTTCAGCATGACTAAGGGAAGAGAACGATATTTTAGTGCTGCTATACTATTTAATACCAACTCTAGGTATGAATAAATAAAGTATGCTTTATATACTTGAAGCACACATATTCAATAAAGAGAGCTAAGAAAAATAAGTAATTCTACTGAAATTGAATGTTCAGCCTGCACTTTACCCCAGCCTGTCTTCTCCAGAGTTGACGTGTTGATGGGTCTATTTTAGTACTAACAAAGAAAGCCCAAAAGACTATGCCTGAAGTTTCTGACAATCCTACAAAGTGTATCCTCCATTTTTGAAAGAATTTTAGTAACTACGGTATATTTGAAGGATTTTTTAATATCCCAAGCAACCTAGCTGCTTCTTCCTTAGTTACAATGTTTCACTTTTCAAGCTGCAGCATTGCAGTATGTTGCCAACTAACATCTACCAGGGTTTGCAACCAAAATGTAAACTAAAAATGAGGCTTGCTAGGGCTCAATTATCCACGTTTTGCCAACACAATACATTTTAAACAATGAGGGAAAAAAGTAATAACTATATGCAAATGTTCTGGTATCTTAATTAGTAATTGACCTTAAAACCACTGCTGCATTGTACTGAGAAGAACCCAGGAGGATACAGTAGATTGATGTGTGTTAGGAAGCAGGATTCATCTTAAGGCAACTGTGGCTACTTTCTACTCAAATATACGTTCTATTAGCATCTCTTTTTACTAAACATAATTTTCTGTAATCCTGGAATGTGCATTGAAAATAACTAAGAGGAAATTAAACCCAGAAATAATCACAAAAACACTGGAAGTTTTACCAGGAAAAGGTATCTAACTACGTCTGCGTGTATTTTTACAAGAAAAAGCAAGAAACCTTTGCAGTGCTTGGAGTGTGATCTCGCCTGTGTAGATCATCCTAACAATTTAAACATTCTTTTCATTTTTCCATGCTCCTCAACCAAATCACAGCTAAACAGCCATGCAAAAGCACTTGCTACTTACTCAAACAAGTTTTTAGGAAGAATAAACTTCAGCTTATGCAAACTTCATAAATAAAAAGGAAACAAAATCCACTTGGAAATTTAGTGTATGCATTCTAACTCTAAAATACATTCACATACTTGCCATATTTCACTTTGATGACCACCTTAAGAAGAAACAGTAAGAATCAAGAAGAAAGAAAAAATTATACACTCAAATGAACACAAAGTATCTACACTGTGGATACAACTACATCTTACCAAAACACATCTTCAACAGAATATAATTTTTAGCTAAGAATTTCTGGTAAGGAACCTGATCTTTCTTTTACTGACAAATACAAAATATTTCTACAGAAAAATTTGTAACAACAATAATTGACAAAAACATCTTTCCAACTCCACCTGCTCCCATCTGCTAATGTGCTTACTTCACATACCAATTCTATATTGAAAAAACACTAGACTGAAAACATACATCTTAATTAGATTTAGCATTAATTTGTAACTCATTTGATTGTGTGGATGTCAATGCACAATTTAACATTAAAGTGGTGGTTCATGACAGATCATTTTTTGTTAGCAGTAAGCATGAGAAATTACTGAAATAATAAGGGTTTTTTTTGTCACAGAAACAACTTATATCAGCATTTTTTTCTTTCAAAAAAAGTTCAAAGTATTTTTCTAGGCTATTTCATTTCAGAAATTCTCTGCAACTGGAACATTTACATAAATTACACATGTCATTCTTTCTGCACTGGGAATATTAGGTCTTTAGGCAAATGTCTACTTATGAATGATAAGCACAACAGTTTTACGTAGGAGACAGGAAGTAACGGAAAGTGACCAACTAGCAGAATTAAATGTACTGTTACAAAGGAGCAGTGGATAGGTGAGATGACTGTTCTGCAAGACTTGAAAAAATTCTGAAAAGTAGCCTTGCTTGCTCATTTTAGCTGTAAGATAGAGCCTATAAACTTTCATTACACAGGAATCAAAAGATATCTATTGCAACTACAAATATGTAAGGATCTAACTTACTACTGAGGATTTTGTCTGGTTCAGTGTAACTAAACAATGGACAGCTAGGAAAGGGACAGAAAACTAGCAAGTGAAGTAGAGAGAGACTTTCTCTTAAGCAAAATGTAAGGAGTGAAGGGAATGAAGTAGCAAGATGGAAAAAACCCACATTCTCATCTTAAATGTACTATAACAAGTTCCTTAGGATCCTTCATGATCAAAGATAACACTGAAAGAAACTTTGCACATTGAAGTGAAAGAACTGAGCATCAGTGAGACTGATGATCTTGCAAAGTGAAATACTTTGAACATCTCTTGTCACTGAAATGAATTCCTGCCGATAATTAAAAACCTGTCCTTGGTCTTCTAAATCTGCTTCATTTGGGTTTGACACACAACATTTCCAAAAATTAAGTACTGATTACATCATATACATATGGGAGAAGTGAAGAGTTCAACTTGAAAACTGCAATTTTCTTTTATACCAACATGAACCCCTTAAGAATAGAACAAAATTCAAAGTTTGAAATAATGACTCAGTCAGTTGCTCTGGATATATTCTTTTAAGTTATCTGAAGTTATAGATCAAAAGTAATATAATGTAAGCTTAAAAAAACTCCAAGAATCAACATTATTGCAAATATAAAAAAAATTTCTCCTTTTTGTAGAAGTATTTTACCGTAGGTACCCCTACTGCTTTTGTGTCTGAAAAGAACATTGCATTTTACTTCATGAAAATGCCAACCACAAACACAGACAGAAACAGTGAGATCTTAGAATCTGAGCAGCTACTGGAATAAGGAAAATTTGTAACCCACACTGTGTGATCCTAAACTTGTCATGTGAGTATTCAGCAAAATCATCTAACCATTTTAAGAAAGCTGTAAAATTTTAAACAATCAAAATGCTATTGAACAAGATAAAAATATGTCACAACCACTATAAAGTTTATGGTTGAATGACTGAAAAAGGGAGGACTGTTAGTGCAGTTTTCCTCTGAGTAAAACCTAGACTGCCTCTATATGTGAATCCATCTATGACAAATATGGTTTAAATGCTTTTTGTGCAGTGGTTGATTTTGTTCGAAACTCAAATACGATTTAGAGAACAAGAAAGGTGTTCTACAGAGATTTATTAAAAGGTAACAAAACCTGGTTTGATTAGTCTTGGGGATGTACCTAATCATTGACACAGAGCAGCCCCAATGGCAATTTGCCTTAAAAAGTTCCTACCTCTCAAGAAATATAATTACTTCTTTTACCAGAAAATTACATTTATGAAGACTGATTGAAATATCCAGGTTCCAAACTCAGTATTTACCATTAGGCATTTTGTTAGAAACAGAGATTTTCAGAAAACATGGATGATAAGTTGCAAACAGTAAGGCAAATTTGTAATTAAATATTGTATTTTGTGAACATGATCTGGTTGTATATGTAAACAACATTAGGTTTTCCAAAATATGATTATGAAAAGGTAAATTCTTCTAACAGATCAATCAGGAGCATTAGCAACGTGTTCTCCCATACCTTTTCTCCAATATCCTCATGCATTAGTAACCTGCTACTTACATTCATTTAATAGAGGTGCTCCCATCATTGCAGAAGCTTGATTTTTATGTTTTTTTTCCTGAGACACACAGAGCTTTCTTTTATTCAGCAAATTCAGTAAGAGAGATGTAAGGGTTCATGTACTCTTAGGACAAAAAAAAATACAACAAGAAAACAGTACAACAAAATAACTGGAATATGCAGTTGACAAAGAAATATAGTGCCACTTGCTCTGTGGCTAGACCACCACTCCAAAAGTAAGTATCATCAAAGAAATAATTTTTTCCCCTGACACTTCCTCATCTTTGTTTCATGTCATCTATACATGTTTTGGAGCCCTGAAACAAGTTCCTAAACCAGTAAATGAGTGTATTAAAACAATACACACTTGCAGATTAAAGAACCAAAATAAACAACCTTGGAACATGACCTGGATGCTGAAGTTCACTTTACTTTTATTCTCATTACTGTATGGGCAAGAGGCCAGTATAAACTTAATTCATATTGCATTATTAGCAAGCCAGGATCCAGAAGGAAAAACAGAATAAGTGAAGACATTTAGACACATGACAATCTTGAAGAATCTGAATGAACCACATTTCTTGATAAATTCAGATGATGTTTGAAAACTTGAGGATACTGTAAAGGACTGAACAAAAAGATAATGGGCAGTTTCTTTGGTTTTTTGAAAGTAATACATAAAATGAACCAAGAACTCTCTAAATGGTAAAGAAGCTTATGTGCAAAATCCAACCTCTAAGTAATAGAGATGCCATCACCCATCAAGTTTATTTTCCAGTTGGGCGTTCTTTGATTTTTCCCTTTATCAGCTTAACCACCATTAAATACATCACAGAAAATCGAATCTAGCTAGATGCTGCATGGCAATTCCTATTTTAAAAGTGGTGTGGTCTCACACATTTTGAACAAAACCTGATTTTGCAGTCATACATGAAAAGCAGGTCTCAACATGAAATACCAAAGCATGATCTAATTATGAAATGAACTCTTCTCCACTAATTGCCCAAACACAGTTTCAGATTTTCAATCTGTTTCAAATTTCTAATACATTCCTTCTGTAATCTCTGAATCTATCAAGACAGTCTAGAGGACTGCATTCTGCTTCATAACAGCTCTACCCCTTCCCATTGTGATACACTTACTGAAAATATATAGGTATCATCTAGAGCTATTTTTCAGTAGAGCTGTCTCTTATTTATGCCTGCTACTGGTCACCTTTGGTTTTCTTTGGACAATTTCGTTTTATCAATGGGCATAAGGCTCAGTGCAGTTTCTCTGTTTTGTCTTGCTCTTCTGCTCTGAGCATTGCAATGTAAAAAGCTCCATGGTTTTATTTTCAAGCCATCAGAGAAGATACAATTTTTTAGGAAAAAAGTGAAGGAGATGCTTACAGATAGAATTCACTGAACAATCTTGAAAAAAGTAACTATATAATGAAGCTCATGTTTGCTGTCCATCAGAATAATTTTGATTCTATTACAGTGAAGGTAAGTACTACATAAAACAATCCTGTAGGTTAAACCAAAATATTTCTATGGGTGGTTGCCCATAAATCTTGTTTGCTGACAAAAAAGAATGAGACAGTAGGAGAGAAGAACTAGCAGATGCTGGCAATCATTTTAGCAAGCAGAATAATCTTCAAGAATCATGAGTTAGATAAGGAAGAATGTTATTATTTGCCATCTGCTACTGGTTTATTAGCATGTCAGCATCTGGTGCCACAGAAAGATCTTTGTGATGTGAACACTGAAAGCAAATTTAGACAGTTTTCTTCTGCTGAAAGGAATTCTGCTGAAGATAAACATTACAGACCTTGCCACTGGTCAATTTGCTTTGTTTTTGATGTATGCTATTTAAAGCTTGGTAAAAAGTAAACATATAGAGTTCACCTCAATGATTAAATAGTACAGTCTAATCACTAAGAACTCAAAAATAATCCCACAAGGTTGGCATTAAAACTTTCTTTCTATTCAATTTTGGCTGTTTTTTGTTTCCAAATGTCAGGCAGCAAATATCTAAGTTTGAGCAAAGCCAGTTGCTTTGAAAGTCTTAAACTGAACAATAATAAAGTGGGGGCACAGATCTGCCCCAGCCCAGGCTAGAAATTTGCACATATTTTTTTTTTTTTGACAAAACACTATTTGCTTAATGTTGTTACTCAGTGGCAGGATTATCTATGTTCCTGGGGATACTGAAGGATACTAAATACATTCAAGGTGCTAAAAATTTCATATTCATGATTGGCATTGCAAGAGATAACATGAAACTTCAGTAACCATAAGATGCTGGTGGACGCACAGGTTAAACCGTGTGACAGTACACACGGAACAAGCTACACTGTCTTGCATTTATCTGTTACACAGAGTAACACAACCCTTGCATGCGAACCAACCTTGTTCAGCAGAGGCAATACATTAATCTGATAGATTACAGGGCTGAGCATGGAGCTTGCAAGGCATAAATGTACTTACTTTTGGTGTTGGGCAGGATGCAGTGGAGAGGCGAGAGGTGGCTTGGGCACGAGGAGATTCTGAAGGAGTAGTACTGAGGGAGGCTGTATCACGTGGGAGAACCTGAACACCACGAGAGATGATGGAATCTGGAATCTTAAAAAGAAGAGAGATGGAATTATTAGCAAAAAACATACTGTATGTAAAACTTACTCAAAACCTTACCTCAGAAACAGGAATATCCCACTCCTCAGTTTGCATAACTCCTCATACTCAGTGCTTGGCAGTGCTTAATGGCATATTCTCCTAATTTCAGTAACAAATACCTAACAAATATATAACATCACATTCTAATTGAAGTAGCACAGAACATACTAGTTGTCCTGAAAAAACTATGAAGCAAACGTAGTACAACAGGAAATAATAAGAAAACAATGGTTTCCTCTTAAACCTTTGTTTCAAACCCCAAAAAGACCACCAGAGATTTCTACCATGGCACGAAGGGAGGCAGACTTTCCATTCACTAACTAGGGGGCAATATACTGAAAAGAAAACCACTTGCTAGAAAATTAATGAACCCCTTTAAAGAAATGTCATGCAGTGAGAAAACTTCTCACAAAAAATGTCATGCAGTGAGTAAATACTCTTTATTCCGTGAAGACTTTATTTCAGCTACAAAAATTCTCAATGTAAGGTTTGTGCTGCAAAAGCTACAGGCCTCTGGAGTGAGTAAAGGCAAAAGCATTAGAAACCACCATCCAAAGCCAACACTTGGTTTAAAATACATTCTGAGGGGAAAAATAAAAATACGGTCATTTTTTTACTTCCCACTAATATATCCGAATGCCAGTTAGGGAAGCATATCCCTCCTGATGAACAACTGGCAAACTGGCAACAACGGAAGAAGAAAAGGCTGAGGCAATTAACAACTTTTTTGCCTCAGTGTTCCCTGGCAACCTCTCTTCCTATACTTCTTGAATGGATGGACCTTAAGGCAGAAAGACAACTAAGCCCCACTCTAAGGGACAATCAGGTTCATGACCACCTGAGGAACCTGTGGAACCTGAACAAATATAAGTCTTTAAGACCTGACGAGATGTATCCCAGAGTCCTGAGGGAATAATGTAGTTCCTGCACCACCATCCATGGTATTGGAAAAGTCATGGCAGTAGGATGAAGTCCCAGGTGACTGGAAGTAGGGAACATTGCATCCATCCTAAAAAAGGGTAGAAAGGAGGACCCTGGGAACTACTGACCTGTCAACCTCACCTCTGTGCCTGGGAAGATCATGGAACAGATCCTCCTACAAGCCCTCATAAGGCACATGGAGGACAGGGAGGTGATTTGAAGCAGCCAGCATGGCTTCACTGAGGGAAAATCGTGGGAAAATTCTATCACAGCTAACCAGAAAATGTAGACATTTGGATCTTTGAAGGAATATATATACACATGCATATTTAAAGATCTTTCTCCTCATTAAGAATTTCTTCAGTCAGCCTGATGTTCAAGTTCTAAGAAGACCATCAGAACAACCCCTGTGTCTGGGGGAAATGGCAGTTGCAGACAATAAAAGGAAGCAAGACAGGAAGATCCAGTGACAAGCCAAATCATGAATGTTGGGAATTTCCAGACAGGATTTTTAAAATAAATGGAGATGCTGTTACCCAGCCTGCATCTAAGCATTTTGAGTATTCTTCCTTACTAAGATTTTAGGGCAGACAGAAGCCACTGGAAAGTATGTCCTTCCCAGAACAAGCCTGAATCCTAGCTTTTAGTGTACATTACATTATTAGAACATTAAGAGAGCTTTGTTGCTTGTCTCAGTGTAGTTAAAATGACCCATCTTAATACTTGTGTCATTAAATACATGTCATTTCCCACTCCCTCAGCTTTCTTGGTTCCCCTCTATAAATAATGAGTATGTCTCACTTAGCAACCTTGACTTAGAAATACTGGGTATTACCTAGGGGATCTTATTTCACCATATACCCTCCTCCTCATGTTAAGAGTTTCTTTTGTTTCTAACTTGTTTATATGTCATGTGCAAACAGGTTTTGTTCTCAGAGTGCCACCAACTGCCTCCTTTCTGCTCTACTGTGTTTCTAGACTAACAGTGGTTTTTGCCAATCACTTTCTGTCAGCTCTCCTCAGAGAATCTTTCAAGGCTAAGCATCTCATGCTACAGTTTCCACTGTAAATTCTGAAGTCAGCAGAGTTTTGTTCATTATGGACAACTATGCTGGGGATATCTTCCTCTCTAGAAACAGTGCCTAACTGGCCTCTACATGGAGTATTCTGATTTGCAAATTACATCTCAGAGATGTATCTTAGAGCTAAACTGAATCAATGATATTCCAAATGCTCAAATGCTTTGTAGTCAGAAGCATGATTTCCCTTCTGTTCACTTTTTCTCCTGAAATCCCATCTTAAATTCATTAAAACCCAAAACAGGGTGACAATCTCCAAGTTTCATACTGGCGTAGATACTCCCTACAATTTTCAATACTTCCTTTTAATGTCCATGCCTAAGGAAAATACAGCAAAAAAATACACTTTGAGAAAGGCATAAAATAATAAAAGACAAAATCAAAGAAAGAATAGTTTTAAGTCTTCAAATAAGATACCCATTCTCTACTCTCTTCTGATAAAAAGCTGCAGGGATTTTGATGTGATTGTCTATGGGTCTATTACCCCTTTTATGTACTCCTAGACCCCACAACACAAATAACAGTATTGCTTTTGCAAATGATATCATGATTCAGTTCTCTCTAGGTTTATTCTGGGTACTCTAGAGTAACCAGATACTTCATACTGTCTCATACCATTCAGGCAAGAAACATTTTTTTTTTATTTCCCACCATATTGATCAATCATTGCTTCTGCAATTTTATCCGATATCACCTTTTTGTAATAAAAACCTCTCTCTGTAATACAGTGGCTGAGACAAACCCAGTTTTCCCTGAACTGCATGTGTAGTACTATTTTTTGCCTGTGAGAAAATGAAAATTTAAGTAAAATTTCAGCCATGGTATTAATCAGAAAAGGAAGGTGAAGATAAAGAAAAGATGATCACAGGCAGTTAATTTCAATGAGAATTATTTCCAAAACACTACCTTTACGGAAAATGCAATTACCAGAAAATAATTCATATATAAACCTATCTAGATTCTAGAGAAAAAATTCTCACTGAGAGCATAAAGTTAGTTCGCAGTTACAAATTTTGCTCTTTTTCTAATATGAAAGTGGAATGTACTGTATTGCTAAAAGTAGCACTAATATTCTCTTTGAACCACTACCACCTGCTGAATTTTATGAAAGTACAAGTATGTCTATTCCATTAACAGAAACACGTAAAAATATAATGTGACATGGGGAATTTCTCATTTCTCTTACCTACATTTAGAGAGTTTTTGAATTTTATTATTAAAAAATTAAATTAAATATAAGTCTCTAATCAAGGTAACTTCTTGTTAACTCTGTTAAAGAGGTTAATAAACCCATGAGAAATTTCTGTGTGTCCTGGTGCACAGAAACCTGAAATAAAGAAGGGCAGGAATATTACTGCATTTTGGACAGATTGCTCTTCTAACTTTCACTAAGTCACACTGAGCATTTATGACTTGCCTCCCTAAAATGTTTTATTCATTTGTCATTTTCAAATAAATTGAATGCAGAGTAGAGAACTCAAAACTTTAAATGGGGTACAATAAAATTCTTAGTGAAAATAGTTTCTGTTTGCACTAGCTGCAGTGGAAAACCTGTTGTAACATACTGACAACACAGAAATTAATGAGAAATGAATGAAGTGACAGAGAAAGACATTCACCATATCCATCAGTCATTGCTTCTACCATTTTTGTCTGACCTGGCCTTTCTCTGACGTACTTTAATTTTGGTTTAAATATTTGTGCTTTCATATTAGAGAATTTTGACAAGAGCATTGCCCACAAGGGGAAAAAGGAAAAGATGTGAGATTTTTATTCTCTTTAGCTCAGAACTGAAACAAAGATTGACAATGACGGTGAGTTAAGAAAACAATCTGTAGGTGGCAATGACCATGACTGTTATACAAGAGAAAAAAAAGTCTTAAAAACATACAGAAAGCTCTTTATGTTAAAAAACCCAATAACCTGCCAAAAAACTCAGAGCTTTTTGCTCTGAGTTTGAAGAACTGATTTGGATTATAGAATGCATAAAACAATAGCTCAAGAGTAATCTGCAAAAGAACACAGAAACATGTATGACAGTTTAACAGTGTTCTTCATAGAGACTAAATTAACTGTTCTACTGATACTAAAGAACATGGTGCAAATTCTAGTTTAGCAACCTCAACTCCAAAAAAACCCACTGCAATAAATGGGTGTGTGTATGTATATGTACTATATAGTTTCATCATCAGGTGTATGAACTTCAAAGCCTTCACATTTCCTAAGTGACTTTTGAAGATACACAGAATCATGTTAAAAATACAGAGGTGTTAGGCTATCTGATTGATGGTTAAAATTACTATTTGCCTAAGGGAACAGGTCCTTTTTAGCCATTCATTGAAATAGTTTTCTACTATTCACTAAAGCCCAGTAATTTGTAATAAGTCCACTGCTTCCTGACTCCTGAAGTCATCTGTTTTTGAGAAATTCTACTTCTACACAGAAAACAAAAATGAGGCAGAAACTGCAAGTGAAGAAAGCAAACTACGAACACCCAGTGCAAATGCTGTATTATGTTGACAAAAAAACTACTGAGAGAAAAGCAGCAAAACAAGACAGAGGAAAAAGTTACCATTTCATAGCTCTAAAGTAGTAATTTTAGGAGATTATTTTAATTATATTCAATTATTGAGTATATTAGATGATAACGCCAATGACTAATCAGAAACATAGGCTTTACAGCAATTATTGGCTCAGCAGCTAAATGATTCAAAGTGACAACACACATAACCTTTACCTTGTTTAGCCCTTTATGGTAAACACGTATTTTCTGTAACGTGTGCTCTCAAAGATAGCACTGATGTGTCTTTGTTAGAAGAAAATAAATAACACTGTCTGTTCACACATAGACTAGGAGGCAGGCAGAGCATTTTTAGTTAGTGTTAGTGCAAAAGCCTCTTGGAAATGTCTCTTACCAGTTCTCCTGCACTGCCTGCTGCATGATGGCAATAACTGATGAAACCAGGGATGGGCTGTTGACCTTTAGCCATGATAACAGCTGGACTGGTATAGGATGGATGCTTCTAATGCACAACACATAATAGCTATGAATATAGTGACAGGAAAACATGAAACTCTACAAGCAAATGACCAAAAATGAATGAGGTGAAAATAACTGTGACACTGAAATGCCAAGCTCATATGAAAACAGCCAGTTGAGATCTCAGGTATTTCCTGCCTTTAAAAATGGCACATATTTTTTATCTTTGCCTGCATCAAAAGAAATTAAACAATTTACAATTTGCATTAATAAAAACTGATACTTGCAAATGATAATTACCTTAATTCATCCCTGCAAAGACATATGTAATCAGGATTTTCTGTATATTGGGAGATGATCTCCAGCTGCAGCTGTCTTAGAAATGTCAAGATGTCTCAGACCTGAATTCACATTTCTGGAGTTAGAATGTTGCTGCTTTGGTTTAGAAATTGTTTAATATAATTTTGACTTACTTAGACTTTCAATTCTCATAATAGGAATTAAAAGCACAACTTGTGGAGTAGATATAGAACAAAGCAGTTTGGAAAAAACTGTTTCCAAACACACAGGGATACATTATCTCTCCATTCGAAAACTGAACACATAAAACTGAGGTAAATATTTATATATTGCTTCAAGTGGTACAATAGTTCTTGGGAAAATATTCAAAATTTGTATTACAATTATTTACAAGTGTTACTTCATTTTTTTCATTTGGAATCTCCAATTTATTATTTTAGTTTGAGTAATGCTGATCTATGATTACTAGTTAAAGCAAGGCTATAAGGACATTATAATATTTAGTTTGTTGCAGAATTTCACATCTCTTATGAAGACATGCACATTGGAATACAATAATCTGGATAACTTACTACTTAAATTGTCATCTACCACACTTTTACCACTGTTTTCAGAAACTAAAATTTTAATTTCAAATTAGATATTATGGGTTGCAAAATTTTGTTGTGATTCCTTAACATGCCGCCTACTGGACTTTGCATGTTCAGGCGTGTGAATACTTTGAATTTAAAAAAATCCACTAAAACTAGCCTGTCACATCAGAATGGTATCATAAAACATATGTTAACATCAAGATAATAAATGATATTTCTCCCACTGGAATTTGAAATCACCTACCAAAACAGAACGAATATATTTTTAAGAAGCTCTACTTCTACAAAAGGTGCCTGAAATACATCTGTTTGACACAAAGACATCAATGTATAGTCTTAACATGCAAACGAATATTGGTGGAAAGTGCCTGAGACAGAAACTAAATGGTCTCTTAATTAAAGAAGCCAGACTCACCTTAGCTGCAATGGCTGCTGCTGTTATATGTGAAGAAGAACTGTCCTCTGTTGATGCAACTCCGCTGTCCTTCTTCTCTTCCTCCTCTTCCTCACACTGCACTCCTTTGTCTTCTGTCTGTTTGTGAGGGCTGGTGGTTGGAGGAGGAGAAAGAGGAGGTGGTGGTGAAGGTAGATCTTCAAGCTCATCGTGTACCTCCTTTACTTTTACAATGGCATCCCGCAAAAGATCAATGGCGTGAGGTAGGGCTGGCAGTATAAACTGAAAGCATTCCTATGCAGAACGAGAAGGGAAACCACTATGAAAAGGTACCTGCACATGCAAATATGAGCTTACTTTTCAAATATACTTGGGATTTAGACCCATGTCTTTTCACCTGATCATAAATAATACCTACCACATCCTATGCAACTGCTCTTAAAAGACAAATGAACTCAGATCTGGTGACTATTCTATAAATTTTTGCCTTTTTTCATGTAAACACAGTAAATTGTGTAACAGGGCTATTGCAATGAAACTGATACTGAAAACAAGAGTTACATTACTGAGAATATGTAATACAGAAAACAGTTCACAGCAACTGGCAGAATAGTACAAAAATGCAGAAGAAAACCATTAACTATATCCCTGCAGGGATATTAGCTTCAAATCTCTCCTATTATGCTCTCTCACAATTAGAGAACAATTCATAAGGGTTTCCATAATTATACTTTTATATAACTATATCCTTTTTTATTCATGGGCTTATTCTATACACTGGAGGAATAACAAACTACACTGATATTATAATGCCATGTAACTCAAAAAAAAAGTATTTAATAAAAAAGCTATTTTTCAAACCTCTCCTTGTTCTATAATCTTACAAACAAACAGGAAGTTTATTTATACGGCTGGAGAAAGCAAAACTGCAGACATCTTGTTCCATAATGGGCATACATAGAGCTACCATACATAGCTACCTATGCTGCTTCTTCAAATCAAAGCTGAACCTCAGGATGTAACATGCTGTACCTGCCTGCTCATCAGGGTCAGTATGAAACTCAGGCTTCTTAAGGCTTATTCAGTAAAGTCTTGAAAAACAATCCAAGAACAGAGACTCTACAACCCTTGTTGACAGCATGCTTTAATGTTTAATTACCCTCAAAGTGTTTGCATTTTTTTTCAGTTTTGTTTTGGTTTTCCATTTATTTTCTTTTTCATCTGCAAGCTACCTCATTCGATTTGCGACTATTGTCTTTTATTCTTCTCCCTAGCACCACAAAAAAAAAGTTTTCTTATGTCATTTGAAGAGACTGCATATAAACCTTTAAGTATTGGAATTTGATGGCAGGGTCACAAGAAATAATTGCCATGGCAATGCAGTCAGGAACACACAAGGTTGACAGACAAAGCTGGCACTACTCCTTTTGTTTCCCTTCAGTTTTGTTTCAAGCATAGGAAGATTTTAAAAAATGTATTCTGATATTTTAGAGTATCCAGAAAGTAATTAATAATAATAATTTCATAAATAGATAATGAAATAAATATGTTCAATAAATAAATAAACATAATTATAAAACAAAATTACATAAAAACATATAAAACATAATTACATAAACAAAATAAAAAGCAAAGAATCCACCAGAAATTACTGGAGTTTATATACCCCACTTTGTGAGCAAAACATGACTTACAAGCATTGTATTTCCTCAAAGCTTCTAAATAAGAACATCTTTCAATTGCTTCTTTAAGAGTAATAAATGATAAGTCAGACTACCTCATAGATTTATAAATTCTTTAAACATTCAAGTTGGTAGTGCAAAGAACTGGAGTAGACCAGTATATGCTGTATATAATGAATGTCTATTAAGACATATTTGTAAAGATACTAAAGATTATGACATATAATGTGACTGCAAACTGCAGAGTTATTGTGCCTTCACAGTATTACTTTTAAAATGGTTTAAAATAATGAAGCATACAACCATCATTACTTTAGCAAAGAGGCAGATCTCAAGTGAGAAATAAGAACAACAATCTCTGAACTGACCAATAACTGTGAAAAAGTACACTAATAATTGACTAATCAGAGAAGCATGCTCCCCACTCCAAACACTGAAATAAAGCCTTGCTGGCTGAATGTTAATGCACAGGTTCCCAGTAAGTCCTCTAAAAGCTCGTGTTACATATGAAACTCATTGTTTCAGGTAATAGTTAGTACAATTATAAAATATCAAAGACTTAATAAACATCTGGTCATTTCACACTTTGCCCTCTTTCCTAACATTAACTATGTTTTGCAAGACTAAAAAAAAAAAAAAGCAACAGAAAAATGGAAGCTTTCTGCAGATCTGGATTCAGTAGTAGATGCCACACAAATGTTCTCAGGTAAAAACACGTTTGGCATGCATTCCAATTTTGGGATGATGCATTTACACTGCTGCCATTTTCCATGAAGAAATATGTACATTGCTGCAATTTCATAGCTTTATGTAAGCTTCTCATATGATCGTATTTATACAATGGAAAGGAAATTAGCAAGTGGTAAAAGAGAAAAATGAGGGAAATTCCTGGTGACAATCTGTCCTTTTTGGCTCTTGAGATTCAGCCTTTTATGGACCGATTTTATCCACTCTTCATCTTAAAAGTCTTTGCTGAAATCTGAGACTTTACAGATGTCTCATACTAAAAGAAATCACGACAGGACAGAGTATCATCATGACAGGGACAAATAAAAATCAGTTTATCAGAAGCTTGCTTGTATGATGCAATCATATGACTTTTATCTTTTCCAGTAGAATTACCTTTTTTATTACATACCCTATATCAAACTATTGTTAAAATACTTATTAATACTTTTTCATTTCTTTTCCTCATTCACTTTCTGCAGTTTACCTATCTTCAAAGTCTGATTGCCTCAGGACAGAAAATGACAATTGCTTCTGTGGGTTAGGGGTGATCCTGAACACAATAAAAACCATTAGAGATTGTAGGCTATTTCATCTCTTTCGTAATCTAGCAAAAGAGGCATTTACTTGTGAAATAACCTTCTTACTAGTGCATCACTCCTTAAAATGGGGGGCCATTGCAATGTTAAATACATTTACATACATATGACTTCCTAGGTATAAATGGAAGAATTTCAAGAAGGTATAGTCCCACCTCACCATGCTCCAATGCCTCTTGTGTGTTTTGAAGGCTTTTAAATTTCCTTTAAATTACAATCTCACTAGATTTCCAGAAATGCTGTAAGGAATGGTAGAATCATAGGAGGGCTCACACTGAATCCTTGAATTGACACATGTCAACAGTGTATCTGAAAGCCTATGGTGGCTGCTTAAGATCATAGTATTCAAAACATTTCCTCTTCAACTTCCATGTGACAGCCCACATAAATGGTTTTGTATCTCCAGACAGAAGTCTTTCAAGAAACAGTGACTTCAGGGCTGTGCTGCTAAACACGTTAGTACTGTCTGCTCTGTGCCTGGGTACTACAGGCTCAGGAGATGTGTACCAGGTATGCATTCCTTAGAGGCCAGAGGTAAAGACATTTTTTAACAAGGCCAGATGTAGTCTGAGCCCATAAGAAATAAATTCTTGTCACTGATGGGGGACCTTCCTCAGCAGTTTTGTATCAGGTTGTATAGACCACTGTTCAGCTTAGCAGTATTTCTGTAGAGGAGACTGTTTTTCTACCTGCCAATTACGAAGAAATTAGTAAAAGATCAAGTCTTACTAACACACGCACACAAATCCCTGCTGGAGTTTAATTCTGCTCCTCTCAGCTGTAGAGTCAGACAGAAAGCATGAATAAAGACAAAAATTCTAACTTCTCTGTCCAAACAGAGCAAAACACAGGAAGAAAACAAACTGTATAAAGGGTGAGAAGTCTGATATACCCATATAAAGAAGACTCAAAAAAATTCTCAAACTCTTAAAAATTATGTTCTCATTCTTCCCCCTTGCTGATCAAAACTGCAAAAGCTCCAGCAAGTTCTACCATACACTATGCATCCTCTTACTTCTGTGTGAAAAAGAATGATTTCTTGGAAGCTGGTGACAACCCAGAGAGATAAGGTACAGCTAATTAAAGAAGAAAGGGAAAGTGTAAGAAATCATTAGACTCTTCATTAGCACAGCCTGCTCAAGTGAGTGCTCTCTTGCACTACCTGTAATGTTGTCCTGGTCCCACAGCACCTTCAATCAGACTGGGGTTGTTTGGTCCTTGGCTAGGACTGATGGCGTGGTAACTTTACATGAATATGATTTCAATTCACTTTTGTAAATTTTGTTATACTGGGTACTTTCTACCATTTGAAACAAGGAGAATTGCTCATCATAGTTCCTTCCTAGCAGATCAGTAAGAACATTTCTTACCTGTGACCCTTTCTTGCTACCTGGAAGATTAATTATGAGAGTTTTCCCTCTGATTCCACACACAGGCCTGAAATGAAAGAAACACAGACTGAAATTCTTGCATGGAACTATCTCCACTATCGAAACAAAAGGAACACATTTAAGATAAATTCTATGATTTATTGGATTTTCTAAACTTAATATCCAATATATTTGCTGATTATGTTCTCATAAAAGAACTTGGGAGAAGCTGAGCTGAAAAAGCATAAAACAAGATTGAGAGGGTCTAACATTAATTTGATAGTATAAACACTGGCTAGACTTTCATCTTTATTGAGATCTGTGTAGCTCCCTTAATTCTCCCTTAATGTTTACTTGCATCCAATAGATTATTTGATATACTCCCTATTTGGTCATACACATGGTTCCTTTGCAGTGTAATTGACTATGTCAAACATTATGTCCCTGGCTAGGTAAAAATATTAAGTTGTGCTGGTTGCATTAATTCAAATATGTCCTTTTTATTTAAAGATTAAACATAAGAAGAGCAGAGAAGGCAGTAATTTTCAAGTGAAAACTGTACTTATGCAATGCATATATAATTCTTCCTAATATTTTTCCCCTCTCCCTCAAGAAAAGGCAAGACCAACTATCAAAGATGGAAGTTTTCATCTTATTTTTTTCGTCTTTTAGAAATTCCTTTGGTGTTGATGTAAGGCTGAACACTCAAGTGCTGAATGCTTTCTGTTGTCTAGTGTTTCACTATTCAACATTTTAGCTAAATATTAAAAAAAACCCCAACTAAACAAAACAAACTAAGTTACAGAATTTTGTCTTGAGGCTGTAAAAAGTGCTTCTATTGTTTACGAAAGCCAAGGTGAGAAATCCAGGGCTGGGATATAATGATAAGAAAAATGTAAAAAGACAAAACTAAACCATGAAGATATGGAGGTTACAGTTTAGAGAAACTGTGTAATATTCTCTTTATTGAATAAAAATATGAGCTGTAAGTGAAGACAGAACAGGAAAAGAAAATAATTTCCAGTTATGACATTAGCAAAAATTTTGAGACAAAGGACATGGCTTGCTGGGTACCCAACTTCCCTGGATTTCTTCTTACACAAAAAATTGTCAGTGATTAATATCATTTATTGGTTGCATGGCATTTTTTAGCAGGGTAACAAGTATTTCCATGACAGCCGTCACAATGCTCACGAGTAAATAGCATAGAGATCATCTTTGTGCCACTAAATGAACTTTTGATATCACACTCAAGCCAGGCTGAAGTGTTGTTTTCAACTGGCAGTTTGAGCATTGCCTGATTCCTAGCCTCTCTTCTCTCATATTGCCTTCTTTCACACCATGTACCCTCAGTTTAGAAAGAATTCCAGCTAGCCGAGGAATCTCTACTGCAGCACAGAGATGAGCCTGAATTAAAGAAATGTGTTAATTTACTCCTGTTGAAGTAGTCAAGCTTACAGAGTACAAACTCAATCCAGCACATCCCATACGTGACTTACAGTTTATGGCAGATTTAAAACAAAGGAAATAAGAACTGTCCACAGAGGAATAAAAATGAGGTGGAATTGTGTTTGGAAGATAGCTCCTTTAGTAGTTGTCTTCTTGTCTCTTCTACTCTGCTTTAAATATATTTGAGTGTTATAAGCTAAATGTCCAGTAAAACCAACCAATAATAAAAAAAGGACTAAAGCAGCAGCATGAAACTCAAATTTCAGCTGCCAATAATCAGACCTAGTGGCTCAAGACAGAAATGGAGCTGTCAAAAATTCTCAAGAGAGCATGCAAAAACAAGCGAAAGTGCTTAAAGAACTGCATGGCTGGCAAAAATATTGTGTGTGCCTTCAAGAAAACCACACAGATTGTGCATGTATTCCAGATACTTTGAGAGATAAATTAATGATATTCCTCCAGATGTAGGACAGTACAAAACATTTTTCTTTATTAAAGGGATTTTTTGCCAAAAAAAGCATTTTAATACTTGATGAACAACATACAGAACATTCTTCACTCACCACCAAAACTCCACAGTTTAAGACTGTGCATCAATATTACAAATAACCTGGCACAGAAAATACAGGAGGAGACAGTCTCTAATAGAGATAACAAAGGGAATTTAATGAGACAGCGCAGTTACCATTATTTGAATCTGGCCTCTTCTCTGAAGTTAAGACTTCTAGTGTTGATAACAACAGCAGTCTTCAATGATTTGTGCACAGCCATTAGATAACAATAAGTAATTCTATGGAAAGAGTTAATCTCATATTTTGAAGGAAGTAGTCTTACCTAGAGAGCATGCCCAGAGGTGTAACATTAAGTGATCCCATCAGCATTGCCAGGGCCATCCCCGGGGCTTCTCGCTCTATTACTTCTTTAGTGGCCTGCAATCAAAGATTAAATAGCAAATTCAGTGAACAAGAGTAAGGATAAAAAAAAAGTGAAACCAGCTAAAAACTGGGTAGGAATATCTCCTCATTTTTTTTTCTGCCAAGAAATGTTGTTGTTAAATTCTCAACTGAAATATGCTATAGATTTTTCTCTTGGTTGTGTAAAATAGGGAAAGACAAGGAGCTGGGATGAAGGACTCTTAGCAGCACTGTGAAGATTCCTACAGAAAGTTATAAAAGTCAGGACCCTATAAATATAAAAAGTGTTAACCAACACCACAGAAACAACAACTGCCTTGAACAGAAAGGAAAAACTGTTTGAGAATAAGCAAAAAAAGGACCCAATGTAACTGCCTTCTCTTCCTCATCAATCTTGTGCATTTTCCTGTTGAGATTTTCCCAGGCATGAGAAGGATGAATCAGTCTGCGCAGAAGATAGAAAAAAAATTTGCAAAGGGAAGCCCATGTAGCAGGCAGGCAGGAAAATAGTAAAATGGTAATGATAATGGCCAGAGGCTGAGGCCTTCCCTTTTGATCATGTCAGCAAAACAGCAGTTCCAAACCAGGCTGGTGGCTTTTATTCATAAGCAGTCCATACACAGTGGGCATTGAGAAGTCTGGAAGCAGAGTCTGAAAATTCTTGTCTTTTTAGTCCTTTTCCCAAACAGGGAATCAGATGAATAATAATGCACAACCTTCTGTCCTTACTTCCTAACACAAAATTTCTCAAATGCACAATCTGTCCAGTCTCTTAACATCTAACTTTACCTAGGACACAACATCTTAAAGACAGGTTACACACCTATCCTCTCTTCATTTTCCCCACAGTAGCTGCTGTTCAGTGGATCACATTGCTGCATGCTCTGAAATAAGATTCTAACTTATTCAGCACAACTAAATTGGTAGCAATGGTCATAAAACTGTGAAATCCATGGTATAACATACAGCCAAACTACAATGCTTTGATGGTACAACTATCAAAACAGAAATAGAAAAGAACATCTTAAATGTAAGGACACCCTGAATAAGCTGAATTTTCTTTGCAGTTTGATATACAAAAAATCAGGCAAATTATTTTGTGGGAAAGATTAAATTATAAATCACATACTTGTACTTTTGTAAGCTCTTAGTTTACAAATAGAAAACTAAAGTCCTAGAGAAGGAAAATGACAGAATTAACCCAACAGCATCCCTAAAAGAAGGATGCTTGCATGTAAGGGTGCTTACATGAAGCAATAAATAAAACAGAAAAAAAAATCCATCAAGAGTACAGATATTCAAATGGCCATATTCTCAAACATCATCACTAGCTTTTGACTTTTTAAAAAGGAATATCAGAATATTACTTAATTAGAAATTAGTATTAGAAGACATCAGACACTGCTACCATGTAAACTTTGAGTACTTTATTAATAAGCAAAGTTATTATGTGCTCAGTTATGGGAAGCTGGAACTTTGGTTCATAAAAAAACAAGCAATTTTAATTTAGTAGCTGACACCACAGTCTCCTGTATTTCAAGCATAGCATGCTGGTTTTTGGATCGGCCATCCTCTACGCAGGAATAGAAAAGTCATATAAATACAACCCCGTGACTGTGTTTTACACTAGGAAAATAAGAAGAAGTGAGCTTGGAGTGATGTAGACAAAAATAAAACTCTTCCATGGAGAGAGACTGCCTTAAGATACCTGCTGAGGTATGAAATCATCAATCACATCTAAAATTCTTATGACATGCACAGGCCTGATGATTTTTATAATACAGAAGATAAAGGCATTGTAACGGTGAAGAGATACTTTGCTGACCATGAAAAGGTAAGTGAAACATGGAATTCTCTGTGTGTGCATACATAGCAAGTCTGTATCTATGCCTTTTCATTTCAGTTAATACCATGCTTCAAAGCTATTCAAAACTGTTTTTAAATACAAAGTGCATTTTGAGATTTATTTTCTGCCCTTGAGCACAGTGACACTTTGAAGATATCATTAGTTAAAATTCTAAGCAGGCTTCAAAGGTAGTACAAGATGCAAGACAGTCCATAAACAATGATCCTGCAGCTCAGGGAGTCCTTCAATGAAATTCAAATCCGTTCTCCAACTTCATATGAAAAATGACCTTCATGAAATGTCACTGCTAGCAGGCAATGTGATTATTAAAAATGTATAGACTAAGCAACAAAATCTGAAAGGCCATAAGGTCCAAGCAGCATATAATCCTCAACACAAGCTTCTAAAAATAGTTGTTTCAAAATATATATGCTTATATTTATTACTGGAGATGGACCTCTACAAACAGGGAAATGTTTCCTGTTTTCATGTTTGCAGCCTGGCTAGATGGATGTAACCAAAAAAAGCTGCTGCTAAGTAAACCACTGTTACAGTGACATCTGCTCTTGAAATCAGCCACTGTATACTCCACTTTTGGGATGTCCTCAAATAACATGACTTAACATGTGCCCTGAACAGGAACTCAAACCACCATCACACTGAGAAGCACACTCTAAATTAGCTATGCATATATGAATGAAATCAGCAATGCTGCCATCTGTAACAAATCTTTGTTTCACCTAACAATGTACCAAAATGCTGATGGCCAGGTTTTCTCATACTTCCTTCAGTATTTTTTGTTTGAAGGAAGGGTGGAAGAGAGATGTCAAATTTAAATTTTCATCTGTGTCTAGTTCAGGAGTTAACTGTTGGGAACCAACTCCTGCCTCCACAGAAACTATTAAGGAATTAGTGACTCAGCACCTTCACATTTTACTACTACTCTAGCAAGGCTGAATTAAGACTGTTCAACCTTGTTTCATGGGCAATTTTTTGTTGGTAGTCTCACCATCAGCCAGCTGTTGCCTGCTGGAGGGGGCCATAGTGTTGGCACAGAATGAATCACAAATCAAGGCTGTTGCCCTTGGCTCTCTTACAACAGCAGTGATGACATTGCTGGGCAGATGCAGG
Organism: Trochalopteron elliotii; assembly: GCA_024734555.1. Classification (NCBI taxonomy): domain Eukaryota; kingdom Metazoa; phylum Chordata; class Aves; order Passeriformes; family Leiothrichidae; genus Trochalopteron; species Trochalopteron elliotii. Next base: position 3,299,221 of record JANPWX010000059.1, read on the forward strand.
AAAAAATGATGATATTTCATTCAAAGCTGTCACACTGATGCCTTAATAAGGACTGAAGCTTTACACTGATTCTCCAACCTGAGGCTGATGACTCAGGTAGGTGGAAAATACTGGGGCAAAGCTGCGTAAAACACTAAAATGACACCAAAAAGTGTCCCCAGTTTCGAACAGATAATCTGGTAGTACAAAGAAGACAGATGGAGGGAGGACAAAGAAGACAGAGGGAGATGGAAGAAAGGGGTTCCACAGAAACAAAAGTACGTGAAAGCACAAGGCAGAGTTCAGGAGAAAGACAGATAGTCCAGCTTGGAGGTCGCAAAGAAAGGCAAGTTTTGTGTTTACATAGGAGAAGGGAATGTGGGAAGAAGGAAGCTAAAGTGGAAAGGCAGAATTGCAGGAAATCCAAGCAGTAGGATTTTCAGAAGGGGAGAAATGAGAATAGTGTGAGGGCAAGTGAGTGGGATGGAAGACAGTGACGAGGTTGGAACCCAAAGATTTTTAAGTTCCCTTCACACCCAAACCATTCTATGGTTCTACAAAGAAAGACTGCCCAAGCAGCTTGGACAGAAAATAGATGAGGGAGAAACTCAGGAGAAGCAAAAAGGGAAGACAAGACACGATGAAAGTGCCAGGATGTGGGGGAGCCATGGAAAGAGACAATGGAATTGAAATAAAATGCTAGTTTCTACTCCAAAGAGGAGAAGTAGGGACAATTTAATTATTTAGGATTTACTAACAACGTCTATGAGAGCAGTAGCTCTTATATTTCATTGCTATATGAATAAATGCAATTGATTTTAAAGCACATTTTTGATTGTTTACAAAGTGCCTTTTTATTGGAGTTAGGGCATTATGTTCCCAAACCAACTGGTATATTTTTAGATATCTTTGACGTAGTTGCGGTTGCTTAACAGATGGCTCACTGCCAATTGGTTTCACAGAGTTCTCTGCTGCTTCACTGCCTTTCTTTGCCTCCACATAAATTGTTAGCTCAGTTTCTAACCTGTGGAATCCCTCCCAGGCTGTTTTTGGAGGATATACCCAACGCAGACTGATTTAATTAAAAGACCTAGGACTACTCTTCTGGAAATGTTCAAAAACTCCCTATCTTTGTCTTTCAGGTATTAAGCATAGCAAAGTCTGACCTCAATAGTAAGTAATGATCTGAGACGTTTCATATACTCTTCAGCTGGTTTTGGACAGTAAAACAGTTTTACTTCTTCAACCAAAATGCAAATATGAGACTCAGAAATCTTAATAAATTCAATTAAATTAAGATGACAGAGACTGCCTCTGTGGAAAATATTATGTCTGTTGAACAAGTTAAAATCTATGACTCTGCATAGTATATAACAGAGCTCTAGATGCAAATTAATGAACAAATTTGCAGATAATTTATGTTTAACAGACTACAGCATTAGCATCGATAAGATTTAATTACCTCTTTGAGCTTTCCACTGAAAGCTGAAATCTTGGAAGGGCTTTACTAAAGAAATACCTACATAACCTCTGTAACAGAGCTCACAGACCACAGAAGAGCAGAGAAAAGCTAGAGACAGATCAGTCAAATATGCAATGAAAAGGTCAGCCACGTCTGTCAACCAGTTGTGTAAGAATTGTGTATTTTAGGAACAAAAATTGCATCTCTCAGCCTGGAGATGAGATGCCTTCTTCAAAGTTATTCAGAATACCTCTGCTGGAGACAGCACACGTGCCAGTAATTTTTATTCACGAATCAGCTATTTCAGCTTTTTGTCTTATTCCCTACTCTTATTTTGTAGGGAGAAAATAGAGCTTAGATGGAGCCAGACTGATCAGAGCTTCTCACCAAAATAACACTTACTTATTTCTTCTCCATGAACAGTAAGAAATACAGGCTTCAGCAGCTGGTTTCTTTCAATACATTGGAAAGTTTCTGGACAAGGATTTTGAATCCATCTCAGTTTCACCATTATGCTGTCTTTTCTTGAATTCTTCCTATCCTTTGTCACCACTAACCAGTATGGTGATATTCAGTGTCTTTTTTTTAATGGATGTAAGGCATGACAGGATTTGTGGTCTTCGATGTTTTCCAAAATCAAATTTCTTTGGCTAATTGCTCAGTTATCTTGACAAATGGATGAAAATGATCACATATGCTATTGCTGCAACACAACCAAAATCAAGTTTATAAAAATATAGGCTTTATAAAAATATAAGGCTAAAGTAAGCAGCAGTTGCTGTGTTTGGGCTCAGGATGACTGGTGGTGACTAGGCAGACATGGGGTCAGTGCTGACCCTGGATGCATGTGTTTATTCCTCCTCATGAAGTGAACACCCAGCTTCTGCCAATTTTACTTCTGCCAATTTTATAAGTAAGAAACTTATAATGAGACTAGTGAGTCTGCATTATGATGTCCTTGTTGGGAATTCTTTATGTTAAATACAGCTACCTTTGTCAGGTACACACAGGTACATACTAAGACTTTGTAGATTTTTTTTTTTTTAAAAAGAAAACAAAACACATCTAATCCTATTAGAGTGGCTTACTCTGGTGTCTTTCCCTTTTACCAATGGTAAGCTTGACGCATATTTCTCCTCTAAATGATTCCATTTTCTTTTTCCTTTTCTTCTCCCAACTCACATCTACAAACAGCCAAAGCTGAATGGAACCCTGATTAATGTAGCCAACTAAAATTGAACTCTACAAACTGGTGTATCTGCACACATCAATAACACATTTCCACTGACAATAGTTCTGCAGCACCAGAATGCTGCTTGCACTCTCAGCACATCTGCAGTGATGCTGCTGCTACCCAGAACCTAAACATCACAGATGACCATACAAAATTTATTGGTGCGAAGAACAAAAATGTGACAGCAATAACTACTGTTAGATTAAATACAGGCTCTGTTTTCTCCATTTCTCCCATATCCATGATTCCCTCTGCCTGCAAATTGCCTCCTGTGAATTCTCTCACTCCTTCCACTGGGACCCATCATAACATTTATTGCAGCCTAGTGCCTATGGCATGAGACACAAGTGCCAGAAGCTAATTCAGTGTCTGGCTTCCTTATAAACTGGTATCAGCAAACAAAACTATCACAACATCTCCACAGTGTAGACGACCAAAAAAAGCAAGTAGCAAACAGAGTACCAGTTGTCAGTTGTCAAAGTACCTCTGACAACACTCAATGACTTACGCATGATCAAGCCATGAATATATTTAATTCCCAACAGTTGGACCGCAATGATAATTACTTTTGTAAACAAATAAATTATTATTATTACCATCATCAAAAAAAGTGTATATTAGTTAATAAAAATCTTAGTGTTTATTGTAGCTTTCCTTAATAACATTACATAATGTTATTAATAACAGTTTCTTTTTTACTTACATTTTGCAAAACATTTGGGGGAAGATGCTTCACCTTTTATAGACTATAGAGGAGCTGAAAATTTAAATTAATATACTTGAAAAAACAACATTGCAGAATTTGTAAATGATTCTTCCACTTTGGCAGATCTAGATCTAAATTTTTAGCTAAACCTGATGGCATATGATTTATATAAATTTCATAGAACAATGATTTGCTTGTCCCATTTGTGAAACTGAAGTGTTAATGAAATTGGTGTATCTGGGCATCAACCACATACATTTTCTAAATATCACTTCTAATAAATATAATTTTATTCCTGATTGCTAAACAAAGTTTTAAGATCTTAAATGCGTAGAAGTTATTTACACCATAAAAACTAATCTTAATTTTATGATATTGCCTACCCCCATACATTGTTATAAACCCACTAGAACAATAATTTTTAGTAGCTGTTAAACAAATAAGACACTAAATGCTTTTCTGCACTGTAAGGAATGCATTTAGGCTGTTCAAATTTGTACACAACCCACCAGATGCAGTACATTACAGCTGTCTAAAGGGGTATGTGAAGCCAGTGTCAAAAGGCAGAGTATTTGCAATGGTGGGGAGGTCAGGAGGAGCTTGGTAGAACAACAGCTGGAAACAAGCCCCTGCACATTGTACAAAGAAGGGTCAGGTGTCTGCTTCCTCTTTCAGCCCTCTTTCTATGTGCAAACTGCTGTGCTTCCCAATGCAACTCCACTTTGTGAAGGAGCAAATCCCTTTCTGTTCAGCAAAAGTAGTATAGCTGAAGACTTCCTGGTAAAGAATTCTGCTATTAAAAAACCACTGTTAAAATGTTACCTGATAATAATTACTATTATTTTAAGTTTTTCCTCAGTTATTTCAAACTGCTTTGTGTTAATATAAAATAGGAAATCGAGCCCAACCTTTAAATAACTCTCTAAAATTTGAAGAAAAGGAACAAAACACGACAAACGAAAAATTCTGTTCTGTGAAAAACGGACTCCTGCAGCACAAATGAGAGAAATAAGCATGGGTATCTACAATATGCCAATAGGAATTGCCAAGAAGTGACAACATAATGAGCTTTAACTAACGGAATAATAACTAGGGAGCACTGTCTCATAAAAATATCTCCTAGACAGTGTTTATCTCCTAGACTATATATCTACACCAAAGAGGAGTCAGGCTACAGTCAGCTTAATTTCAAAACTAATACCAAACTTAGATTCTTCTGTACTGGGAGAGTGGGTGTATTTGTGGTTTGGGGAAGTATACTAAGCAATGAACTCTAGAACTATATAAGAGAAACAAAACTGCAACTTTTGCTTTGTTGTGGTATTAATATCATAGAAAAAGAGAAGGCACTGTTTCTTAGAGACCCTCATAGGGACACACAAAGAATGGGACCACAAGGCAGAAATACACACTGCTTTCTCTTATGAACTTGTGCAGTGCCTGAAGCAGTGAAAGAACCAGAAGTTTTTACTTGCAATTTCACTTCTATAAATAAATAACTTTGCAGTGCTTTAGCTCTAGCACATTGGTTACTGAAGTTGAAATGTGAAACTCTTTTCTTTTGAGGATCTTGTCTGATGTTTCCTAACATTTGCTACCTTTTGCAAGAACAAATATGGCATACAAAATATTTGCACTTCTGAAACTTCAGTCAAATTCTTCCACAGGTTAAGTTGCTCCTCCAAACACTTTTAGATCTCAAATCATTAATGTTTAAAGATTTAATAAAAACAATCCTTCCCAAAATACATCTTCTGCAAAGGATGGACTAATGAGTGATAATTTTTCAAGAATAAATCATAGCAACACAAGAACTACAAAAAAATACTACCCCTTAAGAATCCTTTACACAGTATCTTTACTCCCCAAGTAAATGATAAAGCATCTCTAATAACAGCAACTTTAAAGTACTTTTTCCATAACCTAAAAATTCACAGAAATTATTCTTTTGTGACATCCAGTGACGCAATTCATGTGTTCAGAGTCTGAACAGTTTTGGCACATATAAATGACGCTTTCACTAGAACTGACAAACAAACAGATTTTGAAAGCCAATGTGACCTACTGTGCATTCTGTCAAATGATTTCCTATATACGACTATTTTAACTTCTGGCACAAATCACATTTTTTACCTCCAAGATTCTCATGGAGACAACTGAATGAAAAGGTTTCTCAAACAGAAGATGAAAACTATTTTGTTGAGACTGCTGCAGCACCAAGCACTGAAGTAGAATTCCCAATCTATACTGAGTAAGGAATATTAAATACATCAAATTTACCTTTTCCTCTGGAATTTTATTTTACTATTTAATTAATAGTTTGCAGCATTTTACAGTAATAGTTAACTATATGTATATATAAAACCACCAGTATTGAATATATTCTCTCTATTACACTGTTCCTAAGGTGTTTACTATACGCATTTCCAAAACACCAGTTTCTTTCAGCTTTAAAAAAATGTTAAAATATCTTTCATGCACTAGGTAAAAGCAGTTGAATCATTTTTTGACACTACTCCGCTGTGACAGAGCAATGCTTTCACATTAATATAGATTTGCATTGTATAGATAAATTCTGCCAGTTTACTTTCCAGCCACACAACTCAGTTTTGAAACCCTTGATGTTCCTATAACATACACAGTTTTTCATTAATCTAGATATAGCAACACAGGCATATAAGCATCTCTCCTCACATACATTTCTGCTGTGGTTGAAGCAGCAGACCATGTTTTGCAGAAAAATCTTTTTGCTTTTTAATAAAATTCCCTCATGTCCAAGCTTTTTCAGCAAACTGATTTTTACACTAGCAGTGTGTGAATGGATTACTGAGAAAAGGCAGTAGCATTTATGGAATGACAAAGCAAAAGAGATTTTTAGATAGGCACGGTGAACAAGTTAGTTCTTGCTCTGTGTACTCAAAATGTACACAAGGATCTTGCACTCAATGCTAAGCATCTCACTACCACAGCAAATGTGCTCACACTAAGTGTACAGCAATTGCAAACATCATACCTCTAGGTGGACTAACTAAAGTGAAAAATCAGACAGTATTTCTGTATAAATTATACGGGTGATGCAAGACATTAATTCAGAATGACACAGCAATCAAATGCGCCAAAGGTTAGCTGCGCAACACTTCGTATCTGATGAAACAAATTACATCTTAAATAATCACAATTTTTTAAAGAAAAGATAACAATGAAAATAAAGTAAGATAGAAAATATTTCTGGGGAAAATACTAGACTGTCTGAACAGTGTAAAAGCTATTGAGAAAATTCCACAGTTCTAGCTAGACTGGAAAAAATCGATCTTTGTTAACCTTAAAGTCAAAAGAAAATTCTACTCTCTCTTGCCTGCAAAGAATGATGATGACTTAACAGCAGCTTCTCATTAAAATTCTGCAGGAAATAAAATCCCTAGGAGACAAACACAACTGAAAGAATTTTGTGTCGTTCTCTGTTCTTTTTCCAGGAATGCTCAATGCTGACCAGCAGAAATCAGTAAAATATGGATGAATTGTAAAGGAGTTTGAAAGACATCATCTTTAAGCCGCGTTAAGCCTTGCTGTTCATAGATTAATTCTGTATGCCACTGGATACCTTAGCATTATTTAGTTTCAAAGGAAGAACTGGTCAGCTTATAGCAGGAAGTGACAACAACCCAATAATTTTTCACTCTTAAAAAGGGAGTTGTAGGCCAAAATTTCAGCCAAAATTAAAGGTGCAATGTGTAGGTTTCATTCAGCTTTGAAATCTGCAAAATCTGCCACACGAATGTGATGATCATTAGTTCACTTGAATGAGTGATGCATGTGATTGCAACACTACCCAAAATAAAGCTTATTTGCCACTCAGTATATCTGCAAAAAGGTTGCAAGAAAAAAGCCTAATAAAGATGTACTAATATTTCTTGAAAGCAAACAATGAAGGTGATTACTGTTGCTATGACATTCCATGACAGCAGTAGAGGCCAAATCAAACAAAAGCTTAGGTGCAGTCTCAGATAACATTTCCAAACAATTACACAGATCTGCCTTCATTAAACTCCAAAACGAAGTGAAAGAAGCTCCAGCAAGTCACAGAATAGTCTGAGTTGGGAGGGATCTTTTAAAGGTCATTGAAGTCCAACTTCCCCCCACAAAAAGCAAGGATATCTTCAACTAGATTAAGCTGCTCAGAGCCCCATTGAACCTGACCTTGAACACTTCCAGGGTTGGGGCATCTGTAGCTCCTCTGTGCAACCTGTGCTAGTGCCTCATCCTCCTCACAGTAAAGGAATTTCTTCCTAATATCTAAATGGACCGTCCTTCAGTTTAAAATCATTCCTCCATGACCTATCACATCAGGCCCTGCAAAAAAGTTTGGTCGCATCTTTTTTATAGTCCCCCTTTAAGTCCTGAAAGAATGCAATAGGGCCTCCCTGGAGCCTTCTCTTCTCCAGGCTGAATCTAAAGCCTGTCTGGGCAGAACAGCAGCAAACATACGGAGGGGAACAATTCTGCAATAGTCACTGATGCATTACTTTGCACATCCATCTGTAGGAATAAGGCCTAAAGCCTTAAGGGAGATGCTGTGAGATGTGTGGTGAAGGGATTCATGCGGGCATGATGGCCTGCTCCTAGGGGGTGCAAAACCCCGCCTTCATATACTAACGGCTGCCCCCCACCAGGATATTTGACTACAATATCATCTCTATTTCTCCCCTAAGTATAAATTTTGCATTTGAAATCCTCTTTGTCAGAGGATGAGAATATGATCCCATTCCGCAAATAAGTCAACAGGCTTGCTCCTCTCTTCTTCGCCAAGCTGGGATGCCTCTGTAAGATTTGTGCCTCTGCCTGCCTTGGACACTACCTGTGGAGAGTTGTACATAGCACTATATGCTTACATTTTGTAGATCCAGTGTATTTATTACAGTCAATCTAACAAGAATGTGTAACATGTTGCTTTCATGAACTAAACTATCTATAAATCTGTGCTCATGGAAGTTCTTACTGAATGTGACCAGACTGCAAGTGACAAATTGGTTGCAGTCAGAGAGTAAGCTGACTGCACCCACACCCTCTTGATCTCAAGGGAATAGCTGGGATTGATTTGCTGTCAAATTTCTACACTCTAAACGTAACATCATCTCCTCATTTTTCCAAAAAAAAAGCTACTGGCCAACTAAGTTAAGAGATAACAGCAGAGAGTCACTGGACCTTACTCTGTATCAATAGTCATTCAGCAAATTGTTACGTGAATTATAATAGCAAAAGCCTTTGTCAATGATGACAAGCATGAACAAAAAGCCATGTATGTTCTTTAGCATGACATGTATCATCCAAAGCATTCTTGTCTAAAATTAACCCAATAACTTTTTTAATCTGAATCCAGAAGTAACATACAGACATAAAATCTGAATTCCAAGTTAATATGAGTTACTGTCAGACACATTATTTTTAAAAGAGTGGGAAACTTCAACTGAAAGTGAAAGCAGCGATTAAATGGATCAAGGGAGTGAAGCACCTTTTGGAAATCCCAAGGCAGTGGGATTTCTTTATGAGTGCAAAAGACCTGTATTAGGAATTTGTTTTCTTTCCAGAAACAACTGAAGAAATTAGTTGGTTAGAGACTGCAATGCTGCTATCATCAGAAAGGATACCTTTAGAAAACAGAGAAGAATAAAGAAAGTGAACTGTGAAAAAATAAATGGAAATTATAAAGTGCATTTAAGTAAAGAGAATATACAACAAACACTCTCTCCTGACAAACTGCAAGATTTAGATATTTTAGCTCAGGAAATGACTATGACAACTGTAACAGGGTTTTTTTTATCAGAGATAATAAGGAAGGAAAAGAGTCTAAAAAGAGGAATAAAACAAAGATAAAACTGGGTTGATAACAGGAAATTTAGTTATTCTGGAAAGGGAAACTCTATGAGCTATAAAGACTTGTGCTGTTCATGACTGATTCAAAAGCCAGTTTTGGTAGAAAATCAGCACAGGATAGGCTAAAGAATACCCTCAAATCCCTCCCCGTTCCCCCTGGAATAATAAGGACAGAAGACTAAAAACGCCTCCCTAAAACCCCTACGAAAAAAAAAAGAGACAAAATAATGTTGTACACCACTGTTAGAGGGATTTAATAGAGAAAATGTTACTCCCAAGGCTTTGTGCACAGATTTTTCTTTAACCAAATGTTGACTCAATTATAGGACAAAACCTAAAATTTAGTCTTTCAACTTACCACAAATTCTTTTAGAACTAACCTGAATATTTGTACCATAACTTGACCACTTCAGGCAGAAAACTGATTTTACTTGATATGTTACAGTGAATCTGCCTAAGACAGGACTGCATCAGTTCTGTCATAGGTATAATTTTCAGCCAAGAAAATTCCATACATTCCAGACAAGCTTAGTGTTTCTTTTCCTCCAGCTTTTGCTGCTTTTCTGCACTTGAAATTTATGTAACTTGAATATTATTTGAAAAAAAAAAATCCCCATATATTTGAGGGAATATTAATTTTAAAACCCCTATATTAAAAAACCCTAAAAGAATACATGAACAAATTACTTATGTGTCTTGGGATAAGAAGTGAGTTCTAGCAGTATCCTGCAGCCCTACAGTGCTAGAGTGAATATTCCTCCTCCCTTCCAGCCCCTGCTGTGCTTCTCAAATAACAGCCCAGGGAAGCATCAAAGTAACACTGGGAGATAAAGCTCAGAGAAAGAGATTTGCCACTGAGACCTGTTCTTGTCACCACGCCCTTCAACAACATGAAGCTCGTGGGAAGTGAGAGACTGACAGCCTCCCATCTTCAAGAGTTCCTGAAGTTGTGAAAAAAATATGCTTGGAAAAGTGAGGGTTGGAAAGGCTGAGAAGATAGAGGACAGGAGAGCCTAGGAGATGGTAAAAGACTAAAATATAGGTGGACATTCACATCCTCCAGTTCCTTGGAGGAAAATACAAGTTAACTGGTTTCTAGGCATTAATGTGAAAACTGGGAGAAGGGTCCTACTAGGTCTTCCTCTGAACATGGTCAGCTCTCCTGGGAGCCATCTCCCACAGCAGCAAGCTGGTATTGGGGGCATGGGAACAAGGTGCTCTATCACAGTGTCTTTGATTCCACAGTTGGTCCCACACTGGTGAAAGCTGCTACTGACTCAAGGGATGCTGCCCTACCCCTATGCTTAGACATTTCACATATTTAAGGTGCCTTTGAAGATAGCAAAAGCAGTAATAATATATCTGAAAAGATTAAAAGCTGAAGTTAAAAGAACATTACATACAATTTATTTAAATATAGGAAGAATTTACTATGAAATGATGACAGGAATCATTATGACAGAATACTTTCTCCAGTTCCTAGTTGTTACTGGATTCAAAAACACAATTAAACCAATTAAACCCACAAACAGTGGGTTTTATTATGATAAGCTAAAAACTGTGGAAGAGCTAGGAAAAAAAGATCAATTGAGTTGAATTAAAAGAAGAGCAGGAAATCCTGCTTCTTATTCTAAGATGTGACAATGATTTATTCCCTTACTATGGACCTTACAGATGTAGTCAAGTCCTTGTTCTTAATCTGTGAGAGAGTGACAAAAGGTTTCTGCAAACTGGCAATTGACCATTTTCCCAGTACAGAAAGAGTAGGAAGCAGCAGTTAGGATACATTGCAGTTTGACAATACTGTACTGATCCAATGGTTTATTTAGATTAGCTGCAACCCTCTGTTTTAAATAAAGAGACCTGTAAAATTTCTTACTTAGCTTCTTTGATCCCCTGTGTTTAATGAACACAGGTCTACATTCAAACCTTAATCTTTTTGGGCCTGAGCAACAGATTGTTTTTCCCTCCTGTTATTACCTTTTACCTCCATAGATTCTGAGATAACTTAGGTAATATTAAGGTTATTGTACTTAATTACTATTGAATTTAATCCTTAATACAGTTTAATTTAGTAATACACCTATCCAATAAAGTGATGGAAGCAAAGACTAAATTCAGTTTGGTTTGGGTTTGGTTTCTTTTTTCATAAGATGGGAAAGGATTTTGAGTAGTTTTATGAAAAAGCTGAATGCTGGTACTGAGATCAGTTTTTGGCTGGTATGTTAAACTAAATCAGACCATGAAGGAGCCAGACAATAGTTTTTCCCCGTTCCTTACAATTTTTCTTAATCTTTTCAGACTGGTTCATATTTAGAAATAAAATCTAGGCAGATGGGTAGGACAATATGATAGAAATGCCAGGCATAAAAGCAAGTGGACAGGATGGCAAAAGAGCAAGTATCAATGAGTAAGCAGACTCAAAGAGCAGCAAGGGGACACTATAGTCAAGGATCAGGTGAAAAGGCATGAGGAAAATGCCAAACATTCAGCAAGTTGCTAAAGCAGTACCAAACATTCAGCAGGTGTGCCAAGCAGCAGAAGAGCAATTCCACAAAGTCAGCAGATGCACTCAGCAGGAAGGCAATGCCAGGCACTTGGAGCAGGGGACAGGGCAGCAGGAGACCAATGCCCATGTACAATCAGACTGAAAGGAATAAGGAGGCGATACGTGCCGGTCAACAGATGGACAGGGCAGCAGGTAGTCACTGTCAAGCAATTAGCTGGTCAAGAGGCAATGCCAGACAGTCAGGCAAAGGGCCAAGATTTCAGGAGGACAACGCCACACAGCCAGCAGGTAGAGAACATAAGACAGTAGTGAATGCCAGGCAGTCCCCAGACAAGGCAGAAAAAGACCAAAGCCCACCAACAATCAGATGCAACTGTTGGCAAGAGCAAAACACAAGCCTGCCAAATGACTGACAGGGCAGGAGGGTGGCAGTGCTTTATCAAAAACTCAGGATACCATGAGTGAAACAGTCCCAAGAGTCTAGATGCTCACCCTTTGGTAATATCATTTGATCAGAGTGAACCATGAAAATCCACAGGAGAATAGCACACAAATGGAAACAGCAAATGAGTCTGACCCTAGCACTTGGGGAGGCCATGGGACCTTCCTATAAAACAAAAATATGAGAATCCACAAGAAAATCAAACAAATGGGAAAAATGTGTCTAAAAACTGTTTCTGATGATGATTTAAAAAGCAAAAAAATACTAGCAAAGAATTAGTTTGGAAATGATTGGGTGGGATTGAAGATGTTGCTTACCCCTCTCTGGAGCCCACATAATGGGAATGTTGGGAATTTCTGCAGCAGAAAAACAGAAGAGAAAAGGGATTTCTGACTCCCAGTTCAAGGAAAGCATGTCAATTTAGGACTGGGTAATCTCTTTGGGCAAAAAAATAAGAATTCAACTGAATCTCTGCCCATCCCCAGATACATGCCTTTATGGAGGTTTGTAAAAAATTTAAGAATCCCATATCACTTTCATCTCATGACCTCCCACCCTTGTTCCCCAAAACCACACTTACCTCTAGCACCTCTAGTATAAGAGGGGAAAGGGGTTGGTCTTGTGAGCTCATTCCCACATCCACTGCACAATGGCTTGTGAAGTTGAACAGGAGTACCCATTAGCCACTGCCGGCCATTTGTGAGATAAACGGAAGTCATCATCAACTGTTACTCATTATGAGTGTAGGTTGGTGTTTGAATTTGGCTTAGACACACCCACACTCTAATGAAAAGAATTAGTCTTATGAATCTTCTGGGGCAACCCTCTTCTAAGTATCAAACTTATCAGCACCTATTTGTTACCTTGAATGTCCTCTTCTCTTTAACTTAAGCATTTTGCTATTTAACATGGTTGGTTTTTAAAACAAATCAAACTGTTTCAGAATCTTAGCTGCTGTTTTATTTCAGAAACATGCAATGAACTCTGTAATGTAATAACTGAGAAAATCCCAGCACTAATAAAGTCCAGTAATTTAACTAATCTGTCATTTAAATCATGAGACTTTTTATTCAGTATTTACTTAGAAAGTAAAAGAATCAACCAAGAATCACTTAGAAGTCTACATTGTGTCTGCATTTATCTACCTGCACATTAGCTTTTTATTGGCAACACTGAAAACCTACACTCCACTTTGACAAGGCAGTAATATGAAACATGAAGCCAACCCTTCCCTCTTCAATCATTAGCTTTGCTGTGTGTGCCCTTGCTGAATTAGGACTTGGAAAGGTCACAGAGAGAGTCTGTATGAACTTGCCATGCACTCATATGCAACAAAGTTTTTAAAGAATACAGTAGTGATAGGCTAAGCTGATGGAATTTTATTTATACTGATCTCTGGGTATCAACCACTCATTCTTCTAGCAGAGCAAGGCACAAGAATAACAGAGGTTAACAGAATTTCAAATTTAGAAATTTGGGTCATAGAATAGGAATTTCTTCCACACCCTAACTTTCCCATATTGAACACTACTATTTGGACTTAGAACAAAATGGCAAATAATCCAGGCAGAGAAGACCAAGAGACTTCCATCATACAATAAGTAATGGCATAAACCAGCCAGGAACTGCAAATATTGGCTGAACCAGAGATATCAGAGTACATGGTACTAAGAGCATGCATTAGCAGTTTTATAAAATCCTGTGGTTTTGCGGCCAGAAGGAAGTACAATTAGCTGCACCACATCAAGAACAAAATTGCTATCACCTTCTCGCTGAAGGGAGATCTTTCAAGCTTAATGAAAATGAACTATGACAAACTGATCTCAGCATACTGTAAGAAAATGCTTATTTGTGGAGGAAAATATGGACTTTTAAAATCCACTGACAGTTTAAATGTCAACAATAAATAACAGCAGGTTATGCTCCTCACTATTAATTTGGGTATTCTGATGACAAAGTAACTGGGAAAAGAATATATGCATGAAGGGACAAGAAACTAAAATGTAGTCTAAATGAAGGTTAAAAACTATTTTCTTGTCCATAACTGATAAGACTTTCATGCTTAAGTGTGACAGTAGTAATTTTAGTTTTCTATTTTGGTACTTATACTGAGTCAACATTTTGCTAAAGCTTCACTGCTCCATGTGGTAGCAACTAGCAAAAGCAGAAGGACTAGTTATAATTCTAAGAATAACTCCCGAAGCCAGCAGATTTCCAAAACTCTTCTAGTTTCTTTCCACTAAGTGGCTGAAAAAGCTCCTACACAGCAGGGAAGAAGTAAATGAGAAATTCTCTATTCTTCAGTAAGTATTGGTTTTAATGATCAACTATTTTATTAATGAGTCATTTTGCTATCCTGGTGTGCTAATGTCAAAAGGACTAACTCACTCAATTTTTCATACATCTTAAATCCAAACCCTCTAGCTGGGTTTTGTCCTCTAGTTATCATGTCTTTAAGCTTGTTTTCACAGAGAAGTCTTCCTAACATGTCTATATTATTTTTTTGTTAATTTTCCCTGTATTTAGGTTTTACTAAACTCTTGGTAATAGACCATGACCAGAAAAAATGACACATTAAGGGCAAAAATTACAGGCCTGACAATATTTTCAAGATTATTTTGCTTTTACTTGATGTTTAGTTTTGTCCAGTTTCCTATTATATTCTCCAAAGTGCTACTTTAATGGAAAGTATTTTTAGAAATGCCTAAGAGGAAAAAAAAAATTCCAAAAGTTCCAAACTGAAAATTCTATTATGCAGAAGTCCTATGGCAGATCTATTTTTCTTTCCGAGTTACAGAAAGGACTGCAAGATATATCTACTGTTGTGGCTACACTGCTAACAGGAGACAAGCCAGTTTATTTAAACTAATAGAGAAATGTCCACATGAGCTGTGGGCTGTACAGTGAAAACATGGCTAAAAGGCAACAGTAAAACCAAGACAAGGAAAAATCTTCCCTATACCCCATTAGGAAAGCACACCATAATCATACTGTTCATCTGAGTGTACTTTTGCAAGTACTGGATTCACTCACACAGGAACCATTTGTACACTCTCAAGACATGCCAGCCTTTTTCCAACTGCCATTCCTAAATTACCTTGGAAAAACACTTTAATTTCAAAATTTAAGAACTAAAAGGTGAGATTTCCTGGCTCATCACTGTGGCTTTGCTTCTCATTTTATGAAACATTCAAATTCCTTACTGCTGTTTTACTATTCTTTTCAGCAGAGCTTGCAAATATTTCCTAAATATTTGAAAGTCAAAAAACACAGCCTCTATTTGCTATTCCAGAGTATTAAGGACACCTTAAAAAAAGCAAATAAAAGCTGATCCTCAAATGAGCAAAAATAACCAAAGGCTTAATAGGAATTCTATTAGCATTACCTCTAAGATATGATGGTCAGACAACTTTACACAAAAAGTTAATACAATAGTTAAGTAATTAAAAAGATATTTGCCCCAGCATTTTCAGCCAATATTATCAGGGTTTTGCATTTTCAAAAAAGAGACAAAAGAAATTAATGTAGTCCTTTTGAATTCAGGAAATAAAATTGTTTAATTATTAATTTCAGGACTCATTTGATTCAAACTATTTTCTCATCTAACACATACAGAACATAAGGCTCTAAGTGCAGGATAATTCATTTAACATCATCCATGATTTCTGCAAGAAGTTCAAGATAACTTGAGTTTTATAAGACATTTCTTCCATTAGCCAACACTTTTGATTTGACAGAATTAAAATGAAGAATACAGCTCTTTAGGGAATTTGCTTGTGCGATTCATCTCTTAAACAAACAAATCAACCCAAGCACACAAAGCTTCTTATTTTGATGATTTTATTAGATTTTTCTGGCTCAAGCTTTCTATCACCATCTAGTTTTACAATTCTCTTTAGCAGGTAAAGAAAAAGGCCTTAAAAAGCCTTTAGCATTGTACATTATTTCCCAAAGAAAGTACAGGCAAAACCAAAGTTATTTCTCAGTGTTCTTCATGACAAACTAAACAGACTGAGTTGTCTAACTCTCACAGAAAGCATCTCTCCTTGCCATCATATTTTTTTAAATCTTTTTCTATATCCACCATGACAGTTGAAACTTTTAAAAAGGAATGTCAATAAAAATATGCAGCTTTGCATTGGAGGGGAGGGGAGGGGAGGGGAGGGAGCCTATTGTATGCATGGTTCTTT
>JANPWX010000059.1:3315967-3474613 GCA_024734555.1 Trochalopteron elliotii
GAGGAGAGGAGAGGAGAGGAGAGGAGAGGAGAGGAGAGGAGAGGAGAGGAGAGGAGAGGAGAGGAGAGGAGCACTCTTTAGCGCTTTGTAAGTCAGCTAAATCAGAGTGGAATTTCTCAAGACACAGGTACTTCTGTAAACTGAGTGTGCCGTGTGGTGCAAATAATCTGTATACTGCTGCTTCTCAAAGAAACTGGTAATTAGATGTTTAGTGAAAAGTGTTCTGTTACTAAACATATCAATTCTTCTATAATAACATGACTTCCCAAGAGAGATTAAAAATCTAAATATATAGTTTAAAATTGAAGTATTATGGCACATAAATATATTTGAATTTTATAACACCAAATACAGCATATCAAAGAATAAATTTTACTGAAAAATTAAAGGTGACTAGATAAAGACCTAATCGTATAAGCTAGGAACCGCCCAGAGGACTAAGAAAAAGGGGATAGTACTTTACAGAGTTGCTGATAAACTTCTAAAAGGGTAACACAGAATTTGGAAGGAGTCTGTCACAAAACAATCTGCTCCATTTAACCACCTTTTTTAATTAGATGTAGTTGGCAAGGTTTTATAATGACGACCCTTCAGGAGCAAGCTGGGATGGAAACAATTTTCTAAGAACCATGAAGGCCTCAAAAAGTCTGATGGCAAGTTACAGGGTCAGATGTCGTCCATACACAGCACATACTGTTATACAATAGCTCACCACAGAAATCAAAGTTAACTCAGAGCAAGACCTCCATTGAGAGATATGAAAAGCTACAGTTTTAAAAAAGACTACAAAAATATTTTCTTAAAATAGCTGTTAAATTGGAGGGTACCTGAAATATTGAAGAGTGAAAAACTGAAACATTAGCCTGGGTTATTAGAGGTTGTACAATTTCATATTCCTACCACAAAATTACTTATGACCCATGTGAGATGAAGGCTTCATTCCTCCACACTATGGAGACATTCTGAAGTGACAGTTTGCAAAATGGAAATTATTTTATTTTGGTCCAGTGTCAATAATAAAATATTGCTGAGGAAGAACAGAAGAAGTCCTGTATCCACAACAAACAATATTAGAAATCCTGCTGCTCTGAAAAGGCAGTATTTGAACCAGGGAGGACAAAAACCTTCTAAATATTATTTCTAGCTTAAGTTGCTGCCTATTAAATGGAAATTGTTATTTGAGACGTTTAAGTCTCAGTGGACTTGGGTTACTTTGATGGAATGTGTTGCTGTGAGAGTATGGCTATAACATGACTATCTTATTGTGTCATAAGCATCTTATTTCATTAACAAAGTTAAAGACAGACAAAACACATGAAAACAGAAAATAATAGAGATCAAGAGGGTTTCCAACATTACTTGGGACAGAGAAATGGAAGGATATAGATATTAAAATCGCCTGCAGAAGTAAAATGGAATTTGAAGAAAATCCATGAGAGATACCTTAGAGAATGGGGAAGAGCCAAATGATAGGAAATTTGCATTTGGCAATGATTAT
Source organism: Trochalopteron elliotii (assembly GCA_024734555.1). Taxonomy (NCBI): domain Eukaryota; kingdom Metazoa; phylum Chordata; class Aves; order Passeriformes; family Leiothrichidae; genus Trochalopteron; species Trochalopteron elliotii. The sequence continues at coordinate 3,317,466 of JANPWX010000059.1, forward strand.
AAAAACCTTGGTGCAATTTTGAACTGAATAAAAAAAGACATATTACAGAAGAATTGAGACTTTCTTCTATCCAAACATGGCTTCTGTGTGGGATGTTTGGAATATTTTGTTCATTCTGAGCATGATTTTTCAGAAACATTGACAAATAGAACAGAGTTCCAGAGAACAATGACTTCTTTCCATGGACTAGAGAACTCTAATAAAAGAATAAATAAGTATGCATATATTTTCAGACTAAATGAAAACAAGTATGTGTCTAAATACATTTTAAGCTAGTTCATAAATATTTAAGAATATAAACAACAAGAACTGAAAGAAGCATTCATAAATTTTCCAGAACACTCGAAAAGTAGGAAGACTGTAAGGTGTCTGTTGTTACATGCTAGAAAACAACTCCTCTATGTTTTTATAAAGTATTATCTTAAAATCTTAGGGCTCAAAACTACCTGCAGTGTGGATGAACTTCTTGTGACACAGTTCAAGGATGTCTATCATCAGTTGAGGACAATATGTTGATTTCTACTGCTACTATCTAAGTACATAAAATTAGTCTCATAGATGGGCAAACAAGACTCACACAGCATCATACCAGAGACAAAGGAAAAGAAAACAGCTAGAAGACTGTTAGGAGACAGACAAGTGAATTTTTTGAATGTACAGTTTTGCAAAAGAATAAATGTAAAAATACAGAAGACAGAAAACTGAGCAGAGCACCCATATACATGAGATTTTTTCTTTCCCTTTGTACAGAACAAGAGCAACAGAGAAAATAAATATTTCAGAAGGATTCCTAGTGATTGATAGAAATGCTGCAACATTATTTAATGTTTTCACCAAAGTTAATGAATATCGTTATCAACATTCTGTAAAAACTACCACTGAAATATTGTAGCTCCAAGAATTAAATGTTTGCATCTGGAAATACAAAACAGAAGTTCCCTAAATAAATTAACTTGGGCCATATTTGGATCTCTGTCCAGCAACAAAAGCTTTTTAAATCAACAACAGACTGTATGAGCAAATTCCAGCAGAGATTTAAAGACTATTCTCAAAAACTATATGTGAAATTGCATTGTTAAAAAAAATAAATGGTTGTATCTCCAAAATTAGGCTTACACTTCTGCTTTAGTACAAATGCAAACTACCACCAACTGCCATAACAGGTAAGAATTCCAGCATTCACTAGTAACACCTATAACAAACTTACTTTCAAATTCAGCCATCCATTGAGTGAATTTCGTTTTCTAAATATTCACATGCATGTCATCACTTTTAGTTGTGTAGTCAAGAAAGTGAAGGATATTCATACTGCTGAAGTAAACTGACCTTCACCCCTCAAAATGTGAATTGTAGAAACTAATTCAAATGCTCCTCTCCATGCACTGACTAGACTGAGGCTATAAATTTAGGGATCAGAGACAGGCAAGGAAAATCAGATATTGTGAATATTCCTAAAATCTTCTATTCTGTTACAAGAAAAAATGTTATTATACATCACTAAAACAACTGCAATAACCTGGAATGGTTCTGATACAGTGTTCAAAAGGCAAAGTGAGTGGGGAAACTACTAATTTTTTGGGATGCTTAATTACATATTTCCAAGGTATCAAGAAGCCATTTTTTAGCTATATTATGCTAGGCACTTAATTTAAATTTTGTCAATAATTACAAAATCCAATTAACATTAAGTCTTTGGGTTGCAATTATTCTTGGGAACTACCTTTATTGTGTATGTACAATAGCAATTATATATCTATTCTAGAAAAGAAACAGAGAAATCTGCTTTCTAATCCAAAGTACAGGGGAATTAAGGAGAAGCAGGACTGAAACACACCAGTGGAAGTATGACTCAACAGAGTACTGTTCTCTATTCTAAGGAAAAACAGTAAAACATCTTCCATTATCAGATTAAATTCTTTAAGGTTTTAAGCTAATATCTTAAAGATGACATCTCAATAGCATAATATCATGATTACATCCTTTCATTATCAGTTTGGTGATGAGAGCAGACTGAACCAACACCATACACACAAGGGATGGGAACTATTTCCTGCATCAATGCAAGTTTTCCTAAAGACTTTTTATTGCACATTTCATGTTGACATAATGAATTCCCCATTTTGGGTATTCCCACTGATCCAAAAGACATAAAATATGGGGGCAAAACTTAGGCTGCTTAGTATGTTTTTGGTATGACATACTGGCAAACTGATTTTCGTCCCTTAAAAACATTTGTTTGAATGAATGATGTAATAAATCCTATCATAGGAACAATGCTTATCATCACCCCTTTGTAATAAACCTGGGATTCTAAATCGCCACTGTGATTTAAGTTAATCCAACTTAATTAAGTGAAAAGTGAGTAAAGACTCTCCTATATAAGTTCTTTTTAAATACAGGACTAATTTGACAGTCAGAACACTTGTTTCTGTTATGATCAGTCCAAGTCTTGCACACCTATTATGTTTAAAAACAATGCAGTTTTTCTTCAGTACAAGTTACTAATGATTTTTATATCAATGTGTTTTTATGATACAGAGACACAGTAATAACTCAGATTACTTTCAGAATGGCTTACTCAACAAAACTGCTGAAAAAAAATTATCCCTGCCTGTGTTAATTACTTTGAGCAACAGCAATTCAGTGTAAAGAAAATACTTGGTGTTTATGTTCAGAAGTCTCATTTGTTTATTTTCTGTCCCAAATGCTGCTTGAGAATCTGCAGGTAATTATTTGCCTGGCTACAATGCTTCATCTGGCACTGCTGCCTAGGCTTGACCCTGCACAAAGGAAAACTGAAGCAGAAATTCATCCCTCCTTCTACACAGTCCTGGTAACACAACCTTCAAAAGCATTATGTTAGTTTGCAAGCAAGAGACAAATTTAACCAACTCACTTTTCACTTATGGTGGCTTTAGCAAAGTGAATAATCCACAAAATCAGTTTCACTAGGTGCCACACTGTGTTCATCTTAACATTGTTCCCATTTCCTGATACACAAACTGCCCCCCCTCCCGCCAGGTTTTAGTTACTCAAGGTTTCTAGTATATAATCTAAAACCATCAGAAATAATAAACAGGAGTATTTCATTTACATGTTTCTCTAGTTGCACAAACATTATACAGTAAATTAAAAAATGTTTTTAGATTCCTAACAGAAAAAAAAAATTCAGGCATTGTGACAAAACACATTTGTAAGTAAAAAGCGTTGTAGATATGCTATAAAGAACTCAAATCAACTTGAGAGTCTTAGAAATTGAAAACATATATGATTACTTAAGAGAAATCTAGACATGTTTAATTATGCAAATAAACACAACTCACTTAATCTTAATTCTGCCCTTTAATGAACATAATCACACCAAATAAAAGATGTGATTTTAAAAGTTCACGTTAACCTAATTTGGAACCATAAATACCAAAATACTTCAAGAACAATCACACAGTCATTTCACATGACAACTCATGGCTATGAGTTCATTAAGTTAAGCTTCTCATTTTTCCCCCCTTACTTTAGCTCCATGTAAGTGTAATGTAAACAAATTTCCTGGGCAACGTTTACTGGTGCAGATTACCTCCACCTCTATGCCTGTTTAGATTTTCTTTACAAGCAGATCCATAGTAGCTTTGCATAGATTTTTTTTACCCCTTCTGTCTGTCTCACACTTTTACCTACAATGCAGTAGTTGTCAATGCACTATTCTACAAGAGAAAATTAAAGGATCTCTTTTAGCCCACTCTTCCTTGCGCAAGACACAATAAAAGCCAAACAAGGTTTTGCTTAGCAGTGTGGTACTGCAGTGCTAAGGAAAATTACACCACAAAGCCATTAGAATTTTGTTTTGTAAGGGGACTGGAAAACCATTATACTATGCCACATTTTAGTTTGAAAATCATTTTGGGTCAGAACCCAAGGTCAGAGTAATTCTCTTGTGCTATATTTTCTATTACTTTTTTCTGATTCCAAGCTGTAGCACTTGACCTGTCCATAGAGACTGCAAAGTAAAGTTACAGGGGAAACTGAAAAAAAAAACCCAGAAAATCACCCCTCCTCCAGACTCATGCATTTCTACACCAAAGGGCAGATTTTTCTACTCCAGGACTATCTCACCTCTGGAGTGACATCTCGTGGTGCAAATCCTGTTCCTCCAGTTGTTAAAATCAAATTAAGTTCCTTTTCATCACACCAATCTATCAGCGTCTCCTGAAAGAGAACATGAATCCTGTCAGATCTAGAAAGAAATGGTTATCTCAGACAATACCTTAAGACTTGAAATGTCTTAAAAACAGAGACACACACAATACAGGGAGTTATCTTGGTTATAAATAGTGGTTTAAAATGTTTAAAAATCCATGAGTGGTTTATAAGACAGAACAATGCAAGTATCCACATAATATCATTTTGCATATGAAAACTGAAATTCAGTTCTCCATCTCTTGACCTGAAATGGAAAACAAGAATTCACACTTATTAATTTCTACCACTGTTTATTTTGATATATAAATATAATATTCTTTGATACACATTAATAGACTATGTACATTTAATTCAGATTGAAGAAATTGATTCTTGTTACAGTAACTTTCGTTTCCACACTGCACTTTTTAATAGCCTGAAAAAAGCAAGAACCATATATCTGTAAGTTTAACTACCAAAAGATGCAATAATGCACTTGATGCAGCAGGTGATGATCTATAATCATCTTTCCTACATTCCCCTAATATCTCAAGAGTGTGTATTCCATTCCAAAGCTGGACTAAGAAATCTGCCATGTAAATTCAATGACTTACACTACTGGATAACTCATGACACTAGTGAAGTGTTTAATTTGATTTGCATTCATTTTAAAAATGACTTTTTAAACTACTTTTCAAACTATGATAACAATTTGACATAAGCAGAAAACTTATTTAATCTCAATGTGATTAAATCACTTATCCTTCGTACTCGACTGTGGGCCAGCACAGCAGGAGCATGTCTGCTTGGAGTGCAAAATTAGCTGTGTTACCTTAAGTACACTCATTACATAGTAAAGTATCCATCCACACAGATCATATCAATTTTTGAGACAGCTATCTGTATTCTAGCAAAGAAGCAACATTATTTGAAAATGTTTGGGGCAAATTTAAGTTTTGGGAGTATTATATTGGGAAGAAAACAATAGTTTTGGAGATGGTTGGCATTATTATAATATATTAGCTCTGAGAAATATACTGATTTAAAAAGCCTAAAATAAAACTGTCTGGAACATTTTAAAAAGTACAACCAATTTAGGTAATCCTCAGCTGTACTTTTGCAGGCTTAGTACTGCAATGCAACTTCAATTTAACAGAAGGATCATATACAGACACTTAAACCTTGCAACTAGAATAAACCTGTGTCTGACTGCAAGCCCCAATCATACCAATACATCCAAGGATTACTTGAAGAAGTGGAAAAATAAAAGGTTCTGTCTTTATTTCTCCTTTCTTTACCCATTACTTCCACTTTCTCTTTTGTATTCTCTATTGTCTTTATTAAAATCACATTCATCTTTTTACTCTACCCCTTTGGAGAATAACTTTCTAATTAACTAGGCTGTAAATGAACATACCAGAAGTTTGTTATATGAACATTTCAAATAAGCTCGGGATAGGAACAAGGATAATGCCTCAAATCTATACATAAATAAATGAACTAATAAGTATGGCTCTTGTGTTACATTTTGAAAAAAATGTGAATTATAGTAGTAAAAAGGATTTTAGGTCTTAAAATTCTTCGCTTCAATAACATAGTTATGCATTAGGAAATTTATTTCAAAGAGGTGGCATCTCTATCATCTAGAAACATATTTGTCTTGACTTAAACAGGTGCAAATTTCAGAGAAGTTCAGTGTTTGGCAAAGCTATACCTTAATATTGCATTTATTTTAAAAATTAATATAGTAAGGAAGAAAACTTCCTGTATAAAACAGGATGGATAGGTTTTGGGGATTTGGTTTGTTATTTTAAAAGCAGAATTTATCTTAGATAAAATAAAACCCGTCAAACTCCTTTTAACAAGAAAACACTCTTGCCTTGTTCTCATTTTCCTACAGTTCAGTAATACTCCCATTAATGAGGGGGGAAAAAGTCATGTGATAACCTACAAAAACCTAAAGAAATCAATATCCTAACTCTTAAATTAAACCGAGCAATAATTAAGTGCCTATTCCTGCTACTCCATCAGGGTACCTAGGCAGACTCCTAGATAGAATTCTCCATCAAGTTGTAGTTATAGTAAAGAAACTTTCAGGCTTTCAAGTAGAAGACCTTGAACTATGAGGCAGTAAGTTTGAGTTTCATTGTATTTTAGAAGTGCAAATTTATCACTTAGGTATTTTAAAACCATGGAAAAATACCCGAGGCTTATATTCAGCTTATTTATTTTCTCTCTAATCCAGAAAACTGTGTCCCACAAAACATTCTCATTGCTGTAGAAGTATCTAAAAAAGGAAGCCCCACACTGATCAATTATGAACAAATTGTAGACTCAGACCAGGTAGATTCTGTACTGACTTTGCAGGGAACTGAATTTTCTGTGTCTTCATTTGAAGATTTCTCTAGGCAAGTGACCTGATATTTGGCTTTACTGATGCTACACAAGCAAAATTATTATGTAACATTTCAACCAAAGAAAATTTCATTTAATATATTTTATGCATATTTCTCCCCTTCTATTGTCTCACTGATGATAAGCTTTCAAGAGAAAATGGTTAGGTCAACAGATTATGTAAAGCACTATTATTTCATTCAAGCCAACGGAATGATGCTGATGGATACAAAATGCAGTAGCTGGCTCTGAAAACAGTCTAGTAAAATTACCACCAAGTTTTAAAAAGCCAGAACAAAGCTACAGAGCTCCAGGGAAAAAAAAACAAACAAACCTAACCAATAAATAGCTTAATACTTTTGACAATTAGTAGCCTAAATTAGGCTTTATCAGTTATTTTCCAGGGCCAAGGTACATTATAACAGAAATGAAGTCATTACAGACAGTTCCTCCACAAATAATTTTATTTCAAAAGGACACAACTTTTTCAAATTCCACTGAAGTCCTAGAATAATTATATTAATTAGCCTTTCTGATGCACAGATGTAAAATGTCAGGCCAGTTGTCTCCTTAAAGCTTTAGATTACATCTATTTCCCTGTCCTCTTTACATTATTCCTCATATTTTCTCTTTTAAATACATTTAAATTTCTCTCATTCAAATGAGTAAGAAATCCTCAGGTGTAACAAACAACCCATTTCCATCTCTTGCTCTAAAGAGCTCTTGCTTCTGTCAGCTCCCTCTCTCCTGCAACCTGGAACTACTTGTTGGACTTCCTGTGCACCGCCCAATATTGAAATTACTTCTATTATAATACTGCTCATAAAAAACGTTGTTTATGATCTAAGTTAACAGTTAACCACTGTTAACTTTGCCAGTGCAGAAAAATCTTCCCTCATTTTTTCTCTGAGTTCTTAGTCTTTCACATGTAAATTTATTGATTTAAAGATAAAGATCATTATCTCATGGAAAAAATGCAGTGTGTGGCACAGTGTAGAACCCCTACATGCCTGGCAGGTACATGCTTGCAAATTCATAAAGGCACCACCACAGTAGGATACACTACGTCCAAAAGCTGTACAGAGGCACCACACCTAAGCTAGTGCTACCTGACAGTAAGTGAACAGCTTGAACACTCACAGACATATTTCCTTCTGTGGAGGTCATCTCCTTATCCAAGATACAAACCTGCCACTAGTCTAAGCTGCAATGAGCAAGCCTCAAAATTCTGGTAATTTTCTTTTGTATTTAAAACTAATTCTAGGGTCTAGGCTCTTCCCTACACCACCCTGCCTTGATCTACAGGGCTCAAGAGAGAAAATACATCATGCTTTAATTTGGTAGAGTTTTCCAGCAACTTTTCATGATTATCATTAAGGATTGTTGTATTTCTAGTAACTCTTCCTTACTGATCATTTCTGTGGGATAATGGCCAACCATGATACATAAGAAACCTGATCAGAGACTACACAATTACAATGTATAGGAAAGTGGGCTATTTTGTACCTCCATTAACATACCATCCTTTTACTTCCACGTAAGTGAACCGGAAAAACAAATAGGGATTCCTTCCTGGAATGAGAGGAACAATGCCTTGATCTCTGGAGATAACTAAGGTTTGTGGATTGCTTTTCTTAGCCATAAATTTAAACTTGAGACAGGTTGCAAGTCTCCTCCAGTCCTCTTAGTGCTAATGTATGGTGATTTTCCACACAGACATGGAGACTACGACCCTTAACTGGAGCAGAAGCAGTACAAAGCACGCAAAAATGGTCGTTATGGATCAGATCAGGCCTCAAGTCCTGATGACTTTTCCCTTGTAAGATGCTATGGTGTCTTGCCTTTTTTTTATTGTTCTATTTTTGCCATCACTGTTATGAGAGTGTGATAACACTCCCACGTGTTTATGCTTCCAAAATTACTAGAATATGTTCCTTCAAGTCAATATTCTGGTGCTTACCACTTAGACAATAACTAAGATAATATAACATACATACGTTTTTCTGATCAGTACGTAATTTACTTCACAATACAAGGATTGTAAAAATAGTTCCCAATACACATACATATTTTCATACACCATAGCCACTAGATCATGACATGTACACTGTTATAATTTAAAACATCCAGAAAGAACAGGGAAATGCTAAAAACAATATAAACAGGGCAGGTTTTCATAATGAATCCAAAGAATTCCTTCATTTTATATTGTGTACTGAAATTAGTCAAACAATTCTCAATTCTATAGTTAACAAAGATGTTTGGCATTTTGGCACATGCTAGATTTTTTTAGCACAGTGCAATTGTGAAGTTATTTCACCTTATATGCAACACCAATCACACAGTAAGTAAAATATGCAAAAACCTAATTTAAACTGCTGAAAAAATATAGGTGTTAAATATGAAATTTAATTATGAAACAATATACATTTATTTGCATTGGACTTTGAAATATAGGTAAGTCAGTACAAGCTGGTTTACAGACATGCATACTATCCAGAAGTATTCTCAAAACAACTTCATGTGACTTAAGAGATCACTATGGCTTCCAGGAGAAACCGACAGTGTTCAGAGATGCAGAAGTCCGTGTTCTCCAGAACAGATCTCAAAACTACAAGCTGTATAAAATTATGTAAATTCTGCATTTGCAAATAAATCCTGTTTATTCTAGGAAAATACATTTTTAAATACAAGGAGAAATATAAACCAGTATGGTTTTAAATGTATAATGATAACTTTCCTTAGCAATCCAAGTTAAATAAAAAAGTATTCATATATAAAAAGCCATAAATATCAATCTATTTTTTTTCCACACTTTTTGGGCTCAAGCTATAAGATTGTACAAGATAAATTTCATGTATGATGATTTAACATCATCACAATGAAGAAACTATAATGAATGACAATATGGCAAAACAGATCAAAAAAGAGAAAGTCTGCATAGCCACAGATTTGCCAAGAAAACTGGATGTCGTTTCAACCACTGAGTTTCAGAAATATAGAAATTAGCACATTAGGATCTCATAACAACCTTTACTTAGTCATGGACTTGGACTTAGCTTGGACTACTCCAGACTCCAGCTCACTAAAGATTAAGCCTGATTCTAAGACAGGAGAAAGCACACATAATTGAATGAATCAAAAATTCATGTCACAGCACACAAAGCAGGAGAAAAGAAGAATGAAAGGTAAAAGTAACCCATTTATTCCTCATTGTATTATTCATGAGTTAGAATCTTCTCTATTCAGTGGACCATGGCTTGTCTATTAATTTAAAAAGGAAAATCATACACTAGGGACCATGCAAGAACACAAATACCCATAAAGAAAGGCAATGAAGTACAGAGCAGAGTTCAACATTAAGTTTGAAAAGGAGGGAAGGTCTTCAATATGTTAGTGCATTCTTTTTCAAAAGCTTCCATGAAATGTGTTGGCCTGAAGATATTAACGTGTGGAGCAACAACTTTCCAAGAAATCAATCTCAAAATTATTTAAGAATTTCAGAAAATTAAACATTAAAACACCATGAAAACATGCTTGATGTTTTCTATTACCTCCATTCCTTTTATCCTTTCCCCAACAGTAGAAGGCAGAAAGTAAGAGAAATGTTAGGAATATGTTCAGTGTAATCACTGTAGATGACTTAGATGAAATGCAAGCATGTATCTCATTGTGTCTAAAGAGAGATTTTCAAATTTTGAGATTTTACAGGACATAGTAAGTCATCTTTCAAAGATTCTACAGGTAAATCTGCAGTTTCCAACATCACAGTCATGTTGCAGTTGTTTTTTTAAATACTAAACTAATATATTAAAAGAGGTCATAAAAATGTAACTATTTTATTGAAATGCAAAACTGAAGGACGAATGTAATAAAAATGTACTCAATAAATGGCTTACTTTTTAGATGGAAATTTAATTACAGGCATTTTCCATTTAAAGTAAATTGCAGCTATCAAGTATTTCAAGGTTCAACATACCTATGCTTTTCTAAAAAGTACTTCATGTCTTCTAAAACCCACTATTCATGATAATTAGCCCGAAACAGAGAAAAAAAAAAGTAGGCACTGAAGCGTAATCATCTACAGAGTTCATCTGTGCAAACAAGTAAGGGAAGTCTAGCACAGACATGTGCAAACACTGAAACGTTTGGTCAAACCATCACGACTGGAAGTGCCAACACTTTCAAGAGCTGAGACTGGCAAAAGAATTTCTAATTATTTTGACAGAGAGAAGTAAAGACAGCAGAGGCCACGTACAAGGTTGACTTGAAAAAATAAAAGCGGAGTTTTAAATGCTGTCTGTTGATTTCCTCCCAGAAAAACAAAGGAAAGATTCTTATTTCAAGCTACCGACCTTGACATACTAGTCTTAGTATAATCAAGAAAAATAGTGAATTTATTGTATGATTTAATAAATTGCATTAGAAACTACAAGTAGATCTAGGTCAGAAAAAAGCATGCACCTACATGCACACAAAGGCACAAGACCCTTTTCCTTCTGCACAAAAATCTCATCCCATCTAATATTGGCGCCACTGGTATCCTCCTAGAGTCATGCTAAGGTTACTCGCAGGAAAGGATTGGGCACTTAGCATAACAGTTTTCTTCAGATACTTGGAGGAAGAGATGGAACTTTTAGAATCAGAATTAGATACTTTCCAAATGTGCCTGTGTCCACAAAGAACTTTATTGGTGACTGTATTTGGCAGATATACACGTAAGTGTGGGCCTATGTGTGCATGTGCTCATCTTTATCTAATAAAAATGTTAGCAAAAGCACCACAGTTGAATGTGTCTCAATTCTGCCAAACACAAAAGGTGTCGCTCTAAAATATAACATTTACTCACTAAAATAAATATTAGAGTTATAAAAATTCTGGTTTTCTTAAGAATTGAAAACAATTAAAAATTTAAGAAATATATAATGCCTCCTTGCCAGTATAACTTTTCCTAGTGATAGGAACCTTGATAAGAATCTCGAGATCTAATATATATTTTTTTATTATTCCTACAACAATACAATAGCAACTGGAATGAAAAGGAAAAAGAAAGCATAAAACCAAGTAAATGAATCCAATACTACTTACTAACAACAGATAAACAGAAAATTTTCTCTTCGTTTTTTAAATTTTTAAAATTTCTGAATTAAAACAGCACTTGAAAGACCTGTTATCACAAGAATAAATGCTTGGGTTTAGAGCCATAAACTTCAGATTATTGGGCACGACGAGATGGCTTTTTCAATATTTTTTTCCGCTTTGCATACATATAGTGTTCATTTAACGTTGTTCAGAAAACTGTTTACTATGGGTTTTCTTCTCAGAATGTGCAAAGGCAGCTTGATATTACACACAGGTCAGTAACTTTCTAAAACTAGAGCTCTTCATAATATTCTATGTATGTGTACCAATATCTACAGCACATGTACCACACGATCTACAGATGTGATCATGCACCACAGATCAGAAGCTTCAGCAAAGTTTGCAGGCTGTAACTAAGCCCAGATAAACTACACCTTAACTTACAGAAATGGCAAAGTGACAGAAAACCAGCTGCAAATTTCTTTGAGCTGCCAAGGCAACATTATTAACTGCTACAACCCTAAGGAACTGGTAAAAGCACATCCACCATATTTGCAAAGGTGACAGGTGTCAGAGAACTCCCAGTACAAACACCTCAGAATCAGATTTCTGTAACAGGCTACAACTGATATAACCTGCACTTCTTAGAAACTACACTTGAAAATAACCATCTGCAGAATTTGCATTTGCATATTTGCATGCAGGGACAAGTACATCTCCAGTTTAAGCTAGGTCATATCCCACGTCTACTTGTTTAATTGGCAGGAAGCGTAGTGAATTAGAAAATTACTACAAGGCTTCTATGATTAAAAAGAAAGAAAACCACATGAGGTCAGCTGTGGAAAAAATGTTTAAACTCAAATGTTGGCTTTCCTGCAACTAAGAAGTTTTAAAGATCAATATACTAGTATATTCTTACAGAATCCAGTTCCATTTCTAGCCTCATTTTCTAATAGTAAATACAATCTTACACATTAGTTCACACACTTAGCCACAGTTGTAAAAGACATTATTTCATTTTATTTTTTGAATTATGTTACAACTTGTATGATCTCAAGCTTTTGTGTAGCTCTCAATGCAAATGACAAATTGAATAGAATGAAGATATTTAAATATCTAAATAACATTAGGATGGGGAGCAAGACAAGAGATGAAACCATTAGAGAGACAGGGAGCTACTCAGTGTAATGCAGTTTGTGGTATAAATTTCCACCCCATGTATTGCTCATGCATATCATCCATAGAGTCAATGAATGAAATTGGTTTTAAAAATAAAATCTACTACTTTACCTGTGAGAATACAGTAAAGAAAATTTACCTACCAATGAACAGCTGCAGTACTTTGAGACACTTAGTCCATACATATACTCTAAGAGTGGGTGGGCTTGTGGCCTGCCCTGGAGTGTCCCGGGAGGGGCACTCCCACTCCTCCCCTCGTCCTGCTTGAGGCATTGACACACAGGGCAGAGTGCATCCGCCACCACTGCAGTTCCTCTTAAATGCACAACCAAACCTGAAAGAGATTCAGAAAGAGGGGAAAAGCAGGTAGGAGACTAATGTACATGCAGACTATACCTCTCAAAGAACACCAGTTACTGATGAGTAACCTTTCTTCTTTGAGTCTGCATGTACATTCCCACAATGACTCACTCTGATCAGTTACCTTTGCCTTTTCCCATCCAGGAGAAGGCCTAAGGACTCCCACAAACAACTGCAGCATCACTCCACTGAAGGCTGAAACAGCCCTGGATCCTATTAGACTAAGATAATGCTGGGTGAAAGCAAAGAGAGAGGTCCAGGTGACTTTACAGCACATGTCTAAATACCATACAATACAGATACTAAGTTTTTCCAGATATCTAACAGAATTTGGTTTGGCCATGAAGTTCCTTGAATCCACTCAGAGACAGAAAGCCACATGAACAATCATTGTGTGAAGTCAGCCAAACTTTTTGATATTCCCACAGTGCAACAAGAAAAGAAAAAAACTAGAAAACTTGGACCTTTGAAGAGAAATTATAAAGGCCTTATGAAATCAAAAATATAAAGTATAAAATTCAATCAAAGAAGAATAAGATCTGGAAATGAGTACTGAAGGACTAATTTTCTTGCTACTCTGCACCACTTCAAGAAGGACTCCTGGATGACTGAAGAACAGACACTCCACCTATATACAGGTGGTATGCAGAACAGCAGCTGTAAGGACCTACATACTTCACTAGCTGGCTGAGAAAACTGTCTCCAAATTTCACTTTCAAAGACACAAGCAAAAGGAATTAGCAGAAATAAGAATTTAAGAGCTCAAAAGGGGAGAAGCAGTGGTTTTCCACCGCATGAACAATGGGAAACTGTCATCAATCATGAACAATTCAATATATCCTGATCAGCTGGTAGGAAGACATGAGTTGTGAAATGTGTGAACATCAGTGTACTCAAACAGAGAGAGCAACCTGGTACCCCCACCAAAATACAGGAAGAAATCAAAGGAGCTACACATAACAAATATTCAGAGAGCTGAGATCAAAGCAGCAACAAACATGTCATACAGACAATATAACTTTCTCATAGAGTATGCCTGCCTGAATTATACTTTCATGCTACTAGCTATCATCACTCTGGAGAGAAGCTAAAACTCACTACCCTAGAGATTGATTAATGTTTTGGCTTGGGAGTCCCAAGATTGCCACAGAATGAAGAGCGAGGGAAGAGCTAAAATACAAAGTCTATGAAGACTACAAAAGAAGTTTCTCACATAGGTGCTTATGACTACACCCACTGTCAGAACATGGTGAAATCACAAAACAAAAACCTTGCAGTTTTGTCTTTACTGAGTATTTCTCTTTATATTTGCCAATTGTGGTAACTTACAATCAATACACCATAAAAGGACAACCATTTTACAAACCTAATCCAAACAAAATTGCTGTATGGCTCTATTAAACCAGGCATCTGTATGACATGCCAAAACAATGAGTATATTTTAGCACAACCACAGGCAGCATTGCAAAAAACTCCAACATTCTACAGTACTGAAAAACACGGCCTAACAGATAACAGGTTCCTCCTGAGGTGAAACCATTTTACAGCACATGTAAAGGTTATGGTCTCCTTCCTACCCCAAATGTTCTGTATGTTTAAATAGTCAAATATAGTATTATACTTCACTGTATGAAAAATGAGGCCTCAATAATGCCTCAGTCTATTAGTCCAAATGATCAGAGAGGGGAAAAAAGGGCAAGATGACTGTAACAGATGCTCACAAGGTCCTGAATTCCAAGTACTTGATACTGTTTAAGCCAGAATGGAGTGACTGTGGTGACACAGACACTACATTTTCCTAACCACAACAGAATTAAGGGTATTGGTAGATATGCACCGACCTGAAATGCATGGAAATCAAGAGATATCTCCCTACTAACCCAGATGCTCTTGCCCTCTAGAGAAGACATTTTAATTTCTGGATGTTCTGATAGATTAATTAGTCTTTGGCAAATAATATTGTCAATACAATAGCCTATTTAAATATGCAGAGAAATTGCTCTTAAGAAGATCTGCCAGCATATTTTGAAGATCCTGAAAATTTCTAACAATTATTTTATGTCAAGCACAACAGTTCCATAAATGGAGTAATTACATAATGGATGTATTTAGCACCTCTATGC
Organism: Trochalopteron elliotii; assembly: GCA_024734555.1. Taxonomy (NCBI): domain Eukaryota; kingdom Metazoa; phylum Chordata; class Aves; order Passeriformes; family Leiothrichidae; genus Trochalopteron; species Trochalopteron elliotii. Next base: position 3,332,780 of record JANPWX010000059.1, read on the forward strand.
TTGCTCCTACAGTGCACTATGATAGTGCCATTCACTAAAAAAATCATTGTTCCAAGCATCAGTGTATGGATCCAGAACAGCACTCTGATATTGCCTGGTAACTTTTACCAGAATCACAGAATATCCTAAAGATGCTCTTCTTGTGCAATAAGGAAGCCAGCCTAGCTGACATCTCTACATATTTGTAGTGGATCCTCCTACCAGCTGAGAGATTTTAAGCTTACTATCTATCACCTATATTAATTCTCTAACATCTGATTACCATGCATAAGATGTTTTCAGTCAACCAGTGCATGTACAGGCCATGTGGCCTAACAACTTAAAGCTATGATCTTACTGTGATCTAAGACAGGGTCAATTTTAGATGGTGAATGACCTCCCAGGTCAAATAATCAATGTTAGATTTAGCTTCCAGAAAATAATAAAGTATCAGTAAAGAAGTCTCCTCATTTAAAATAAAGCAATGTCCTTTAGTTCTCTAAATATAAGGAAGATGTGGACTTCTTGCTCTGATATATTCTCGTGATAGGGATACACAAACAAAGAGAAAGGTATATGCAACAAAAGAAAGAAGACTGGAGTATTCTGGATCTGATGCGATTGTCTGCACTTCTCCATTATCTGTTGAGTAGGAGTAATCCTAGAGACCCTGAAAATGGCTCTCAAAAGTGATAAGGAAAATATAAAAATCAACTGAAATTCACTGATGGTTATTAATGCTAAAAAACATGTTAACAGCTGTTGAAGGCAATGAAAAATTAGCAACGATGATCATTACAGAAAAAAATATTTTTCCCTATGTGTCCTGGTTGATTTTTTTTAATAAAGATAGAGCACAATAAAAGAATAATAGAATGAATTAGTAATAGGCTGCCTTGCTAATTAGATAATTGTTTATTCCTAAGTGAGTGTAAGCATCCAAAGAGTAAAACGTAGAGAAAGAACTTTTTTTGCACCTTTAAGACAGAACCAAACTTTCAAGAGTGACTGAATTACTGAGCTGGAAAGGCCATTCTCCTCAAAGGAAAGACATTTTCAGAATTCAGTCCATGCAGAATCTCTCTCACAGACCCAAAGGATTATAGCTATTACATAATACTGGGTGAAAGCTGTTACCATAGAATTTGATGAGCCATCATCTGCTTCCATTGCAGCTTGCAGAGGTGTCTTAACATTAGCCAATCCCACTGCAATCAAAGATTTCAACTTTTATACTCAGGAGAAAACTAATGCAGAACAATTCATATCAGAAAGACTTCTTTCCCTAAGAGCTGAAACTTTCAGCTCATTTCTCTCTTGGAACATTTTTTAAAAATGCTCATTTTTTCTTGATACAGCCTAACAACAAAATTACTTGGAATTAGGTGACAATAAAAGCATTCAGAATACTAAAGAGATTTCAGAATCACCTTCCAACTGCTTCTGCAGCTGGTATAAGTGAAACTAAAATCCGCCACGGTACTAAGGTTGGTCAAATATGCCTTTATAGTGCTGGAAATCTCTCAGGCAAAATAATATACAGAATTTCAAACGACCCACAGCACTTTTGAAAAAATTCTTTGTATTCTAATCCCCATTATTTCTAAGGCCTAAATTCTTGGAAATTATTTTGTGCTATAAAGAAAGATATGTTATCACTTTGTTATATGATAAAGATTACATGTATATAAAAAGAAAACGTATATTTTTCTGAGCCAACTGAACTGGAGACAACTTTGTAAGAAGTTTTCCTAATTCGATAAAGTTGCTGCATAAGCAACAGAATGCATAAGCAAACAGAAGCTTAATAAAGCAAATACAGAACAGATCTAGCTTAACCCAATGTCATGTTAGCAAAGCCACAAAGGGACTAAGACACGAAGAAAGTTCAAAGAAATACACAAAAAGAGTTGGAAAGGATGATTCTTAGCAGAATCACTTGTCATCTCTTGTTTTTCTAAAGACATATGCCAAACTTTACTGATTAAATCATAAAAGAAATACTAATCATTAGTTTCAGAATGAGAGAAGCATAGAATGCTTTCTCCTTAAAAATGCTTGTAGCCATCATAATCATTCTCTTGACTGCTGCAGAGACATTCAAGAATCACCTGGACACTATCATGGGCAAAGAAGGGAGTCTCCAACACCGCTTTGGAGCTGGAACAAGCAATCCATTCCAGCACTCAATCAGTTGCACAGTAACGAAGTTCTCCCTCATGCTCAGGTGGAACTGCCTGTGCATCAATTTTTGCTCATTGCCTCTTGTACTATTGCTTGGCGCTACCAAGAGGAGCCTGGCTGTTGGTGATGGGATCGAATGCAAAGAAAAATCTAAATGTAAGAAATAATCCAAATATAAAATATCAAAGTGTTGGTATCAAGATGTCAGCGAAGAAAAAACACACTGATGCAGTGCAATAGTTTTTAGTTCCATAGGTGTTGTTTTTCTCCTACACTCTCTTCCATGTGAGCTCCCTATAATTTGTTTACAGATAAACCACTGCCTTCTAATTGATCTTTAGGGCCTCTTGCTAATTTTGTAACACACAAAACACGTCTCAAGCATTCCATGCACGTCATTTGTTTTCAACCACATAGGTCACATACTCATACAGTGGTTTTCCACCCAGATTCATAGCATCCTCAGCAAACACACAAATTAGCTGGGCCTTTAGGGTTAACTTTCTCTTGTTCTAATCTTGGTAAGGATGCCAGATGCTTGGCACCATTCCCACACAAGGCTTCATCCTCTGACACCCTCCCTTCAGACACTGACAGACACTGATGAGGTCCCCTTTTAGTCACCACCTCTCAAGGCTGAACAGGCCCAGCTCCCTCAGCCTTTCCCCAGAAGAGATGCTCTCCTGTTGCCCTTCACTGCACCTGCTCCAGGAGCTCCCTGTCTCTCTTCTCCTGAGGAGCCCAGAACTGGACACAGCACTCCAGGTCAGGCCTCACCAGGGCTGAGCAGAGGGGCAGGATCCTCTCCCTCCACCTGCTGCCAATGCTCTTCCTAATGCAGCCCAGGATCCCCTTGGCCTCCTTGGCCACAAGGACACACTGCTGGCTCAGGGACAGTTTGTTGTCCACCAGCACCCCCAGGTCCTTCTCCACAGAGCTGCTTGCCAGCAGCTCAGCCCTCAGTCTGTGCTGGTCCCTGGGGTTATTCCTGCCCAGGTGCAGGAGCCTGCACTTGCTGTTGTTGAGTTCAGACAGTTCCTCTCTGCCCATCTCTCCAGCCTGCTGAGGTCCTTCTGCAGGGCTGCACAGCCCTCTGGGGGATCGGCCACCCCTCCCTGATTGGTGTCATCAGGGAACTTGCTGAGGAGGCATCTCCCCTTTCACCCAAGTAACTGATGAGTAAGTTAATGAATACTGAGCCCAGTATTGAATCCTGGGAGACTCCACTAGTGACAGGCCTCCAACCAGATTCTGCACCACTGATCAGAACCCTCCTTGCCAAAGTATGAGTAATTTCTAGAGGTAATTTCCAGAACACATGGAAACCCCTCTGGACTAGAATTAATTGTTTGTTATTTAAGATTTAAGAAGACACACATGGTAACCTTTACCAGAATCCAGAGTTATTTATACAGTTCAAAGAAAAGTTGCATAAGAAATAATGAGTCTTTTCAAGTGTGTATCACCTGCTTTATATACTATTATTCTAACATATGGTCTGTTACATGGAAATGTTTATATAAGTGATTTTTGGTTATTTAATTGCAAAACTTACCTTTCTGGAGAAGGTCAAATCACATTACAGTCAACTGTTCAATGCAACTTAGAATACAGTCTTCATTGCAATAACTAAAAATAGCATATTGCCCCTTTCAAAGAGTTGTATCATCTCCCACACGTCCTACTTTGGGGATTATGATGCATGCAGTATATGTTATCTCTGGACTACTGTTTTCTCTTGTAGAGACAATTGCCACTTTTGTGCTGGAGAGTGATGAAGAGCCTACACAGGCAGTACAGTCATACAGATAGTATTTTCAGTAAGAGAGAGTAGGTGGCATCAGTGGATGAGGGAGATAGGCAATAAATTTCATCTGTGAGCAACAACTGGGCAACACCCCGTGGAAATCAAGGACCACACACTGTTCAGCTTATAACATTTCTTATATTGTAGTGTTCCTGACCAGGAAGCCATTGTACATCAAGGAATTAGCAGTTCACATAATAGTGCCCTTGAAGTTCCCACAGAAGGCTTCCCTGTGCTTTATGTTCAGCATGGTTTTCAGGAATGTGTCATGCTGCACAAACCTCTTGGGCCAAAGGACAGACTCATCCACCTCATTGTAATGGAGAAGTCTGTAGGAAGCTCCAACTCAGGACTGGTGATTACATGACCAGCATGGCTTTTCTTAATCTAAAAGAGTAGCAAAATTTTCTCATGAGTGGAGAAATCCATCCACAGATTGATCTGATGCTGCAGTTCCCAGCATCTGAAGGGAGTAAGATTTATTCCTCCTCTTCCTCTGCTTTATGAAAGCAGGAATTTCATTCAGCTGTTTGTTGTCAGGCCTTTCTTACTGAGATCCAGAAAGAACCTGGCACTTACCTTTCTCTTGCTTTCTGCCCCAGTACAGAACACACACACACACACACACACACACACAGAATTCCCTTTTCATTTCAAGACACATCACTTCTGACTACAGAAGGAGAGGCTTTTGCTTTTTTCTTGCAAATACTATTCAAGTATTTTCTGACCTGGAAGAGTTCTCTCTCCAGGCCCACTAATACAATGATATTTAAGAACATTAAAAAGAAATCAAAGTGTTTTTTTCCTTCTGCTAGGAGTTATAAATCTGTAGTTAAATATCAGGTCTATCAGGAATCCAATAATTCTATAGCAGCAATCTTCCAAGAGCCTTTACATTTGTACCAATGAATCTAAGCACAGTATGTTGGTTTGCAGCTGTAACCATCCATACTGATCAACTTGAAAAAATTAAGCCAATTTTCAAGCCACCATAGCTATTCCTTCCTAAATGTCACAGATCATTTAGTAGTCCCTTAAGTCTTTAGCTCCTGTTTCAGCTTTCACTTCTAACTCCAAAAAGCAGATATATTTAGCAGGAAACTCTAAGCAATTTTTGTCTGTCACCCAAATTTCAAAATATCACCAAGAAAATGTAAGACCATTGGCTACACTAAATATATTTTATTTGAATTGAACAGCACACAGTTTTCTACACCAAAAATCAACAGCAATAAGACTCTTTTTTTCAGACAGCAACTTATCTGCAAATTTTTTGATTTTGGGAAATGTGAATTTCCTATATTATTGACCCTTAGAAAAAAAAAACGAATAAAAACCCATGATAAAACTGAGGCACAGGAAAAAAGACTACCACTTCAATTAAATATACTCAGTTGAAGGTCTTAACTAGCAAGTTAACATCTGGCCATCCTAATTTATAGTACTGTCAAGAGAATACTATTTTGCTCAGGAAATAATTGCAGGCTAATAGAATAAACAGACTTCACACCTTTAGACTCCCTTTATTATAATGATGTTTTTGTAGGGAGATATTAAATTTCTCACTGACATACTTGTACAAAAAATTTCATCAGTAATCTCTGTTCTTTGGATAAATTTCAGTGTCTGACTGAGCTCTGATAAGAAAATGTTTAATTCTTTTGCAAACTCTGTACTTTGGATGTTACCTTTATTTCCCTGCAGACAATCTACAATGGGAAAGAGCAAAAAATCAAGTCTCCATGGGGAGTTTTGCATGAGAGAAATACCAGTGATCTAGAAAACCATTTTAAGTAACTGATTATACCAAGGTTTCCAATTTAAATTGATTTCATTTTTTTTTATTTCCATTACTGAGTTATTATCCACCCTGTGTAAAAGAAACTTGTTATTTGTCAGTGGGCTTGATGCACTGCATCTTATTCCTGATTTTGAAACCTACATGTTGAAGTGATTTAAGTGGGACATTAAATACGGAGTCAGAGAAAAACTTGTGCCTCATATATTAATTTGAAGAACTAGGTTGTGACTACTGATGATGTATCCAAAGACAGCCAATGAAGTTGGTGAAGGGTCTGGAGCACAAGTTTTTGTTGAGGAGCTGCTGAAGGAGCCGGGGGTGTTTAGCTGAGAGAAAAAGAAGCTCAGGAAGACCTTACCATTCTCTACAATCACCTGAAAGGAGGCTGTTGAGGTGGGGTTTGGTCTCTTTTCACAAGTAACAAGGCATAAATAATAGATAAATGACATATTTATGCCACACAATAAAAAAAAATTATGTAAGAGGAATGGCAGCCATTTCAAGTTGTGCCAGGGAATTGTATCTTATGAAAAAATGTCTTCACCAAAAGGGTTCCAACATTGGAACAGGCTGCTCATGGAAGTGGTGGAATCACTGTCTCCGGAGGTATTTAAAAGACATGTAGATGGGGCACTTGGGAATATGATTTAATGGTGGACTTAATGATGGCAGTGTTAAGTTTTACAGTTGGACTTGATGATCTTAAAGGTCTTTTACAACCTAAATGATTCTATGACAGAACAAATTCTTAATTAAAACCAGAAGAAAGGATAAAATTTGAAAATAGCTGATAATGTGTTAATTTCATGTTTCATACATATTCAAAATACATAATTATAAGGACAGTAAGAATATTGCCTATGCTTTTCTTTCCCTATTATTTAGCTGTTCTCAGAAGGCAATATAAGTGCTCAAACATATCCAATAATCTTTTCATTGGTAGAGATCCAGCAGAGTGAATTTAAAAAGCTTTTCAACAAAAGCTACTCTGAAATTAGCTATTTATTTGACCAGTGAGGAAAAGCCTTTTTTTTCAATTTGTACATTATGAAATTGCCATGGTGTTAGATGAACTGCAACATAATCAGCTGTTTTTCCTGTTGCAAAACGAGGACTCTGTTAAAATACTATTTCTCCTAATGCAGGATTGATTTTTAAAGAGTTTAAGATACTAAAATTGTGCAACAAAACACTGAAGTTCAAAATATTCTGAATGTGCACACACATGTTAAAATTTCTATGTTGTTTCATATAAAACATTTAAATATAATAATGCATTGTAAAAATGCCTGGGTACCCAAATTCTTGAAGTGTAGCTCAGTTGTTTTAATTAAAGCAAAATGGCAAATACAGGGAACTGTATCATTATGAAAAAAGCTTCATGCCTGTATATCAGCTATTGACTAAAGGGTTGAAATGTTTGTACTATTATTATTTTAATAATCGGGTCAGCAGAAAATGTTTAATCCCCAGAAAACTCAGAATTTTCCATTTTCTGTGAGATTCAGTTTCTTACTTCTTTTGGTGGGTGTCTCAGAAATCAACTCGGTAGCGGGGCTCATGTTTGCAAACGCTTTAACTACACTGAGAGCATGCTACTTCACAAGTATTCTTTTTTTTCATTTTCAAAACATAACAATCCCCTTGGATTTCCCACCAACAGAAGCATTCATAGATTGGAACACTACTTAGAGGCATTTGGAGCTTTTCTATGTAAAGCAGTTCTTTATAGCTCTCTGATTTTAAACTTGGTCATCTTTCCTTAAAAACAGCCTGATGAAAATTGTCTGCTGTCATTTAGAGCCTCAAGATACTCTGGAAAACTCAAGTGTTAGCTTCAGTGTCCCAAATGACAGTCAGCTTTATTTTTACACATTGCTTGCTTTATACAGCATTATTCCCTAGAAGTGCTTATTAAAATATAAAATTTTTCCCAAATACATAAAGAAGGGTTATTTTCTGCTTTGTTAAAGAAGGACAAGAATTTTAAAACATCTTGATGTTAAGCTCTTATCTTCATAAGGTATCCTCGATACATAGTTTCATTTTCCAGAATTAAAATTTAGGTAATTCTCACTCATGCTAAATTATGTTCAACTACCAAGAACACAGAAGAACCCTTTAAAATGACAGAACTGAGCAGCACAAATTTCCATAGGGGATCAGTCTATTTGTTAAAAAAGAGGAGTTTATGTCATTGTGCTACTGAAGATATTCAGAGAAAATGTTACCATGTTTGTAATTTTAAAATCAAGGATATTTTGATAGAGCATAACATTAGCAGAGCAGGTGATAAATAATTAGGGAAAACAGAAATGTCATTCTATGCAGAAATGCTGAAAGGGAGTATGTGTGTTACCTTTGCAGTCTTAGGATTCCACCTAATCTTGTCATAATGATAAAGCAGCCGAAATTGAATGCAATAATTTCTGTCAGAACAAGTCTAGAAATTTTTGTGGTTTTTTTATAAGAAGGTATTTTAAAAAGTGAAACTCTTCAACCACTCCACCTTTACTGAACTCTAAGGATTTAATAGCATTCCCTCCCTTATACCTTTCCTTTAGGACAATTGAGTTACAGAATCAGTGTTACAGCAAGTAATATGAAAATGCTACCTATTTTATCATGGAGGAATCCAGAAAATGAACATATCAAAACCACAGGGGAAATGAAAAGGAAAACATCAAATTTTAATCTTACATTAGTTTTTAATTGGAAAAGAATTGTTTTCTTTGCCTAAATAGGTGCATGCTACGAAACACTTCTGTAATGAGCTCAAAGATAATCCAGAAGAGCAAATATTGTGACTTCAGACACAACAAATTACATTATTTGTCTTGCAATATCAAAACATTATGTTTGGCAAAGCACAATCTTGGACCCAAATATATAATACTACTGCTGTCCAGTCAAACACCTATTCAGTGTTTTCTATGCACACCATGGCAAAACTAATTGGCTTTTGTTAGAACCGTAGGTCTCTCAATTAATTTCTCCATATCAATCCCGCTTCCTTTGGAATCTGATGCCTCCACCCAAGATGCACCCAGCTCTTGTGCCTGTCCTCTTCTCACCTGGTAGCATCACTTATTAGGTCCCTCAGGTAAAAACCATGAAAAGAAGTATTTCCACAAACTATTGACCACACTAAACAGCAGATAAAAATATAGTGGTTATCAATGTTAATGGACACAATAAGGCTTTATCTTGGAAAAAAACCCAACAGAAAACAGAGGAAGCTCTTGGGAAAGTTTTTTATCATGATACAGAAGCAAACTTCAGAGGAAGAATTTCTTTCAGCCTGATAACATATCTGCTGGACTTCCTTCCTTAAAACTGTTGCAATACAGTATTTTTAATATGGAGCAGACCAATGTGTGAGGGAGCTGGGGTTGTTTAGCTTCGAGGAGTCTCGGGTGGAATCTTACAGCTCTCTACAGCTGCCCAAAAAGGGATTGTACCAAGGTGGAGACAAGTCACTTCTCTCAGGTTAACAAGTGATAGGACAAGAGAAAAAGGCATCAAGTTGCACCAGGGAATGCTGAGGTTGATCATCAAGCATTGGAGCAGACTGCCCAGAGAAGCAGTGGAATCACCATCTGTGGAGATATTTAAAAGACATATACACCTGGGGCACTTGAGGACATGGTCTGGCAGAGGACTTGGCACTGTCGGGGTTATTGTTTGGAATGGATGATCTTTGAGGTCTTTTCCAACCAAATGATTCTATGATCCACTGTAGTGCAGGGAGAAAATATTAGAATATACATTATTAGAGGGTAAATGTTCAAAAATTCTTTACTGATGAGGTAGATGATCAAACCATTTGGAGACCACTGGTCTAGACCACAGTTTAGTTTTTTTAAACAGTCTGCTAGAAGAGCTGGGCACTCTCTAAGTACTTAGCTCAGACAATAGAGTTTCACTAGTAACAATGGTACTGTGAAATTATGAATTTCACATTTGTAATCTGACATGCTGTATTATGGGAATACATCTACTGGCTGAAGGCTTGGGACACATCTACCACAGCCTGTTAGTACAAAACAGCACTTTTAATACCTCTCTGCTTAACACACTCTGGCTCATAGTGCAGAGTAGCCTTTGATCATATGAACTGGAATCCTTTCAGATTGCACTTATTTGGAAGATGGACTTCAGCAGCATGTGTGATCCACTCCCGTGCCTGTTAACAGGCACACAGAACAAAACCAGAAGTAGTTTGAAATAAAACACATCAAAGAACATGTGATGTATGCTCAATCACCAGCACCACATGCTTTACTTTATAGATCGATGCATTTTATTGGTTTGCATGACTTGGTAACAGACATGACTCAAGACAGATGTTCAGTTCTTGGCACCAAGGACAGGGTGGCTAGGGTTAAGGCAGGCATTTTTAAATTTGTCTCTACACACTTGGCTCTGATTTTATTTTGCTGGAAAACATCCATTTCTGGAAGCCTTCAGGACATCAGTTAAGCCAACCTTCCAGCTCTGTGCACTATCAGTGATGAGAAGAGCCACTTACCCAACATACTCAATAAAACATAGAACCCACTTAAAATTTTTCATTTTACATCAGTGCTCAGATACAGCTCATCAGCACAAAATCTCATTTAGACCAATCTTGTGCAACCGAAAAAAGAAAGTATTTGAGCAAATAAAATGCCTCAAGCCACAGTTCAACATGTCAATACTTTTATACCATTCCATTGTGATGCCTCCTTGAAGGAAGTTTTTGGTTGGTTTTCTGTTAAAAACATTTAAGGTTTCATATTCTGTTTTAGACAGTGGACCTTATATATGACAGGGTCACTAATAGGAATAGGACATCACAAAAAACCTAATTAATTATCAGAGAAGTTGAATGAGGCGCAATCACACAGTGAAGTACAAAGCATCACTATTCATACAGTTCATAAGCTTGCATATCACAGGGAGGCTTGTGCAGTTTTTGGTGTCTTCATACTGCAGTTTCCAATCAAGTATTAAAATACAACCTTAAAAATCATCTAAAAAACATGCTATGAAAGCAAAAAACCTACACTATTCTAGCAGAATTATCTGCAGTCTACCAGTTGCAAATCTTTTTAAGAAAAACATGGTGTATTAAACTGGGTATGACTGCTGCACTGTGTGTGCTCAAAACTTTGGCACCTGCTTTCAGACAGTCTTAAAATTTGCATAAATTAAGAATGAGAGTTAATTTTAAAAGTGCAGTATAAATAAGGAAGAATGTTGCTGAAATGCAACCAAATGTATCACTTGTGAACATTTCTGTCTCAGTCTCTTTATCTGTTCCTCACATGAAAGTGCTGCTATAAATTCGATTATTTTTAATTTTTATAATCTGACTCTAAATCTTTTTCAGTGCTACTGTGCCATTTTTGTGATTAAGGGAACAACCCTTGACATGCCATTGTACATGGTGTGGCACCAGAGGCTCATGCACAAGAGAAAAGGTTCATTGCTGTGGTCTTGATTCCTTTCTCCTCAGTCCACCCCCATGGCTCCCTTGCCTCTGCCCCTTCAGATGTTCTTGAACACTGAGCTAACAGTAACCACCTCAGCACACTGCTCAGCACTCATTCTTGGATCACAGTAGTCTAATTAGAGACTTCTATTTTATATGCAAATTAGCATTGGGGATTTTTTCACATCTCCTATACACATCATTTAACATTAATCTCTGCTGAATTTCATCAGATGGTTTGTCACCCAACTACTCAGTATTTTAATGTCCTTATTTGCAGCAATATTTCATTTCTCTACAAATAATAATTTTCACAATTCATTAAGATACAAGCTGTAAAACCAAGGGTTATTAAAAAAAATCCACCACCAAAAAACCCCAAACAACAGTCCTGATCTCTTTTTCCCTATATACAAAGAATCAGCATATAGAACTTTAAGGTTTGTTTGTTTTGTTTGGTTGGTTTTTTTTAAGCAAACCAAAAAAACCCTAATGGCCTTTTTTCTTATATATACAAGTCCAGCATTCACCTATTGTGACAATCATAAAAAGAAAGAATATATTTCAGAAATAAATTTACCTCAAGAAATGAACATAATATTGATCTCCCTCAAACTCAGTCAAACCCTTAATTACTTATGACATTACCAGTTTTGATAGAAAAACATTAAGTTTCCTTCATAGATCTCAAATAAGAATCATCAGAATACATTCTTACAGCATAAATAAAACCAACCAAAACTTAATGTAACAGGTCATGTGGAAAATTATTAGGGCTTTTATATAAACTTGATTTACTTATACACTTGCCAAAAGCTATTTGCTGCTTAATGAAGCTGAGCATGTCTTCTCCCCTCATTCATGATAAGTGACATCCCATTTAAGAAATTACTTTTCCAGTGAGAACAGAAGGCACTGAAGACATTGCCCAGTATAAGGGGTCAGATGAAAAGTACAAGAGACTGTGTTAGAGCTGGTCAGAAGATGCCCTGGGAACCAATCAGGTTTCAGGCGATGGCTGGTACAAAGATATGTATTTAGCAAAAATGGAAAATGAAAGAAAGCCGGAAGGAATTTGGACAAAATTGGTCACTACAGCCACAGAGAGAGACAGAGATTTTTTTTGATGCTGGAAAACAACAAGAGGTTTCAAATCCTGTTTCTAACATATTTAAGAAAGACTGAATAGACAAACAGGTCTGTGATAATGAAAAATCTGATACACATTAATGTCCCTTCTTAAGGGCAACAGCTTAAATGCTGGGCAACCAGAAATGCTTGAAGGATGAACAATATACTGGTTTGTCTTGTAAATAAACTTTCAGCTATTTTTGTTCTCTCTTTGCAGAACTACAGAACTCTTTTGTTTGCTTTAGAAAGTAAATAATAATATTACTAAAATGATTTTGTCTTGTTAGCATTGCATTTCAACTTAAATGGATGCATGCTCTTCCTGCCCTTCCCTTCCCCATGTGGCAATATCCCATGATCTGCAAATTACAGGCTAAACTTTTGTATGCTCATAAGACTAAATTACACAATACAATATAAAACGCATTTGCTTAAATCCTGCTTACATTAGGGAACAGGAATTTATAACAATGCTTCAGCATTTTCTATATTCAAGACAACCTGGAAGAGCAAGGTAACTTGGTGAGGTGGTCTCATCTGTCATTTCTAGAGACACGAAGTCTCTGAAACCACACAGTCTATGAAACATAAGATGGAAGACAGCAAGAAAATAAAAAGTGACAATTTCCTACGTGGAAAGTTAGTGAGTATACTCTTTCATCCAGAGAGTCTGGGCATTTGATGCCCTTGCCAGGAAAGCAGAGGAATGCTTTTGATACATCAAGCAGTCCTAGATCAGAGTTTGATAGACACTTCAGCCATTTCTCATTTTACATTCTTTTTGTAAAGGTGTTTTTTTGGTTGAGAGTCTGTGATTGCTGTGAGTATCCATCACCCACTGATGATGAGAGAAACAGATGAAAAGCCCCTTCAGTGAGTACTCCCTAGGGAGTTTCTACACAGAAACTTGAGATAGCAAAAGTTACAGCATGGAGAACAGTCATGTCCTCCAAGCAAAAATAGTCTCAAACCTATCAGAGCAGAAACAATCCAAAAGTCAAAACTGATATTCACAACTACTAATGGCTTCATAAGTGGGAAAAAAAAAGTCCCCCAAAAGAAAAGGCATTCTTATGAAATACTCATATTTCACTGGTGTGAGACTGTGCCTGAACTATTCAGGTTTGCACAGCCATGCTTGGAGTCAGAACCCAATGCAACACAGATTGCACTTTCCAGAAAAAGGGGCAAAATCAGTTTTAGGACAAACACAACTTGGATCAACAAAGGACTCATGAGAAGAAAAAATTACATAGTACAACAGATAATGAAATTACAGTCAACTAGGAGCAATATAATATGATACAATATAATATAAATAATCAACTGTTAACAAGAACTACTAGAGTGAAGCACAAATGCATGGCCAAGAGTACATTATCAATACCGCAAGGGTTGCAAATCTCTAGCTTGTAGCACAAATGCATACATGTGGACAATAAATTAAAGGAAAGTAAATTTTTGTTTTATGTAAAGTTATTGATAATTTTGCCACATAATCCCACACAAAAAACTTTAGTTCTCTCTAGCATGGAAACAATATCTGTAACAACATTTAAGGATTAATACAGCAAGGTAAAACTCAGTTTTCTGTCATTTAAACAATGACACATGTAGCTTGAAAAAGAACACTAGTCAGTGATTGACTCTCCTAATTCAGGATTTGGAAATCAACTCAGGAAGAAATCTGCGTGTACAGCAAGTGAACTTTAATTATAGGGAAATATGATGCGACAAAGTTGTTTTAGCTTAACACATCCCACTTCTCCATAGTCCTAGTTGGATTCATGTTCATAATAAAGTCTCCTTCATGAAAACCCAAGAAGCAAGTAGGAAAACCAAATATGCAAATTTATCAGGGATTTCATACACTAAGTTGACATCTCAGGGTCAATTTTTTGTTCCTGGTTAGGCCATTTGCAAAAGGTTTTAGAAACCTTCATTACCTGGATGCAGGAGTACAATGAAACTCTTTACTGGATGGTTAGACCCTGAGTACATGTTAATAGAGTTAAAAGAGAAGCCCTCAGTTTTAGCCAACACACATAACTAGCAATCTAATGGAATGACATGTAACATGACCGTCACACATATGCCCTTTAAATCTTTCAAAACTTGTATCTGTAATCTTTAGAGTCTGTGGATCTGCTACTGGTTAATACTCACTAGACATTCAATGGATAATACCCTTTTATGTCATGCTTAGTAAGAGCTCTTGTGCTGTGAGTTAGTAATTATAATTTGAGATGCAGAAGAAGGAAAACATAGGCAGAAATACTGAGAACCAGAACTGTCATTCCTGCAAGGTAAATAGCAAAGTTTCTTGGTGCTTTAGGATTAGTGGGAGTACACATTTCAAAGAGCTTGAGCTCTTCGAAAAACCGAGTGGGCAAACGTTTTCATTTGTGCTGGATCCAAACAGATAAATGAGCAATAACCTCAGTATTATCAAATTCTGATGCCTTCCACCATAAACTTAGGGGAAACTTTTTGTGAACATCCTTGGCCAGTGCTGATCCACTTGGCAGGTGAATATCCATACAGTGATGAAGTAGACTTAGACTCCCATGTAAAACTGGGATGACAGGACATCTCCTTGTTCGTGTAAAACAAGGTTGATTCTGCAGAAGATGCAAGAGGTAATAAAATACTGCCCCACTCTCCAGTATGGAGACACAACACCAGTTTTGTGACGTCTAAATATTTTCAGCCACAACCTTGTTCTTGTGGAGTAGCCACCACAGTAGTTACCACTACCTTTCTTTTGTGGGTTTGTGTTGGTTTTTTTTGTTTGTTTGTTTTTTTTAATATGGGACTACAAACTTGCTGACAAATTACTACTTATTTTTGCCACATGTTGATAATATGAAAATACTTTGAATGATTAAGGCCATCATCTCTTGGCTGCACACAAAGTTTGCATGAGTTTTATCAGCTACTCTTACTAGCAAAAAGAACAGATTCCAGGATACAGCACTACGTAGGTATATGACACCACAAAGTTGGCAAACAAAATGATTTCCAAGAAAGTCTTGCAATAGACTGATATAAATTGTAATAATATCAAATCTGCATGTTTTTGACGGCAGGGAGTACAGCTTTGCTCTGAAGTACATCTCACTGACAGTGAAATCAAATTCCTTTGCTTCTAAGATGTTCCTAAAATGTTCCTAAAAATTACTGCGTGGAAAAGTTAAAATCTTTTGAACTCCTAAATCGTCTAGGGCAACTGACCTCTTAAGAAGACACAGTGCTCATCACTTCCTTTCTGGCTACTTCACTCTCCCTCACAGTTTTTATCATTTTCCACTCTTGGATCATTATCACTGGACTCTACTTTCTCAAAGACTGAAGACAATCTGAGAAGAATGTGCTTCAGGTATGCGTAAAAATTTTCATATATTAAACTAGTACGTTAACATATACTCATAAAGAAAAAAAGGAGAGCTATCCTACCATTATTCAGGGGAAAATGTCTGTAGTCCTAAATGCAACCTTTAATGCTTTATACATACACGTTTTCATTTAAAGAGTATTTAGAGAAAAATTATGAGTGTTCCTTGAGGTGCACGAAGTGTGTCTCCATATGAAAGACTGGTTAATAGAATTAAAAAACCCTTCCCATCTTGCTCCAGAACTGCTTTACACCTAAATTTACAATTTACAACCAGCTCTAACAAAATATCTCTAACAGGATTTCTTTAACTACCACAGGAGGCAACCACTTAACTTTATTCTCTACACTGGAATATCTGTCTCATGCCACAAATATTATAGGAATGAAATGTTCTGGCAATGTCTTTCTTGTGCATACCACTTTCATGAATTAAGGACCTGCTACAAAACCAGTTTCTGGTCTCGACATGAGATGCATGCATATGTCTACATGAAAAGTATATACGAAAGCACATAAAAAACCCAACACAAAACAATTAAATTCTTTTCTGCTGTTGACTTGCAAATCCTAGCAAACCAACTGTTTTTTTAGAAATCATGAGTGGTTTTCTCATTCACTGAGTCTTCTTCTATAATAACCACCCTTCAACACATCACGTATTTCATTTGTAATGGCAGAACACAAAAATCAAAGACCATCTCTCATGGTACTATAAACCATAAGATGATACTGTTGACATAAATCTATAGGCACATCATGTAAGCTTTCCCTAATCTGTAATAGTCATAAATTTCTCTTTATTCTTGAGACAATCTCCATGGTTCATCAAAACTGAAACTGATACACTCACTAGACCCTATGTACACAAAATCATTTGGCTTGGAAGACCTCTCCTCTAGGCATGGATTGTTATGGTGGGTGAGGAATAAGGCTGAAGTTTGACAACACTTTTTTTTGCTAGTTTGGAAAGCTTCTTGCTTACAGGATGAATATTCTGATGAGAATAGAAGTCTAGAGAAAGCTGAAACA
Source organism: Trochalopteron elliotii (assembly GCA_024734555.1). Classification (NCBI taxonomy): domain Eukaryota; kingdom Metazoa; phylum Chordata; class Aves; order Passeriformes; family Leiothrichidae; genus Trochalopteron; species Trochalopteron elliotii. The sequence goes on from JANPWX010000059.1 coordinate 3,349,587, forward strand.
ATGACACTTTCTCAGAAATGTGCTGCAGTTTCTATATTTACTGTCTTTATCAGTTCTGGAAGTATTTTAAAACCAGCAGGTACTGATAATGAAGTGACATTGCTGGTGTAGAGGAATGACAGGAATGCAGATGGTAGTACAACCATGCATTCTCTGAAAGTTCACCATTCTCATAATGCATTCTCTGAAAGCTTCTTTTAATGAAGTAGAAGATCATGTGATAGAAGACATACCTACCTTCTAGAATAGTTTTCAGGGGGGGAAGCATGTGATGGTATCTAGGTAAGGCTACCTGTTGTGAGTGTTCTCACTTTGGGAACCTCAGCACCTATGACAAAAATCTAGGGAAGGTGGGTTTCATGACACTTCATTTCAGACTGATAGAGATGCTGTGGAACTGTTGTAGTGATTGACTGGTTCCACACAATCCTTCCTAACCTCGGTATGGTGCATGAGACTAGTTAGTGTACAGGTTATTACTTCTGCCATAAGTACCTCTCATTCATATGCCTACAGTGGTGTTCTACCTAAGATGTAATTACATGAATTAACAAAATCAATACATTGGTTTTCCTCATAAGTTACTTTGAACAAAAGAGCAAAAGAGGTTAACCTACCATCTTTTCTAGAATACATACAAATGCTAAGAGACTTATTTATTTATCACAGTAATTATTTCTCTCTGCCTGATAAAGTATCTCCTTTGCCATTTAAGAAAGCAGTTTACTTTTCAAGGACTAACAGAAAACATGAAAATACAACTCACATAAATATAATTCCACAATCCATCAAGTTAAATCAGATTTTAAAAGTGAAGCTATTATTTTTGCATATTTCATCAATTTAACTTCCTTAATATTTCATATTTAAATAGGGGAGAGATAGTTGTGAGGCAAAATAACTGAATTAAGATGCATGGAAGATGATTTTGTTCTCTGTAGAAGCAATATTTCAGTAAGCTGATTTGCCTTCTATTTTCTCCTCTCTCCTTTTTCTACTCAAATCAGCTAGGAGAGCCTTTCAGATGTTAAAAACTATCCCCTATATTTATTGCAAAGACACTCTGTCTCACTGTTTGCCAGCTGCTATTCAGAATACACATGTACAAAATAATACCTTTTGATATCCAATATGTATTTGTCTGTCTCGGCATCTTCCAGTACTGCCTTGTTTAATATAAATAACATTTATGGCAGCTTGAGAAATTCAATAACTTAAAGTGCGAGAAGTGGCCTGACTGCCAACACAACCTCAAAACCCCATTACCTGAAAAAGACAGGAGAGCTACCAGAAACAAGTAAAGGAAGGGATTTTTCCCCAACCCTTTCAATAGCTCTGACTTTGAACTATGAAATCCTTCCTTCACACTTACATCCTGGAACAACTGAGACTAATGAGTAACTCATCCTTTGATGCTTCCTAGGGTCTCAAGCACTTAAACACCTAAAAACACTCAAAAAGCTGAAAATTCAGAACAGTTCTCCTAAGCAGGTGACAGATTCCTGTGACTACTAATCTTGCAGTAAGTTCCTACAAGTAAATTATTTCTTATCTCCCAACATTCCATTTTTCTTTATTCGCTGAACTCAGTTCAGTACGATGAAGCCAGAAATACCAGCTTTCTTCAACATTAACAGAATATCCGTGGAAAAAGATTGTGGTTTAGGGTGTTTGTAATTTTTTAAAATAGTTTTGGAGCAGTTCTCTGAGCATCATGAAAATACCACTATTAAATTTTGAAAGCCTTCTTTCTATTCTTTCTTTCTTTTATTCCAAGACCAAAGTCTAAATAGTGGATCTATCCAGTAATAAATCATGTTCCCCTTTATAAAATTCAGGATAGAGGAGTCCGTGAATCTTAGATGACAAAAATAAATTTTGATCATGATGGTGTGATAACTTTGACTGATAGAGATACAGGCAGTGACTGTGCAGTGACTTGATTGCAGTGGGTTTCATACTAATTGAAGAGGAATAAATTCTCACCATTTGCACACTGCAAAGTCATGTCTACATCAGATATTAAACAGTCATTTCCCTTCACAAGATTTTAGAATAATTCTTAATTCTCTTTGCACAGCTGAAAATGAGTATGTAAAACAGCACAGCAGGTTAAGCAATCACAATGAGCAAGCAATATGTCAGACTGACCTACTAATAATCAAATAAAGATTCAGCTACACAAACTGTGCTATCAGACCCAGGCCAAAATTCCCCCCAGTACCCATCTTTCACTCCACGGAAAAACCAAGCTGACACAAATTGCTGAAGTATATTTCAGGAGTGGACTTGGCTAAAGTGAGTTTTGTTACAATGCACATTACTTTGAAGGTAAATGTCAGTATTTATTGTTCCCATTACTCAAAATCAAAGAGCTTATAATGACTTTTTGAGCTTATAATGATTTTTTGACTTCATACTATCCCCTTCTTAAGACAGACAATATTGAAAAATATGGATTTGCTTCTGATCTCAAAAGCAGAAGGGCACTATACGTATTTTTTGTTATGAAAATATAACCCAATGTTCCTCATATTCCTCCGTGTGTCTTCAGGTAGCAAAACAGAAATGGGCTGAAACACAGGTTTCTGGCATCAAACAAATCCTGCTGAAGTCAGCTTAAACTGAAGGTAAACTGTATTTGTAAAGATAACTAAAATCCTATTTTAGATGCATAAATATGGATCTAATAATTTTACTTTAGACACTTTCCTATCTCCCCTATGATACACTTCAAAGCAAGAAATAATGTGTCTTTTTAATGTAACATTTCTGTAATTTTTCAAAGAAATTCAGTGCTGAAAAGCAGTAATACTGTACCTTGATTTCTTCTATTTCGTCTGGCACTATCTTGTATGCAGATATAGTCCCACCCAACCTGAAATCAGGAGAAGAAAAAGGTTCTTAAAATCAGTAACAGAAAATACAGTATGTTAATAGAGTCGTGACTTGTTCCAAAACACAATATTTCTTCTACCAATTTAGAGGTAAAACCCAGTAAGTTCCAAACCAAAAGCAAAAAAACCCCTTTCTTTATCCAACAAAAAATCCTTACATGATTAACATAAATATCAGAAACAAGGTGTCCATCACCATAACAATTAAGTCAGCCAAGCAGAATTAACATCATTAGGATGGTATTTTTTTTATATTAATGGCAATCAATCTTCATATTCTATGACTTCTTGATGATTGTCTAAGTTATATGGATGAGTTTAAATATTTGAAGCCTGATGTGCTTTGTGCTGAGTATTTCACTATGCTGCTACACAGTCTGAAATGCACCCAAATACAATTCTAGAAATCGAAATGTTTTAAATTAAATGTGCGTGTACAGACACTACAAATCACACAGACTCTATGGCCTCCATGTTTGAAAAATCTCTGCAGTTAATGATTGGTAAGAAAAAGTGGGTGATTGACAATAGCTGGCATTGACACAGAAACAATAAAGGGTTTTGTTCTACATGGAACTCACTGAAATTACTTTTTTAAATCCTGCAAAAAAATCCTGGTAAAGAATAGTTCACATACTGAAGATGCACGAATAGCATGTACTATAAATGGTGGTTAATATTACATTTTCCCCAGAGACATGCAGACATTTTATTTCATGAAGCAGTATCATCGATAGTGACAATTCAGACCTAAAAATGTAAGAGCACGAATGACCTCCTGCTGGCTCTACACAACAATACTATTCATTTTCTGGATCCTAAAGTTACATAAGAAACTATTTTTTGTAAACCAGTAGACACCTATCAAATGTGTATTTTAATTATCTCCCTATTATTGGAAATTTTCTTTCCAACTGCCAGCATTTCTAAACAGATGTACTTTCTTATAGCTTGAAATTATTATAAATATTGTTTAGTCAAGTGAAAATGGGAAGAAGAGAATAACACAGAAAATACATTAAGATTTTCCATGTAACTCCTGCCTTTCCATGTCTGTCTCATAAATGAGCTGTTTGAAGGTTTTACACAGAGGGTGAAGTCTGCATAGGAAAAGTCAGAAGTCCATCACTGCTCCAGGTAACATCAGCTATGATTTCCAAGGTAGAGACAGGGCTCAGAAATTACAACATCCAAATTCATCATGGACAAAGCGTGTAGCAGTTGCTGTCTCTCATTTCCTTTGCAACTTCCATTGCTGCCATTCATTAAGTGACCTTAAAGTTGGAGAGCACTGAAACTTTTTTTGCCAGTGCAAGTACAAACATGAACTTTTATTCTTCCTGACTTTTGTTCAACTGGTATTTCTAGGGATAGCTACAAAAAATTGGCTTTAGCATCACAACGAAGGATTGCTTCATCAAACCGTGCCAAGCAATGGCTCAAGGTGGCACGTTAACACTGCCCATGACCAGTCCTATGGCTACTGGAATGAGGTCCATAAGAAAGAAATTTTTATGTACTTCTTTGAGATCTATTCCTGCCTGCACTTTGGAGTACCCCAAAAATCACTGACTTTCTATCCTCTAGCAGAAGGAGAATACAGAACCTCTGCGGCCAGCACTCTAGCAAAACAGAATTCCACCTGGCAGATGTCTTTATTGGCCACCCTTAGCACAACTATTAAGCATTTTCTTGGAATTTAAATTAAAAAAAAAAAATTGACTCAGTAAACTCATCTGACTTGCTTACACCATTAATTAGCATCACTACACAAAGAGTTCTGCAAAGTTTTGTGTTAAGTTTAACAGACTGTGAATCTGCCAAGTTGCAGCTCAAATGGTACCACTCTTAAAAGAAAAATGTCAGTTACCGCAATTGCACATATTTGAAAGAGAAAGATGTATTAAAAATTGTTATTGTTTAAATAAACAATCTCTCACTGATAGCTCCAGCTCAAATATCTCTTAATCCATTTAAAATCCTACACTGACATCTTTATCTTAAAAATGCAGTTTACAAACATAAACAATAACAAATTTGAAGCTGAAAGATGATCAGAGAATATTAATATACAACTTTATCAATGTCTCAGATTTGAAATGAAGTTTTTTAGGAAGTCTACACTTTCTTCATTTCAGAGCATTAGATTTGTGAAAGAGACCCACAACAGTAGATTAAAGTACCAGATTTAACTGGCAAGGGCATAAAAAACACAGTTCACTTTGTATATAAAATTTGGTTGTGAGTTTCACAGAGGTTTAAAGGCATCACAGACACCAGGAGGATGCAGCTAACACAACCACATCAACATTACAAATGTCCAATTACAAATCAAGTCAAGTGTAAGTGACTGGACAATATCACACACGCAAGTAACAGAGAAAAACAAAAACTCTGGGATGATTGCTAAGAAGAAAACAGCAAAATCAAGGCAAATTGAAAATCAATGCAATAATGGATATGTCCAACTTGAGGAAAACTTCGTATTTCAAGTGTTTCTCTAAATTACATATAAGTGTAACCATCAACTGTGGCCTGTATGGAAGCCTGCTTGCCATTGTGCAATTCCTTGATTTGATTACTGACATCTGAAAGAACAGAGACCAGACAATTATACACAGGATATTTCAGCTATCGGATGATCGACTATGACAGAGGGCTTGCACAAGGCATATTTTTTCATTTTGTTGTGAAAAATCTCTCTGCAGCTTGTTTTTTTAGAATATTTTACAGTACCATTCTTAACCACAATGTTTGAAAAAGTAACTGTGATCAAAAGAGCAAAGGACCAGCTACCCCGAGTATACATTAATTATGATGGGCTTTGTATGCTAAAATAAAATGCAGCAAAGAACATGTTAAAACGGCCAGAATTCAGATCACTAGGGACTTAGATTTTGTGAGGAGTGACCCTTCATCTTTCACATATTTTACTTTCTTTACAGATTTTATTGTAATGCTCTCCATTTGAATGACTAAACATCCAGCATCTTCCAGTAGCAATGGCATTTTCTCTCTGATAATACACACCCAACCAAGAGCAAAGCTAAATACAGTCAGCTACTTCCAGTACACTGAAAAGATGACCCCAAACTTCAACCAGAGAAAACGAATGTGCAGTCCTTCTCTCCCACACTGCAGTATTTACACACTATAGAAAGACACACTACCGAACAGTGAAATTATTTTAAATATTAGTTACCTTTAATGTCTCACTTGTATATGCAAGAGATAATCTCAAACATGCCAGAATTTATATTCAAATTTTGACAGATGTTAGTCTTATCAGCTCTGTATCATACCTTGAATATAATACACAGTTCCATTCTCTAATCTCTTTGCAAAAGAGAAATGAAATTATTCCTAGAAGTAGAAATAAGAGTTGACACAATAACAATGAAAAACCACATCTTACACTGGGCTAAATGAGTGAAGGCTTTTGAGGCAAGGTTTAGAAAAGATAAGACAGAAATTCCATAAAAATAATCAGGAAATAATAAATATAATTATTTTAATAAAGGTTTTAAAACTAATAGATGTGTAGTGTCTTTTTTATCTTTTCAGACTGGGTTCGTGAAAGTTCACAAAAAGGATTCAGGAGAACAACAAGGTTTCTATAGCAACCTAAGAAATTAGCAAAATACAGGAAATAAACTGAACTAAGGCCAACACAGTTGTATTGGAACAGATGGATACTTTACTATTTCACAAATTAAAGCAGAACATCATGGAAGAGAGAAAACTACATCCAAGTTAAGGAAAGTTGAAAACCAGGAAGAACTGTGTTCAAATGGAGGCAGGAAACATTGAACCACAGCTCAAATGAAGAGTAAAGTCATGACAAAATTAAAAGAGAAATAAATTACAACTGTGTTACATTATTTTAACAAGCTAACCTGTTTGCTATTTGTGTTACTTCCCAAACAGTGCAAGTTGGACTTCTGGCTGATTTTGCCCTGTGCCCCTCTATATATCCATGTTTGGACAGACTCACCCGAGTAGTATTGCAGAGCTCCATTTTGTGCAAGACACTTGGACTGAATCCATACGGGTCAGCTTTTCTAATCTGAATTTTGACCAAAGGTATGAGCATAATCTTTATATACAGTTGCACGTTAAGGGACTGCCATAAGAAGCTGAGCTATTGATTCATCCGTTAACTTAATAAATGAGTCATACCAAATGCAATGAAGTAAATTTTCTAAAAATAGCTTGTAGCCAGCTTGGCTGCTGTCATCTGCTGAATTTCTCCAACACCACTTTAATTAACATTAATCTTTCTTCACATAGATCACTGTCTAAACAATATCAAGTTGTCACTAAGCCTCCCAATGAAACTCTCCCTCATCTTTTAATGAAAGTAAAACTCAAAAGCCTCCACTTGGCAATTTTTTTCCAGATCCATCTCACAAATATATTTGTTACCTGCTGTCAGGATATTCTGTCTTTTGACTGATTTATAAAGAAGAAGATTATTCAAGAGACACTGTTCTTGAGAGCAGAGGAAATGACTGGGAGCCAGACTGGCTATTTCTAATTCTATGGGCGTGCTCATTTTATCACTGGCTACTGAATGAATACTTGCTGCAATACTTCTGGCCAGAGCAAACTGACCAAGACAGCACTCTTAGCCTACTTGTCTGAACTACCTTGATGCTGACCCCTACGATATCAACAAATCAACTGGACTTGGATCCTCACATCCTCACAAAGTATTCCAATGAAAGAGGTAGCAGGATTTGAAAGCATTTGAAAGCTTTTTTTCCTCCACTACCTGTAAGATACATTAAAAGCAGACAGAGAGCTCCTTTAATTGATAACTAGTTTCTACTGACCTTTGAGAAATTGTTAAAGCACCCTGAGGGAGGTAGTAAGAAGGCTGCTATTCTGGGCTCCCTTCCTACACAACAGCACACTGGCAGCTACAGCAAGCTGGGCTGCAGCTCCTATCACTGGCTGCTCGCCAGCAATGAACCGTGCAAAACAGCTTCCAGAGAGGATCCTGATGACAGCTTTACTTACTCGAAGGTATAAAATTATGTGATGAAGATCCACCCCAAGTTTATTGTTGCTTTTGGGGTATTATTATTATTACTATTACTACTATTACTATTATTATTTTAATGGATTCAATAATTAGATCCTTGAAAACTTACTTCCCTCCTCCCCCAGTCTTAAGCTAACTTCAATATGCTGCACAGAGAACATCACAGAAATCAAATTATTGCAGACATGCCCTCTGTCAGTTCATGTCTCTCATGAACAACAGCTCTGTGATTAAGACATCAAATTTACAGGATTCTCCTTCTGTCTCATCATGTCCCAAAGATTCTTTGCATACACAAAAAAATGAGGAGGGGATTAACCCCAAAATTTTTATTCCCTACCTTATCACTGTTTCAAGGGTAACAAGCATACTCCATTTTCTGCTGCTTTCAATCTTTGTTTCCCCAAGAAAAGCAAAAAACGACATGAAAATATTATTTATAAGGAGGAAAGCCATGCTATTTCTCTCTTTCACCATTCAAAGATGGTTTGCTCTTTTGTTTTTTCTTTTTTTTAAATTTTACTATAGGAAAAGCAAGACTAAATCAGAAGCTACTAATTTTTCAGACAATTCCGGCAGGAAAATATTATCACCTCAACAGTCTAATACTGGAAAAGAATAGAACAAGGATCTTTGTCCTCAACATATGTCAGAAACTAGGGATGAGGTCATATGTAGGTCATCTGGCAGTCACAGGACCAGGAGCCACTCTTCCCTTCTAGCAGAATTAATCTGACTTGATTTAATTTGGGGGAGGAAAGTTGGAACTGGTATAAAGTGTATGAATCTAAAATACACACCTCTGTGCAGTTATCCAGACCCACATGAGTCCAGAGCTTAGTGCAGTTTTTTAGGGGGGTAACTTGGGTTTACCTCAGCACACGGGGCACAGCCCTGTGTGACAGTTTGGGGTGACATTGCTGTCAGCCTACGACAGATTGATAGTTGGACTGCCTCCCCTCGAAAACATTTATCAGTTTACTTACTGCTTAATAAAGACACGAGGGGAGCAGGAAGGCACCATCATCAATAACAAATTGGACGAAGAGAACACTTAGAAAACATGGACTTTTCAGTGCTGCATTTTTTTTTAAATCTCAGCATGGGAAGGTGCATTCTGTGCAAAATCAGGAGAAACGCCAAGCTTCCATGAGAAGTAAAAGCTATTGATGGTTTAATTTTTACTAAACGAATTAACTAATAATTGCTCCAAAGTCCTATCATCAATACTTACATGCTTTGTGGCAAGAATTTGAAGCATGCAAATAGCAAATACCTTTGAATAAAATGAAATTAAGTATAAACAATATGGATATTTATAACACCAAGCTTTTTTTTTTAGCATTTTAGCATTTAACTGGTAAATAAATACTTCATCATTTGTAATAGACTAGTTCTACTAGATTGTAGCAACTGAAATGGTCCAAGAATAAATCACTGAAGACTAATTCTGCACTTAGGATTTTCATTAGAGATTCAAAGTTTTATTTATAATTAAAACTGACTTATAAAGTCTCCCCAAATGCCAGCAGAATCTAAAAACACTCCTGCCATGTGGACCAACAGCAAGAGCCCACTTCCGTGCAGGATGCATGCGTGTTTATAGTGCAGAGGAATGATTGTACTATGCTCCATCTGATTGGTAATCTAAATATGGAAATCATACATTAAATCAAACAGACAGAAATGTCAGCTAGATTTAAGTAAAAATATGCTCAGTGACTTTGAAAGTTCCCACCGGGGCATCAGATGCTTGACCAGCCAGCTCATTAAACAACATGAGCAAGATTTGAAATTTCCTGAGAGAAAAAATACGCAGAAGCAAACAAAAATCATTATCATAAAAACCAGTAAAACTCTCACAATTTAGACAAAGAAATATATACTTAAAATCCGTGTTGGGATTTAGCTGGTAGACTGAGGACTTTAAAACACTATATGAAAAGAAGTATTTATAGTAAGTGCCAAGACAGTAATATATGTTGATCTCACTTTGTCCTACAGGAAATACCATTGTAGGGCACCGTATGTATTTGCATTTTTTTCCAACAAGTACATACCTAGGAGAGATACAGAGCGTTTGCATATATATTGCTGGCAACTGCCTGTCAGAAAATCCTCACATAACTCAACTGAAAGCAAAATTTTTGGATGCTGGAGAGTGACCTTTTGCCTACCTTGGAAGGCAGTGCAAATTAAAGGATTTAGGCGATATGATAAGGATTGCAATGATCCGCCTGGAAATGAAAGATTTCACTGGTAAATTACCATAGCAGCTTGTAGAAACCTATGCAGGAGGATAAAGCTATTTTTGCTGACACTCCTATCATTTCAGTTGAGCTCTATTTGCTCCTACCCAAACATAAAAGAGAGACCATCTGAATCAAATATTAAGAAGATTCTTCATATAAGTTGGCCCACAACTAGTAGAAACCATGAAGTTAATTTTTGTAGAAATTAACATTGTCTACCTCCCCTAAAGACTTATCCAACAAGAAAAGAATTTTAAAAATACGGCACTTCCCCATAACCCTTCAGGCTTTTCCATTTATATACTGCTCACATTCCACAATACTATAATTCTCTTTCCAAAACCTTTAGTGCATATTTTTGCTTCCATTTTTAGCCACTCAAGCATGTGAACACGCATGTGAAGCATGGTTAGACACACAAAGTCCATGTGCCAGTTTATGCAAAGGTTAAAAAATAAGAAGTGTTTATTATAAAGAGAAGTCTGACAGAGATACGTAAAACCAGAAAATGGGATCAGCAATAGAGAAACACTTCATGTTGGAGAACAGGCTGGAATGAATTGCAGACCACAGGCTGAAAAGTACAGTCTATGATTAGGCAAAAAGACATCCATAAAATATCTTCATTCCAAAAAAGTCAATAAGAATTAAAGGTCAGAGGAGGAATCAAACTTGGAAAGAATAAAATGTGGAGAACATGTGGGAATGGTCTGATCATTCCAGATTCTAGACCAAATATTTACAGTTTAAATCACAGAGCTTATGGACGATCACCAGAACTTGTATATCACTTGTTTAAAAAAAAAAAAAAAAAATCCTACAATACTGAAATTACAAGAATGAGAGAGGAGTTTCAGAGACAATGAGCATCCAGAAAGGCTAACAAACTTGTTCACACAATACTTCACCTTCTGGAAGCTCTAACACCTTATTTTGCTCCACCACATTCCACAGAGTTGTTAAGTACGAGTATGATCCAGCATACAACTAGTGACAGTCTTGTTATATCTACATTTCTCCAGACAGTTAAATTCAGAAGTAGAACTTGCTGGTTTTCTTTCTTCTTCATACATTACTGTGTTCATATGCATATATACACATATATTGCCCTGTGTGGCCTAAATGGGTGAATTAAATTCTGTTTAATATAGTAATCTGACTCAAAGGGAGTTTTCTTAGTGTATGCTCTGTGCTGGGGAATGTGAAAGGGAAAAAGAAAAATCTGTTTAGCCACAGCATGGAGTCACAGGAATAAAACACACCACATTTGATCTATCTGTCCTCATACCTAGGAACTTTCTACAGACAAATAGTATTACTGACAATGCTGCAAGTGAGATTTTATTGCATGTCTCACATAGTTATCTCCATTGCAGATAATTTACAGTTACTTTTGAAGTCATCATCATCCATATTTTTACATAAAATATCTATATGGTTCAAACTCGGAATATTGAAATGCACTTCTTCATTATTCATGTATTATTGGCTGTGGGTTTTTAGAGCTCATTTTTGTTTTCTGTAGTTGTCACTCCCTTTTCCTTTGCATCTGATCATTTAAATGTCAACAAAAACTTCCTAGATGAATTTAAAAACCACTTGATGTATTGTCTCTGCTATTCATGCCACAACACATTACAACCTGACTTTCATTACTCAGAAACATGAGAAGCTGGGGACATGTGGATCTTGAACAACTTAAGAAGGCTTTGATTAAACATATTCATGCATTTTGTTCCATTCAGGTCCCAAAAATAATTTCTACTTTTAATTTTTAAATAGCTTGCACAAACATGATCCATTGGAAAAATGTAACTATTTACTCCTCCTTACCTGCAGCTTTAATTTACCTTGTAAATCACTAACAGCTCTATTCTCCTTCCATCTACTTTGTACTACGTTCTCTTAAAAGCAGAAATAATGGTTATACAAAACAATCCCCTCTGGCTCCTTTTTCCGAAGCCCTTCTCTCTTTTTATTGCTCGCTCTATAAATGACTTTAAGACAAGACTGCAAGGTTACTGAGTGCACCATAGTACTCACTATCACATTCCTTTGGGTGACAGTGACCATAACATGCCCCATAACTTCAACATGCCTCCAGCAATTCCTGAGCTGAAGAACATGGATAAGGCAGAGGCTTGATCTCTCCCTCAGTTTCTGTCCCAACACAGGAGTGCAAACAGATAAGGTGAATCCTGGAGCTCACATTTCTGTAAAATAAGTAACCTCCTTGAGCACTGGCATGTTTATTCCATGTCAGGGAGGCCTGGTAAAGTTGTTTAGATAAATATAGCAAAAGTGACAGGAGGAGGGTATCTTATCCAAAGCAGAAATTTAGTCTATAAGTCTCTGCCACTTTTAAGTGTATTTGGAAATTATAACCCCACAGAGGTTTAAAAACAAAAATTTAAAGCAGTAGGGATCTTCCATTTGCCAGCATATCTGTGTTGGTCTCCCTTTTCTCACAATCAATTTCATGTATCTGGAGAGTAGTCTTGAAAAACACTCGACCTCAATCCTCCCACCAAGTACCACAGACAGCTTAGATGTGTTCCTAGGGATCTGAAATAGCCACTATGCAAGCTATGATCATAGAATTGAACACTGGAAAAGATTAAGCACACCATGGGTTTTGCCTAGACTATACACCCAGAACCACACGATATTAATTGAAAGGCTGAATTCCTGACTAGCAATAGGCAAATGACTAAGGTGACCAACACTAACATTGCTAATACCTCCCACAGTACTTGCTGAGCCACGGTGCAGAAGGGAAATCAAAAGTGGTTTGGGCAAACTGGTACTGAGGACAGCACCGTGTATGCATGACTCTCATGGATAATGATTTAAGAAACAAATACATGAGGTTTGTGTACAGAGATAGCTGGGCTTTATGAATAAACCACAATAAGAAACTGCAATTTTTCTTGCCTGATCACAATTTACTATTTTACTTCAAAGAAGCAATTATTATTATGAAACCTGCCTTTTCCTTCCAGAACTAGCACTAAACACCCTCACTCTTTAGACAGTAACAGTAATAACCAAAAAAGCTAGTTACAAAAGACCAGAAACAACTGCAGTCTATACTGAAAAGAGTTTAAATGATACCTAAACTTAGGCATGGAGCTAAACTGCAGTATTGTATTAAGAAAGAACATTTAAAGAAGTGATAGAAAAAATACTATAGATACTGCCAGTACAATATATTTTCGGATCTTAACCTCTGGTTAAACTGCAAGATGACATTATGCTGGCAATGATATACTATAGTTGCTTTACAAAATTTTATTCTATTTTGGAATTGCCTTTGTGATCAAAGAGCTTAGAGGTAGGTGGGTGGTGCCATCAGGTCAAGCAATGGAAGAATCTTTTTCATTTAAAACATACAAGGTGGACCTGGAAAGTTGGTGGACCAAAGAAAGACCATTTACAAACTAAAAACTTCAGATTTTGTATCTTATAAATATTCCACCTCCCTTCCCTCCAGCAGAATATCATGGGTAGATTTTACTAGGTTATTTTAACATAAACTATATTGTCAGTTATATTTTCATCCAAAATATGTCAGGACAAACAGTGATGCTATCCCTCCACAACAGCAGTCAACGCTTTAGCTCCTATTTCCTCCAGCCACATCACCTGATTTTAAATGCTCACTGATGCATAATGTTACCCTAGATAAGTGTCAAGATACATTTCATAGCTGCAATGCCTCTATACCTTAAGCTGCTAAGAAGGCATGCTTCTCCAAATTCAGCAGTGTTCTTCAAAGCAGAGAAACACGACGACCCAGTGCACATTTAGTTGGCTTCATAAATCAGACAATAATTATAATGAATGCCTTTAAAAAAGTAAGTAGACTTCTCATGCTCTGAAGCTTAGATTACAGATGTTTTAATATGAAAACTACAATATCCTCTTTCATCTTACTTAAGGAAAAGTAAATATTCAGTAGCATTCCCTCACTGATTCATCTTTGCAAGTCTTATATAATAATTTATCCAAAATCTACTGGCACTGAATTCAAAACCATTTTTCATGAATAAATAAAATATGGGAGAAGCCTTTTGCAAATAAAAGAAAGGCGAAATTGGGTATCTGATACCTAGACATGTCCATTCCAAGGTTATCTTTCTATTGGCATCTATTGATTAGCTCAGCTAATCAGTTTAGCTGATCTTTACTTCCCAGTGAGCAGATCTTTACAGTGGAGCTCAGTGACTCGGCTTGTGCCACACATGCCATTACAACATAAAACTCTACAGGTAGATTTTTAAATTTCTCATTGAGTTTACATTGGTAAGTTCATACAGTATTTTAGCATTATCGGCATTTCTACTCTTGCCCCAGCTCAGTTTCATCCTCAGAACTGCACTGATCCATACATGAGCAAAACACAGAACAGAAGTTTTCTAACCATTTCTTTTTCCTCAGTCTTTCCCCCTTGTAAAATTAGCTGAGTAAGTAGCTATAATACAGAAATACTTCAGGGAGAGCTTTCATGTTACTGGAGAATTCCCTTTCATAGAGCAATTCAATCCATGACACAGTTTTGCATGAAATTGCATTAAAGAAAATATAAGGCACTAGAAGAAGTCTTCTGATTCTACAATAAATTAAAATAATAACCCTAACTCTGAACAACTGTTCGTGACAGATACTTGAATGATGCATCATAATGCAAGCTTGCTACTTGTTTTTTAAAATGTTTACTACCTCTTCTGGCAGAAATCTCAGAGCTTTTATTAACAACTGAACTATTAAACATAGGAGATGAAGGAAGGAAAAAAAACCCAACCAACCAAAACGTTGGGTCTATTTGCTATTTTCAGGGAGCTATACCAGCATCCCACATGAGATCACAGCCAATTCTGTACCACAGTGAGAGTGGCACTGAGCCACAACTAATAAACCATGCTGAGAGAAAAAGCATGTTGGCTTGTACTCAGCACTGTGCTACAGACATCTCTTAAAACCAGCCAGCTCAGAGTACTTGCTTGTCCTAATTTGTCAAAAGCGATTAACAAGGGAATAGGTAAATGACATTAATTACATAATTTAAACATAAAATATATAAAATACGTCGCATGTTATAACAACGGAATTAGAAACAGTGTATTGTTCCATGAGAATGATGCAAAGGAATAGTTCTTAGTAGCAAATATAATTCATTTATACCCATTCATGATCTTTCAAATTAAAATTAGGAAAGAGCTACTTGGCAAATTTTCCATGACTTTTTTCACTTAAATATGTAATTGAAGTAAAATGAAAATAGTTGTGCATCACAAAATTTTATCAAAGTTCCTCAGTGAAACATTTTAGGAACACTTTGACATGAAAACAAATATTCAAATTTTTGGTTCACCAGTTTCATTTCATGTTCAACATTTCACTCATTTTTACTGGCCAGCTACAAAATATGTATTGCTTAGTTCATCTGCTTTGCTCTTCCTCATGGACTTGCTTGTGTTTTCTCAGTATCAAATTTAACTTTAGTTATCCATTCAGTATTTCTTCCCCCAACCCATCCCACTATTGGACTTTTTATTATTAGCAGTTGTAAAACAAACACTTGTCTTATTTCATGACACAGCTTTCCTTTTACAAACTAATCAACAGCACCAGTCAGAAAAAGTTTTATTTTCTACTGCCTGAAAACACGATCTATAGCTGTGAAACGGACTATTTAGAAAGGTTCTTGATTATTAGATTCTGGTTAGAATAACTGATTTTACCAAGACAAATCTCTTGCCTCTGCTCAGCACAAAACCCTTCAAATCTTAATTTTCCTTTTCTCAAGGCTGAGTAACATACAGTACATGACTTTCCTCCTCTAACAATCCAGTGATTGTTAGATTTTCCTCCTGTAACTACTACTGCAGAAGATGGCTTATTTTATCCTGTAAGATTGTTACAAGAGCACCCTCAAAAGAAGAAAAAGAGGCAGACCTCCTGCTGAAGTGAACACAGGAAAAACACAGGCTAATGATCAACAACTTCAGTTAACATTTTCTTCCATGGGTTTTAAAACAAAGCAGCAACAGAAACAGCTGTAAAATCTGAATAGTGCAGATGTATTTGAATGTCTTATTTCATCATTCACTCCTGTTCCAGAATAATAGAATGTCAAAACATTTTCTAATAAAGTCTCTGGCCCAGAGCAGCTTTTGCTGAGATAGAAGGGACATACACCAGCATGGAGTCCTACTTTGCTGAAGTAAGGGACATAATTTCTGGAAGTAGCCAAATATGTACAAAGCTCATTTTCATAAAGCTGTCAGTGGTCTGATCCTTTGCACTACTCAGTATTCCTGTGTCTTAAGAAATACACATTGCTTTGTGCCACTCTAATTGTAGAATGTACAGATTGCTACCTCTTTGTGGATATAGTTACAGTCACAGTTCTTGTCAAAATACATGAAGTTCCAAAACTTGCCTGTAATGAGCCTTAATAGTTTCTTGTTAATGATTACTGATGTTTCATTTATTTCTTCTTTCTTCTCCAGTGATGATTCCAACATAATCCTTCTGTAAACTGAATAGAATTACAGAGGACAGGGGAACACAAAAGCTTGCTATTAGGGTAGCTAATAATCTGGGAATCTAATTTCTGTTAAAAATATTCAGCTAGTGTCCTGTCCTGTGCCGAAGAACAGAAATAGTACAAAGAAACCATCATTTCATATGCCAAAGTAGCACCAAAAATTCATGGTCTTAAAAGGCTCTGTATATATAGACCATTTCCTTAAATTAAGAGGAAAATTTTGAGAGAGACTGACAGAAAGAAAAGATGTGAAGAATGAAAATCCCTCTGATAAATAAAGGAACTCTCTATTAATAAGCTCTCATTTGAGAGCTGTTTTTCCACATAACATAAGGTTTTGGACAGGAACAGTTCCAATTAATCTGAAGTTAAAGGGTATTAAGACCTTGTTAAAAATGGAGGCTTAAATCAGTTCTTTGTTGGGGAATGAAAGCGATTGCTAAGACGACACTGAAACAAATATTAAGAGAAGTTATTGCCGCATTAGAGAAATAATAAGAAGAAAACATTTCTAACTACTGTGAACATCGCACAGATTACTGCTGTCCCCTCACAGTTAGTCAGTGTATTAAGCTATGCAGAAATACCCAAGCAGGCAAGCTAATGAAATGCTTGGATACTGACTGAAATCAAAAGTTATGACAAAACCTTCCTGGGAAGGTAATTGTTAGAAATATAAGAATACTATCTGACTACTAAAAATAGCTCGTGTATATACATGCTGAATTTATCACACTGCTCATGATGTTTTTTCCTCATGTACGCAGGGAAAATAATAGTAGCAAATCAAAGGTGATAAAACCTGCGACTGAGGAAAAAAGGGTTCAATGCAATTAGAATTTTATCTTATATTAGAAGTCTTGAGCATCATAAACTGTAAAAAAAACCCAAAACCATTAGCAAACCCTTTTGTTTAGCATATACACTAAATTAGCTAAAGAGATTAAAAGGCTTAAGAGTGCAGATGGCAGGACAAGAGAAACTCCTGAAGGAAGAAAAAAAAAAAAAACACCTTCCTAAATGCAGAACACGCTGCTCTCACTAGGATTTCTGAATAAAACCTTGAGCTGATAATCTCTTTTTCTACTAGATGTAGAAAAACTTGGGGGCATTTTTGTTTTACATATATATCCTTCAAAATGTTCTGCTCAACCATACAGGCTGAAGCAGACACACTTCTCAAAGGCATTTGAGACACCAGCAAAAAGGGAAGATGTTTTCTCTGTTGTGACTTCTTTAAAAAACACTTCTCAAAATACTTTCACAATATAAAACTGAATTTCTCACATAAATGCACAATATTAGAATTAAAAATTTAAATTGTTCTGAAATCTCCAAATCTTTACTAGCTTATCTATTACTAATGCATGTATAAGTATTAGCAAATAATGAAGTACACAGAGATACTCTACCTGTTTGAACACAAACATTATCTTTAAATATTACTCAGCTTTTGGTGACAAATTCATTCCTTGAAGATGTATTTTTAAGGTTGCTAGCTCTTAGAAAACAATACAGAGCATACTGTTAAAAATATGAATCAGTTTATGAAGTGTGTTGCTTCATCCTCTCATATGCAGAACTGCCCTTGAAAAGCTATTTGCCTAAGGCTCATAGAAGGCAACATTCCTTCTTAAGCCAGGGAGAAGTAGTAAAAAACCAAAGTAACTACTTCTTTGCATTTTTCTGGAAAATTCTTTTTTGTAGAAGGGATTCAATGCTGAAAGATTCTGAAAAAATGCAAACTGTACTAAAAGAATACTGTCTGAAGACAGTAACATTCTTATAAATTTAAAATATTTTATTTTAACTTTACTTGTGTCAGTTTTAAGTAAAGATTCTGAGAGCCATTTTAGATGGATTTTGGATAAGGGTATTTATTGTAGCTGGTGGAAAGCAAATTTTGAACTTATTTATACACATAAAATCAAGATGATCCACCTGTGGCTGGGGAAGACTGGATAAGCATCACCCCATTTGGGATGAGCATTTTCTGGGTTTTGTTGCTTATTCTATTAAGAGTTTTAATGTTTCAAGATTATTCAAAACTCAAATACCTTCTTGGCTTTTTCTTTATGGTTTGGACTCTGCAAAAGAAACCTGAAATACAATAGGATAATACTCCTAAAGCCTCTGATCTTCCCCTGAAATTCATGCATGTTAAGAGGAAGATGAGGTTCTAAACTGTATGAAACTGTCACGATACGTTGACTTAAAACTTTTTCAAATCTTGCTCCCTAATTTTCACAGCATTGCAAATGCAGTGGAGTAGGCACAATGCAGAGTTTCCTGAACCAAACGCCAACAATGCGGGTACAACGAGAGCTCCAGGCACAAAATGGACACAACAGCTGCTCATGGTACCACATGCTGTTTCTCAGCTCTGAATCCTGCAGCCATCCCAGAACTATAGCATTAAAAATCTCTCAGCCACATCGCCCTCTATTCTCTTTTTCTGGATGTAAAAACCAAAACAAAAATACGTATTAGTGTATTTCCTGGATTATTTGCAATCTATATAGTGAATGAGTTTCCTGGCTCTGTTAGAACACTGGCTTTTAATGTTAGAAAAAAAAGAAAAGAATACATGAAAGGCATCTTTTATGTGCACCTTTTGAAAAAATGGAACACAGTACACTAAAAATCACCACCTCATAAGTAATAATTACATCCTTTGTTAAAATGGAGAAGAGATTCCAATCACGTATTCCCACATTTAAGAGTGCCTCCGTGACCTACTCTGTTTTTGAACACTTGCCACTGAACATTTCCACATACTATACTAAGCTACACAGAGCATTAACCATGTAGAATGCTTGTGACAATGAGAAAAATACTGAATGAAGAGGGTTGAGGAAAAAAAAAGAACCTGAATGTGCTTTTTTAAAACAGGTGTTACAATCATGTCAGTCAAATAACACTCACTCCAGAGCAACCTGTATTTTCTAAATCAATCACCTATCTGAAAATGACACCAACAACAAACTTCAAAAGGATATACTGTATTTCCAGCCACAAATATAGACAAGATACATTCTTGTATCTGAAACCAAATAACCAATCAAAAATAGAATTTCAATAAGAGTAAGAATTCCTCCTTATTAGAATAAAAGGAAGGAGATGAAAATGGAGGTAAGAAGAGAGATGTTGTAGTTAAAGAAGGACCAAAAAGCTTAAGACAGAATTATTAGGGGTACAAAGGGAAGCATTTACTGCTGTAGTATAACTGTGTTTCTTTGACATAACTGTGGAAAATCATTTGAGAGAATATTTCAACCCTTAATATGTCAGTTTTGAGCTCAATGCTGCCTTCATCCATAAAAAAGTACTTAAGTCCTGGTTATACTCTTGTGATGCTTATATGGTAGCATGGATAAAGGGAAAAAGTGTAAGCGAAGAATCCATGGTAAAATTCAAGCTGTACTGAAAGAAAGTGAGAAAAGCATACATTAAAAAAACACAAGATTTACTGTAGGATAGCTATACTTTTCCTTCTTAAGCCACCATCTGTATAGATTTCTTCTGTACACTGCTAAAAAGTTATTTTATAGGAGTACCCCAGAAAAATTATGGCAGGACAATTCTAATTAAGAAAGCAATTTACAATTGAAATGCAGTGAATAATATTGCATAAAAGCATGAACAGATCTCCACATAGAAATTTTCTGTATATCAGTGTCAGAATCATTCCTAAGATGTGCAACAATAGCTTCCTTTACATCTCTATTCTAATATTTTAGTAGCAGATTATACAATCCCCCTGCTAACCTAATCTATACTGCAAATAGGTACACAAATTTCAGATAGGCTTTCTTTAAATAAGGCATTCCTTCAAGTAGTTATAGCTTAGACAAAATGTAGCCCCCCGTACAAAGAGAATCATGTCCAGGGCTCAGCTCATAATTGCTTTTCAGAGCAGTTCAGAAGATCATTTGTTAATTTTTAACAGTGAAATTAGAGGAGAGAGACTTTCTACCATGTAGTAAATTACCAAAAGCCATTTGCTGAGACAGTTTTGTTCCTCCATTACTGAGAGCTCCAAATTTAAGTTCAGCCATGTCAGGGAAGCCCACTCTATTTTGAAGGACAAGTGTTTGCTCATGCAATGGAAAAATTTTTCAAGTTTGTGGGTGCTCCACTCTTCATGAAAGTACTACTCCTGAAAGAAGTATAGAAAAATTGCCACAACAGCTCAGTCTAAATGTGCACACAACTCAGTATGATGTTTTTGGTGCTAAGAAACAAATGCTTAGGGAATAAACACATGACACAAAACATGATTTGTTTCCTGGTACACACTTACTACCTCTTGCTGCCTTCAGTTCAGGAGCTTTCCTGACCCAGATGCTGCACGCAATTCATCAGCTTTAACAGCCACAGTAGGTCTATCAACCTAATTCCTTTATTTGTATCTATCATTTATACTCCAGGCTTCCATATGATGCTACATCAATTAGGAAACATCCAGTTCTGCTACACTTGAACAAGTATGTACTTTTATTAATTTTAAACCTGCTGCTCGATTTTTTTTCCTGTCACAGTTTCTGATCTGTGAAAAACAGTGAATAATTGCCTCAATTTTTTTTAATGCTGTTCATTCTGTATACCTCCACCATATGTTGTTTCTTTGTTAAAGTGCAAAATCCTAGTCTATTTAATTCCTTTGTGTGGAAGCTGTTCCAAATCACTGCCTAATCTTATCATACATACCATACCCCCACTAGAAGTTAATAAAGTAGTCAAGATTTAAGCACATCCAAGGTTTATAGTCATATAAATAGGTCTTTCATTTGGTTCTTGATTTTTTTAGTAAGGACTTTTTTAAAATTTTCTTTTCTGGGTATACAGAAGCACACAATGCACTACAGAGTATTAAGAGAATCTTTTCAGAGCATTATCTTAATAAATGCAGTTTAAGGTAAGAGCAGCACTGGACCATTTCTTACCTGTAGATACACAAAAAATATATTTTTCATAGTGTAGACACTATGAGAAGACAACCCTCTTTAAATACCCAGAAAATAATAGAATATAAAGAGAAACAAAGACTGAAGTTTGAAAGAATTAAGTCAGGTGAAGAGTCAGGTTAGCTGAGATCTGGATGAAGCCTGGAGGTGGCAAAATAGGCTAGAAGAAGCTGTTTGAGTTTTGAGAGTCGTAGATCCTCAGAGAGTGGAAAGATGATGAAAATAGCAAATTCCATGGAAAGAACCCTCCAAAAGAAGCCTGAAGTTAAAAGACCAAGTAAGGCAAGATTAGGTCACCAAGAGAAGACTAGAGAATGCAACTAGAAGCTGTGGTGGATTTGGGTTGGATGAGAAGACAAAATGCAAAGCCAGAGTGGTGTACAGCATAATCTCTCAAGGAAATACCTATCATAATACGTTAAGCTTTTAAATATAATATGGACTGTGGTTTTAAAAAACAGAGTATTGACCAGGAATCTGGGCTGCTATGCCATTAAATTACAAAGCAAATGATGGGCTGTAAAATTATATTCAATCAAATGAACATCTTACACTCTACTCCAATCTATTCTTATTATTAGTGCAAATGATTACAGAAAGAAGTCCTCTGGTACTTAATTCTGAGACTGTGGCAGTACTCAGTACACACTTAATTTTCCTACATCTTCTGTAAAAGTCATTCTGGTCTGGTCCTGAATATACCCAGACACACAGGAAGCTTGTCTATATTCCTTCCAAATGCAAAAGGAAAAAAGTAATTACAAAAATTATTTACTTTTTATTTTTTAATTACAAAAGGTATTACAATTATAGTATTACTCATACATGAACTAAGTCTGATTGGGATGGACTTAACTTTCTTCATAGCAGGTGGCTACACCAGAGTTGCTGTGTTTGGGATTTGTGGCTGAACAGTGCTGATAACACACCAATGTTTTCACTATGGTTGAGTAGTGCATGTAAAACATCAAGACCTTTTCTTTTCCTGCTCTGCCACCCCAGCAGCTAAGGCTGGGGATAGGAAAGAGCTGGGAAGGAGCACAGCCAGCACTGCGACCAAAGGGATATTCCATACCATAACATTGTGCTCAGCAATAAATGCTCAAGGAAAGGAGGAAGAAAAGGGGTAACATTAAACATTGCAGTATTTGTCTTCCAGGCAATTCTTGTGTGTGCTGAGGCCTGGCTTCCCAGAAATTGGGAAAACATCTGACTGCTGATGGGAAGTATTAAGACTCTTCCTTGTACTATTAGAGAATAGAAGTTAAGACAATTTAAAAATTGCGTTTAGAAAAATAAAAAATTGGCACAAATTTAAAGTCAGAAGCCGAGTGGGCAATTTTAAAATGAAGGTTTAAAACAAACATAGAAATAACTTTTAATCAACTATGATACTGGCTAGACAAACTTGATCAAGATTTCTGAACTTGTGTCCTACGTATTTCTTCTCAAGACATCAGAGAGCAAGCATAGTGAAACAGAGCATGAAGGGCATAGCTTTTCTTTTGAACCCTTAAAAATTTTTCTAACATTTTAATTTATTTTCCTAAATGAAAGTTTAAGTACATTTAATAATAAAACCAACAAACTTTAAATCTGAAAATGAAGGATCTAGTAAATCCCCACAACCAATGATGAAGTTTCTTATTTCAATAAACATGATATATCTTTACAGATCCCATATGTAGAGAAAATCTCTAAACTTGTTTAGATAGAGGTTCCTGGCTAATAAGCTTGAAGCAGTGCATCCCTGCACCGCAGAGAAGTACAAGACTTAATTCTGAAACTAGTACTAGAACTGAAAAGAGATGGAACACCCAAAATGCAGCTGCCATGCAAACAACCAACCCTCTCCCCTCAACAATACTTATCAGCCCAAACACAGCACTGGGGCTGCACAGCCTCTAGTTCTAGAATAACTTATGCAGTTACTTGATTAGCTCATAAACTTCTTAATTGCAGGCTACCACAGGGCATTACAAGAGCAAAAAGAAGAAATTTCCTTCTAAGAATTTGGTAACTGTGTGACAGGAGAAGACCTGTTTATTCTGAATGTAACTACGGTTGGTAGACAAAGCTGACACAGAGCTTTAAAGAGGTTACAGGAGACTGCTTTTGGGCCAAGATGTAAACATTATTAGAGTTGAAAGCTACTAAGTGCTTAAAAAAGACATTTTCTTATGTTCTGCTTTGCACAGTCTGCTGCTATGGGTTTGCTTCAGACAGATGAAGTTGTTCCTACAGGTTTATGAGTCATTAAGCTTAAACAACTAAAGGACACATGCAGTATTAGCCATTTTTGCTAGAAACTGCCAAGGAATCTTGTAGGTTGAGATTTTTTTTCTTGAAGTGCAAGTAACAGAGAAAACACTTAGGGACTTGTTCATATGACTGGAGGTAAAAAAGATGTGGCAAATGAGCAACAGAATATCCTCTGTGAGACATTTGATGGAAACTGGTTGGACTACTGAGAAGCCAAGTGGGGAAACTGGCTGGAGAAGAAACCTTGGCCACTTAAGAACGCTTTAATTATCTTGAAGGAAGGACAAATACAATTCTTTAAGGCACATGAAAACTCTGCTTACAGTTGAAGCAGATAAAGGTTTGTCTCAATCGCCCAGATCAATGAGAAACCATAAGGAGAGCATGAAGCCAATTTTATGTATATCAGCTTTAAGAAGTACTTATTAGATCAGATTCATCCTCATGAATTCCTTTAGGTAACTCTCAGATGTTTGGAAGTTTGTCAAATACAACTTTTTCCCTAGATTCAATGCTTAAAATAGGCAGCACTTTTGTAATGCTCAGCATTGCTTCTCTGCATGATAGTCTGGGCTACCACAGACAGCTCTCCATTCGTCCTAATAAAGATAACCTGATGAAACCACTCGATGCTTACAGATGAACTCAGGAGGCAAGAGAAGCAGAGAATTATTTTTGTAAGCCTATAAGGGAAAACGTGCTAATACAGTCAAATAATGGGCAAACAACTGAGCATGAACTCCTACGAGAAGGTTGTTGCACAACAAGGTAACTGTGGATAGAATTACCAAATAAACATTTCCTCTCTATATAGCGTTACTGAGATCAGCAGTTAAAAAAAAGAAACAGGCATGAGACTCATATATTGTAACAGGCACTGAGAAACTAGAAAGGCTGCACAAAGAGGAGAGAGCATGAACTGGTATCCTCACAAAACTGAATTTGTAACCTTCTGCAAGACAGGATATGGTGCTAGTTTTCAAATGATGAGCAAAGCTTCCAGTTTTTTTTCTCAAAAACTACTAGACAGGTTCCTCCATGTGAAGATGGAAACAGAAATTTTACATCCACAGACTTAACAGTGCATTTATCAAATCTTCAATCACAGAATCACAGACTGGGTAAGGCTGGAAGGAACCACAGTGGGTCATCTTAAGAGCACATTGCATCGGATTGCATTCAGAACTGGACACAGCACTCCAGGTCAGGCCTCACCAGGGCTGAGCAGAGGGGCAGGATCACCTCCCTCCACCTGCTGCCAATGCTCTTCCTAATGCAGCCCAGGATCCCCTTGGCCTCCTTGGCCACAAGGACACACTGCTGGCTCAGGGACAGTTTGTTTTCCACCAGCACCCCCAGGTCCTTCTCCACAGAGCTGCTTCCCAGCAGCTCAGCCCTCAGTCTGTGCTAGTCCATGGGGTTATTCCTGCCCAGGTGCAGGAGCCTGCACTTGCTGTTGTTGAGTTCAGACAGTTCCTCTCTGCCCATCTCTCCAGCTTGCTGAGGTCCTTCTGCAGGGCTGCACAGCCCTCTGGGGGATCGGCCACCCCTCCCTGATTGGTGTCATCAGGGAACTTGCTGAGCAGTCACCTGCCCTTCATCCAAGAAATCAATGAATTAAGGTAAAGAATTCTGGGCCCAGTACTGAACCTTAGAAGACACCACCAGTGATGGCCTTCACCTAAACCCTGTACCTCTGGGATCTGCTGTTCAGGTTCAGCTAGTTCTCAGTCCACCTCAACATCCACTCATCCAACCCACACTTCCTGACTTTGCCTATGAGGATGCTGTGAGAGACAGTGCCAAAAACTTTGATGATTTCAAAGCAGACAATATCCACTGCTGCTCCCCCATCCACCCAGGTATTTGTTTCATCCTACAGTGTATCTTATGTACTCAGTAAAATTTAAAAAAAAAAAAAAAAGAGCTCCTCAAGAATTCTTTTCTCATCTTCAGTCCTTAAGTGACAATATCTAAGTGACAAATTCACAACTGCTTCCCAGAAGAATTATCTAGCTCCTCCTTCAAAGGCTGTAAAATACAGTAAGGAATAAAGATGACTCCTGTGATATTTCTGTCTCCTGGCATGGAAAAATGGAACTCAGACTTAATCCACAAGTTTTGAAGATGGACCTATTACCATTTTGGTTGTCTTTCTAATGTGATTACGTGGAGGGTAAATAACATTTTCTTCTCACAATGTTTTCTTCTCTGTAGTACATACTTATTAAAATAAGTTCTAATTTCCTCTCAAAAGTTACCTGTTCTTACATTTTAGATTTATCTGCTCTCATAATCAGTCTGAAGGAGACACGAAACACAGTTTAGATGTGATGCGATTTTGCCTAGAAAGAAGTTATTCAGAATCTTTTGGATATTATTTATCTCAAAGAAGCTCTGAAGATGTTTCCAAAACAAATGCATCACTGATTATCTGCAGCTGCAGCTACTGAATTGCACAAAAAGATTAAAAGCATCCTCTTTTCTGTTTAGACAAGTATTTTATGAACTTAATGTCTATATCCAGGCTAGAGCAGAAAGGAACATCTTACAAAGTGATGCTAAGAACTAGAACTTGGGAATGTCTATACACAGAACTTCTGCTTGAAATAGGCAGATGTATACCTAACATTCTAATGATCTGATAGTTCACTCTTCAGGTGTATTTAAGTAACTTCTAGTGAGAAAAGAAAAGCAGTAGTAAAAATCCCAGAAGTTTCAGGTGACAGACATATTGTATCTAGCCCATTTTTCTCCTGAGCCCAGATTGGCTATTGAGGGTGGAAAAGGACAGGAAGATAGGAGTGCAGACCATTCAGTCTGCTCATGAGGAAGACGTCAGATGAACTGATCAATGTGTTTAACTTTCCTTGAGCACCACCCTTTTGCCTTGCTAGAGAACCTCAAAGATCTCCCCACAAAAGCAGGACTTTGCTAGCATCTAAACTGTTTCACTGCATTTTACTTCAGCTGAATAAAGTCTGAACCATCATCTAAGAATCTAGTTCCTTTAATTGCACCTGCTTGCTGCAGCTCTGCTGTTTGAAGGGAAAAATACCTATAGTCCTCTCATGGAGAATAATCTCCTCTGTAATAGGAAACATTTTAAATATCTTTTATGAGTTACTGGAATGGTAGGCAGGGGATCATCTAAACCAAATCAAGGGATTTGAATATTCATAGACACATTAAGTTACCTTTATAGAAATCAAAATAAGTTCCATCTGGTTTTCGGTCATATTAATTACACAGAAGACAAACCAGAATGCACACATTTTCATAGAAGAAAAGGAAAAAGAAAAAAGGGAGGAAATAAAAAAAGAGGTTTGCCCTTCCAGCTCTCTACACTTAGACTAGCTCAAATCTGGAGACTATAATCTGCAGAACTCTCCCTGCCATTCTTAGACATAGATTCCAGTTTCTTCGCCACATGACATTTAGAATTTTTTCAAACTATCCAATCAACGTTGTCTGCTATAAACGGAACTAATTCTTTCTCACCAGGCAAACAGAACAAACCCTTTAAGAATCTTTTATATACTGTAGAACACATACTTTCTCTCTTGACACTGTTTCCTCTATTAATTAACCTGCCATGCATTGCATTTTCTGTCTTCTCCTCTTTCTTTTCTTCTACACACCTCTGGATTTCTAATTTTTGTGTCCTAAAGAGGACACTGTACATAACAGATATATCCTTGAGCTCCAGGGAACCCAATCTAGTTGAAGACATCCCTGCTCACTGCAGGAGGTGACCTTTAAAGGAGCTTTCCAACCCAAACTATTCTATGATTATCTGCAATGCATAAAAAATAGCACTTAGCTCTTAAACCACCTTTACAGCTGAACTATGATCAACTTTTTGCAGAAATTACATTTTTCTCCAATTAATCACTCAATGAAATTTAAAGTTGTTGCATGCTTCCTTGTTCCACAATGTGTAACTCCTCACTTCAGGCTGATTTGGTATGACTGGTGTTTTGGGTTTTTTTCCTTTAGCAGAATTTTCATTTTTATTGACACACAGTAAATTTTGAGTTAATCACATACAAGTATAGGTGATCAAACTACTGACTTGAGCAGCAGAGCTTTTATTAGCATTGCTGAGAGAACTGAAAGCAGATTAAGTTTACAGTCCTGCTCCGGCTGGGAAATCACCTGGGGAAAAAATATTACTCTGACAATTAGGCATACTTGGTATAAATCAAACATTAATGAAAAAAAACCCCAACAATGCTATTGTATAGCGTTTCATTTCAATGCAAAGACACACTTTCAGCTGCCCAAAAAAAAGGCCCTCTGCAATAACAAAAGAGAAGTTGTCTGTTGCAGAGCCAAGAGTGGCAAACAAAGAGGGACAGAGCCATTTGCAGAGAAAGCATGAGAATTTTTAATGTAAATCTAATGTTTGCATCTGAGATTACAAAGAAAAAGAGGCAGTGCATCTACAGTCAGCACAAACAACCACTAAAGAAATCCTAAAGTGTAAATATTAAACTGCTAAGAGGATTAATCAAATGCTATTTTACGATTCCAGGTATTATTACAGGCATCAATCATAGCCAAATAAGCATAAGATTTTAATTAAACTTTATTCTTTATTTCAAAAAAAGATTAAAACATCTCTTTGTCTGGCACTCTTATGCTTCATCCCAATGTTGTCCTTTGCATAACAAAGAATTCAGATCCCATGGCACCTTACAAGTCACCTACAAAAGGCTAGGTTGAACAATATTGCCTTAGATGGTTTCTTCATTTTGGAAATACACTCACACTATTACACATTTTGCAAGAACTCTTAATATGTGTTCTGTCATAAAACAGCAAGACTATCGATTTGGAAAGACAAACCCAAGTCTATGCATTCTTCTTATTTGGGAGGAAGAAGGACACTTTTCTTGCACTATAATCTGTCATACAGCAAAGTATCATAGGCAATCCTTGAAACCTAACATGTATTGAGACTTTATTCAGTCTTTCAAAGTGACAAAAATGCATCACTTTGCATTGCACTTTTGCAAAAATGCATCACTTTTGCACTTTACATTGCATCACTTATGCTTCTTATGCTATAAGAAACAGCAATCCATTTAATTGCTTTTGAACATTACAATAATTCAGATACAATATTCTTCATGTGAGTTACAGTCAAGGAACAAAATTAAAAGATTCCATCACTTCTGGTAAAAATTACAGAAAATGATCATTCTACAGCAAAGGCAAATCAACCTTTTGAAAGTAAAATCTAGAGGTGCAAGCCCAAAACTAGGTGTACCACGTAAGCCTACCTGCAGCTCCAAAACCCACATACAATCCTAAAGCAAACAAACAAAAAAGAATCAACAAAGCCAACCAACCAGTCAAAAATACTAAAAAAATACCACTCAAAGAGAAAAAAATTGAAAATTAAGACCTTTAAAATAGCTTTAACTTCAACACTTAAACAGTAATTATTAAAAATTTATCTATTGCATTCACTCCATATATAGCGAGCAACAATTATACCTGCCTTTTGTACCTCCATCATTTCAGATGTATAAATCAATTACATGCACTATGTCAAAACTGCCCAAGAATGCACATATATATCTGCATATATGTCATTTACCTGTTGCAACATGACAAAATAAATTCTGCATCTACTTAATTACTATAAATCGCTGTAACTGAAATAAGATGCCAAATACACCTTATTTTTCACTACTTCTCAAACAATACTGAAAAATCTGCTCTTTGAGTATCAAGGATCATCACGTTACAGCACAATGTGGAATACACAGTCATTCATCTTAGAAATACGTAAGTTTTTTTCTCTTTTGCCATTCCCTGATAACAATTAGTACACACACACTAGCAAGAACATTTTCAGCTAGTACTAAAGTTAACAGATGAGAAAAAACACCCACGAACAAAAAAACCCACAAGAAACTGAATGCAAAGAAGGTCTGATACAATTTCAAGTCTGGCTCAGAGCTCACGAGATTGAATTTTACTTTAGAGAAAGATACAATACTGAGATAAAGACCAGTAGTCTTGCGATGAAACAGAATTTAGACCACGAGCACATATACTTAAACTGAAACAGGTAGCAGAGGAAGAAACCAATACCAGCTGTATGAAATCAGATACAAAGAAAACAGATTCTAGATTTAAGGTAACTGACAATAACATAATTATGCAATAATATTCTAATTTATATGCAATTCCTCCTTAAAAAAAGAGGGGCAACAATGTGCATACAAGTGCTCTATAGAAACACCAGCATGCACCATCTGTTACCTCTGATGGCACTTGCCCCCTTTGCTGTACGTGTTCTCTGGATGTTACTTCATGAACAGAATTACATTAAAAACAAGGTGGTTTTAATAATACCTGCTTGTATTAAAGACTAACAATTTGGCAAGCATAAACCACTAAAGCATTATATGTACTTCATCATGCTACTTCTTTATATAATTACAAAACTACTCACAAGGATATCAGGAAGAAGCTTTTCTTTGCTTAGCAATAAGAGCCAGATACTCACAAAGAAGGGTCTTGGACCAGATCTTTAAGGTTTATCCCACTACGATCCTCGGCAAGGTTCCTGAAGCAACTGTCACTCACTAAAAAAAATAGAAATAAAATTAAAACAAAACAAAATAAAACAAACAAACAAAATAAAATAGAAAAAAAGGTGGAAATTTAAGAATGGAAGACAGTTCTTTTGATTAACTAAAAATGCTTTTTGGTGTTAGGTGGAATTTGAACATTCACATATAAAATCTGATTTTCACTGAGGTTCCACCTAATTCAAAGATAAGTCAACTCAATGGAAAGTGAAAAGCACTGTATCACAGCTTATGCAGAAATAAACTGCATGAATTTCAGGTGGTGTCCTCACTACTTGTCCACCTGGAGGCACAGAAGTCTCAAACACGAAGAAGAGTGGATGCACAGGTATACACTTATCCATACACTTAAAAGGAGAGTCTTTAATCATGCACTGATCAATATACTTAATCAGAAATAATGAGAGCTGCTATGTATTTAAGTTCATAGCTATTCATGGGTTAGCAAAAATGTTTAGCATGAGCAATAACCAAAACAAGTAATTAAGAGCAAAAATTTATTCAAGCAACTTATAAATAACTTAGAGTGCATGTAAAGCAGCTAGTTACTGTAATAACTGAAATTACAGTAAATGTCACAGAATTTAAAAGAGTATTAGTGTGCTTTCATTTTCTTCACTAATTGAAAGGAAAAAAAACCAGAAGAGACCTAAACCTCAAAATCCAAATTTGTTCTCTTGGCTAAGTCTCTCAGCACATGTACCTCAATCCTAAAAGCCATCTCATTTCTCTTAAATAACACCACAGTCAATTTGAGAGGTGGAAAAAGAGTAGTGGTACAAATACTTCTAAAACAACACAGTATGAGTTTAAAGGAATTAGTTATTTCTAGTAATTAGTTATTTTTTTATTACAGCAAACTTTCTGAAGGACACAAAGGTTGTAATACAGAAAAATCAGTGTAAGGATCAATTTCTCTCAATGGGCAAAGTAACCTGTGAGACAAAGTTCATGACGAAACGCATTATTGCTCATCTTTCAACACAGAATACAGCCTCACATTTGGTGAACAGGGATATGTTCTGCAAAATCATCTGCAAAAGCAAGTGTTCCTACTTCTTTCTCTCTAAATGCAAAATATTCTCTTTAATTTACATCTCTAAGTATTCATGTGCATCACCAGCATCAAGAAAATGCAAATCATTCCCAAAATACATTGTTTTCACAGATTACAACACATACAGCGACAGACCTACCTAACATACTACAAAACTGCAAAATGTTTCTACTAGTACCTCTCATTGGCAATGCATCTCACAAGTGTGAAACCTGTTAAGTCTGCTGGGAAGGACAAGTATTTGAAGAAAGCCTCCCAGAAGAGGAGGCTGGAGTAGCTGATGGAACAGGTACTAGCCCTGGACCTCAAACAAAGCCTGACAGTCTATGACTGTAAGACAGGTATTTGTCAAGTGTTGAAAACATTCACCTCAACGCTGTAATTACCAACTGATATCCTAAGCTTCTCTTACCGACTGTCTCTGAAAACAGTACCTAACCATTGCTTGCTGCACACAATCCCTGAAAGCTGTCAGTCTTTCACAAGGGGTCTCCTGTCTTCGAGGTACTTGTCTCAGATCTTCATTTTAAACAACGACTACCTGTGCTAACTAAGCCCAGACCCTCAGCTTGCTCTGCCCATCACAACTCAGCCATTGTCCCTATAACAAACAAAGTTACCTGTACAGAGTTCACAAGCACCTCTCCCATTGCCAGGGATGCTCTGACTGAGCAGCTCGAGCCTTCGGGAACTTTTCATTTCCATCCCCACCCATTACACTGAACCTAAGACCCTTGAGTGGATCTCTTGACTCTTCAGTTAAAGGAGTAATTCCAAGATCAGCAGACTCACAACTACATGCTAGATTTTATGGGAGAAAAAATTCCCACCTACATTGATATTTGATAGTTTATATTTGCTTCTTGTCAAGTTTGGCAACGAAACAGCAAACAGAACATTTTACCTACACTCTTGTCATAAATACCACACTACCAATGTATCAACATATCTCCTATGCTTACACAATACATCTTGAATAAAAATTATGCTTTACACTGTTTTTTCACTACTGACAAATCAAACTTTTTTAAGCATTAAGTATTTAATCTAAACATGCTGCATTTCTGTCTCCTGCAATCTCCTCATGGAAAGCAATCACAGTGATAATTGAGGAAACTAGTGTCATTATCTCAAAAGTTTTTAAAGGGGAAATGAAAAATGACAACATAAAATTATCTTATCAAT
This sequence comes from Trochalopteron elliotii, assembly GCA_024734555.1. Lineage (NCBI taxonomy): Eukaryota > Metazoa > Chordata > Aves > Passeriformes > Leiothrichidae > Trochalopteron > Trochalopteron elliotii. Next base: position 3,382,418 of record JANPWX010000059.1, read on the forward strand.
AAAACTGGCCATTATTTATCTGTAACTACTGAAGTTTAAAAAACAACATGTTTTTCAACTAAATGTTTAAAACTAATGCCTATATTTGCCAGACAGCCTTTGTTTTATTTATCTTAACATAAATCCAATATTATAATACGCTTTTTATGAATGAATTTTAAAGTTGCAAACCTTCCCTCTACTTAGCAGACCTTAGCAATAAAACCATTTGCTAAAAAGACTAAGTCAACATCAAATACCTATCAACTTTGAAGAATGTATAAACCTGGTCTCCCTGGTTTTCTTCTTTGATTGTAGGAGAGTTAGAACAATGTAAAACTGCAAATTGGTAAGCAAGTCTCTTCTTAGGGTACTGTTCTAGCCAGATTTAGAAAACACAAATGCTTCAGATAAACATAAAAAAAATCCAAACCTGGTTTTAACAATCAAGAAGTTCAATAGTTTAGTTAATACTAACATTTGACTATAACTCTCAATAAAATGACTAGTATGGATAGCAACAGGAGAGTTTCCAGTGAGTGGAAATAATTCGTTGGAACAGGCTGGAATAAGCACTTTGTCTGCATACAAGCACAGCCATGGCCCTTCACATCCTTGCAAGCTCTCACTAAATTAATAAAACAAATGTTCAGCAATAAATGCAAGGTGGAAGCAATCAAGCAGAGCAGGCACTCTATTTCTCACAGCTTAGAAAACTTTAAATCAACACTGCACATATTTAAAAAATAACATATACCCTAATTGAAATGCAAGCTATTTATTTTAAGCAGGAGAGTGAAACTGTGATGGTATGGCAGAAATATCAGGGTGACCAATGGTGCTTTAAGGTTTGAGGGATATAAATGTAGAAGAAAAGCTTACACATCACAGCCATAAATTGTACTACAGACACAGGCCATGCCTAACTTCTCTTTGAAGCACAACCAAGAGATGCTTTTGCATAGGACATCTATATGAATTCAATCCCCATACGGGGTTTTATTGTCCTGCTTCAAAATTAATTTTTTATTTTTAACCCTCCAAAACTTTAGAAAAGCTAGTATTTTAAGCATTGTTGAGTGGATAGTTTCTGGACAGATACAGAACTGTTAGCTGTTCCCCTCTACATATACATCAAGTGCAGAGACTCCCCCACAGGTACTTCCTTAGAGACATGGCAAATGACATTAGAAATAGCACCCCAAAGTACATTTACTCCACAGAGTATTGCACTTACAATGACAGTCTGCAAAGTGCCAGAAATGTTCTTAACACACCAAATATTGGCACAAATATCACAGGCATCAACTGAACAAAACACACAGTCTAAAAAACATCACAGTAAGAAAAATCCCTCAACATGCATTGAACAGTTTGACTTCCAAGTGAGCTGTTACATGTATCACAGCAAACAGGATTTAGCAATAGCTCAAATTTTCCCAACATTCATCCTACTTCCAGCTCCTGGTTTCTATTACTGATATTCTGTTTCTGACCCCTGTCTAGTCTTGTGCCTAGGAAGTAACAGAGGTGGGAAGCTAATAAGGGAATATAGTTCTCACCTGTCAATTACACAGCATACAAAATTCCTGATGGAAAGGTTAAAATCAGCATTCACACTCTAATGTGCAAACATCCAATTTACAGCAGTTGTGAAACCTTCCCACTTGGCATTTGTGAACTTCTAAATTTGTCCATGTGATTTTTTTCCCTTTGCTTTCTTCAGCAGGGTTTTAAAGGAGATCACACTGAAGAGAAATAGACTATTAGCCTGTTGATTTCCAAAATGAGTTCTTTTAATTATGAAGGAAAACTAATATTTTCTTCAAGCAGAGGCAGGTTGCAAAATGTATCCTTGTTTTAATTTCATTTTTAAAATGTCCTACAATTTGAAAACCATGTAGCTCTTTAAAAACGTCACTTTATCTCTTACCCCACAGAGAGTACTCCCAGTAAAGAGTCCTCTTTAGATTAACTCACCTCCAAATCTACAGTTGATAGCAGTAATTTTCATATCTGTATGATTTAGAAAAAATGCAATAGCCATCCTCAAAATATGAACAAATATCTATAGTTTGGTAAAGAAAATTAACAGTTAAGTCTACCTCCCCCATATCTAAATATGCGATTCCAGAAAACCACTATTACCTGCCAGATTTTCTTCTTGGTTCCCAAAATTCAGAACTGCTCTTAGGTTAGTTGTTATCACTAGTTATCAACTACCTGTTGATAAAAATCATCTTGACAACAAAAATGCTACATGCAAGAAGGCAGTCACTGATGCATTATTAGTTTGAAAACACATGGACTACCACAACCTTGAACAGTATGAACTGAAGTATAAAGACACCAGTTTCTTACACCTTTGTCTTTCAGCAATAGTAGCTCCTGAGTTCAGTTCTTTTCCTTAGGACCTCTTCATCTACCCATATTACTTTTGACAAGACTTTACTCCTCTTTTTACAGGCTCATTTATGTATTTAGGTTTTATAACAGATTCATTCAGCAGTCAATAAATTTAAAGAATATTTAGTATACTTGGGATGTCTGAAAAGTACTGGTCTAGCACAGAGTTGCATTCCAGTCTGGTTTTGCTTGCAACAAGCATTATTCAGAAGTCTCATTCAAGATTCAGGTTGTTCTGTTCCATGTACTGCATGCAAACATTTTAGGATTAAGTATTTTGTTTCTATGGGCCCAACCTTATCCACAAGGCAGCAAGCACCTTCTTTACCTATTATACGTATTGTCGACCTCAAGGAATAAACTCTGCTAGGGAAGCTTAGGGTCTTACGGTTTAGGATATAGGAAGGTAACAGAATTTTTTCCTCAGACTTCAAAACATCTCTCTTTAAAAGCCTGTTCTCCTGCAAACACAGAATTCCTGTCCTATATGGCATACTTTACGGAAGGCAAAGGAAGGAGAAAGCACCAGAAGATTGATTCTCTTAATATTAAAATGATTTTAAGGTACTTCATGGGTTCCATGGACAGTAACACCAGAGATAAATAATGCTCCCTTTTTTCTCTGCTACTGTCACATTTTTCAAGTGAGTGCATGTCAACCAGAAAACATACATAAAACAGATGGCACATTACAGAAATGTTGTAGCACCTTCTCCAGATCTACTAAATAAGACAGCAAATTAATTTTAAGAGCAGCACTTATACCATTTGCATATCTGCACACAAATCTCTGACATATTTGCAGAATAAAAAAGAACTACGAGTCTCCATGCAAACTGCAAATGCTTTTTTGCCAAGAAGATATGTTGTCTGTGAGTAGCAGAAATAAGGCAGGCTGATTTCCCAAGAACTTGTGATCTAAATGCCATTTGCTATGACCATATAAATCCAGAATGGTATCCTCACAGATTGACAAAGCAGTACTATTATAAAAAAGGAGTTAAGGTACTGGAACAACAGAAGGGAAAAGTTCAGATGACCTGCTGAAAAACAGGACTATCATAAACCAGAAATGCAAGTTAGACATGTGAATCTATGATTTTTCTTTTTCTAGAAAACAGAGAAGCAGTAATGTCACTTGTAAACTAGATGTGAAGAAGGGCTGTTGTAACAATAAAGTAAGATCACAGGGGAAGTGAAAAGACCTTTCTTCATTAGCTTAGCAAAAAAAAAAAGATGGTAGCTGCTGATGTGTTTATGTAAATACAACAGCAAAACAAAGTTCAGAGGGAGAAGAGAATACTGTGGCAGAAGAAATATAACTGTGAGGAAATCATAAGAAACAGAGCACAAATTTTCAAAGAGTTAGAGAGGTGAGCCCTCACAAATAATCCTTCTACAAGAACAGCAAGGGCAAGGAAAGCACAGACTCGTTCTCAACAGATTTAAGGACAGATGAAATGACACAGAAATTGTTCTTGAAGACCTGAAGCATCCTGCACCACAGTAGCTAAGGTTGTAAAATCTATGTTAGAGTTTCTCTGAAGGCTATGAACTTCTAAACCCCCCCAGGGTTTTTCCCATTTTCTAACAGCAATTAAATGAGGCATTTTCTTCTGTGTATCCATTAATCTAGTGGGTTATGCCTCTCTCAAACGATTTATCATTTAAATTTCACAATATTTGTGCTGCCTTAGGCTACAAATTCTGTACTGGGTTTTAATCTAATATTTAACAAGCTTGAGTTTCAACTCCATCCCACTGTCAGTGTGATCACTGCAGTGATCAGGTGAACTTCAGAAGAAAAACATCAAACCATTGAAGACATTCAACTCTTTGGAGATGTAGCATTAGCAATACTTCTAATGGTTTCTAACCAATTAAAAAAACTAAGTTTCTTGAAGCTATAAATACTAAGCATTTGATGGATTTTTTCTTTGGGCTCTTGTTATTGGAGATAAATTAATTTTCTTTTGTGCGTTTTGCTTTTTTTCCCCCAACATGTATTTCCAGTAAGATGTTTGTGTTATTCCTCCTTTCTCTATAAAACCATAAAAAATTCCAGGATGGGAAGGAAAGGTATAGAAGGCAAGAGAGGGGAAGAGAAGAGTTAAAACAACAACAACTAAAAGCTAAGTACCTTTGAAAAGTAATATCTCATTTTAGATTTCTCTGAAATGTTTAGTTCTATCACAGGTTAGAACAGCTGTACTTAGAGCAGATGTCGAGAATCTTTCCTCTAAAGGGCAGTCTTTACAAGGAGGTCTTGGTTGTCAGCTTTTCTGATTTCTATAGAGGATGTCTGAGGTTTTTCAATACCTCAAAAAAGATAAAATTCTTATCTCTAAACTGAGTTTTCTTGTATGTTATTTAGTTCAGGAAAAGAATGTGTTTAGTTTCTTAGTTAACAACACTTGAAACAATTTACAGCATCTTATATAGGCCCATTTTAATATCTTAAATGGATCCTTGGTTGCAGAGTAGACTGATCAAGTATACAATCAGCCTCAGCTAGATACACTTTTAAGTATGACAAAGCATGCCAATGCAAGATGCTAACACATTTCACATATTATCTGCCAGCTTGATTAAGAACCACAAGAATCACATGAAAAACTATACTCCATTTTCCTAATTATATATTCTATCCATAAGCACTGCATTTATGTGAACCACTCTAGTGACCACTCCAGTGACCTGTGACCACAGGCTTGCATCATTCAGTAATGACAGGATTTAAGAAACTTCACATTGTGGCTTGGAACAACACCTCTCTCTGCAGTGCTGCACAACTAAGTGCATACAGACCTGCTGGTAGGCAGATAATCCTCCAGGACCAACCCTCACACCCCAAGGCCTCAGTGTCCTGTCTTCCTTCTGCTCATGTCTCTTACAGCCCCAGACACCAGAAATCAGGTAACTCTTCATCCTTCAGGAAACTGAGGTATTTTCTGCACTGCTCAACATAGCCTGTCAAATGCTGTTAAAAGAAGCCACCTCAAAAACACATAGGAAAAAAAGGGCAGGAAGAAATAGAAGGTATTTTGTACTTCTTGAGACACATATTGTGTGATGTCCCCGTCACACCCCTGCTGGTAGTGCGTACTCACAGCCCAGGAAGCCAATCGTATCCTGGTCTGCATCAAAACTGTGAGCAGCAGGGCCAGAGAGGGGAATTTGTCCCTCTGCTCCACTCTGGTGAGACCCTACCTGCAGTGCTGCATCCAGCTCTGGGGTCCCCAGCACAGGAAGGACATGGACCTGTTGCAATGAGTCCAGGGGAAGGCCACCAAGTTGGTTAGAGGGATGGAGCACCTGTCCTGTGAAGACAGGCTAAGACAGCTGGGGTGTTCAGCCTGGGCAACAAAGGGTTCTGAGAAGGAAACCTTATAGCACCTTCTAATACCTAAAGAGGGCTACAAGAGAGAGGGAGAAGGAATTTTTACAAGGGCATGTAGTGATAGGCCAATGAGCAATGGTTTCAAACTGAGAGTAGGTTTAGATTGGATATTAAGAGAAACTTTTCTACTATGGGGGGTGGTGAGGCACTGGAATAGGCTGCCCAAGGAGTTGTGGATGCTCCATCCCTGGAAGTGTTCAAGGCCAGGTTGGATGGGGCTCTGAGCAGCCTGGTCTGGCGGAAGGTATCCATGACAGGGAGGTTGGAACGAGATGATCTTTAAGATCCCTTCCAAATCAAACCACTCTGATTTCATGATTCCCCTAGTCATTGTATCTGCAGCTTGAGCAGATGCCTTCCCTGAATCCACATGTACAACCGTGCACTACAGGACTTCCAAGAAAGATTACAGGAAAACATATGGGAAACACATAGACAAGGTGTGGAGCTGGAAGAGATCGAGGATCAGATCACAAAGCCAGCTGTCTTACTGAGGAGTTTGGGTTCATCTTCTGAGTTCAAGTAAAAGCAGCTAAAGGCCATCAACAGTCCTGGACCAGGGGAGTGACACAAGCCAAGAGCCACAGAAATTAGGAGAAAACAGAACACTAAATGTAATAGTGAGCTAATAAAACTGCAGAAATCCCAGTGACAATCAAGTGTGACTCCAGACTGAATGGTGTTAAATCACATAAAGCTATAAGACTTCAAAGCCTGAAGATGTAATCATAGCAAAATAATGCCAGTTAGCACATAAACCAGAACATAACCATGTATTGTAGACAAACTACTCCACTACAGGCAAGGACTTGAAGAAAAAGACATTATCTCTTTTTTCTTTAGACAAAATTAGGACCTGGGCCTAGTCTGGCGTATCTGTTCCCTTCAGTTTGCCTGCTGAAGGAATCACCTGGGACAGAAGAGTCTCCTATAAGCAATTACACAATAACCATTTATTTAGCACAACTGTATATGCAAAGCTTTAAACTGAAGCCCTGCAAACACCACACTGAGGTATAAAAGGCATAATTTTGTACTGTTAGGAGAGATGAAACGATGTTGACATTAAAATTCAGTAGTAGGTATTTAGTTATTGGATATAAGGATGTCCATTCATGCAAAGAGATCTTTAAACTATTAGCTTTCACAAGAAGATGATAAAATATTTAAGCAAATCAGTATAATTTAATAACGTAAAATGCAAATATGAGTAAAAAGTAATTTTATAAAACTACTAATATATTTAGTATCAACAAATGCTGTTTAGATGACAATGTAACTGTTTTACTCTATTTTTCCGTAAATCTCATCATGAAGTAAATTATAGCCACATGTTTAGAATTTTCAATTCAGTAAACGTGAATTCTTGATAGTTTATGGGAAAATTCTTCATGAAAGTGGAAAAAAAACGGTATTATAAAAAGTGCTTGCAATAATCCTTAAAAATAGGACAGCTCCTCTTTGTCCAAAACGTAAGTACTTCTTAAGATATCTTTTTTGTACTAGTACTCTTAAGCCTCCTTAAAACTAGTGGCAGTACAAAACAGACAGTTTCAAAATAGAAACACTTTAAGGAGTGATTTTCAACTCTACCTAGGAAAAAAAAAAGCAACAAACACCCAATAGCACAAGTGGTCAAGAAAAACAAAGTGCCTTACAATAAATCTTACTGCTTGTTTAAAAAGCATCTACTTCCATATTGTTTTCTTTTTACAATCAACTCTCCATTATCAGAAGTAAAATAATACCTCAGGTAGTGGAGGGAAATGGCCCTGCAGACAGTTATTACTGAGCATGCACAACATATCAACCAACAGAGCCTGTTCTCTTCACTGGGTTCAACCCATCACTGTTTCTGGTAGATCTTACTTGCCCAGATACAGCATTTGATTGGCAAAAGAGCTCTGTTGGAATTGAAGAGCCTGGTTTAATCTAGACTATAAGGCAGAGACACCACATTAGCTCTACCAGCACCAGCTTGGATACAGCAGGCCTAGCATTGAGGCACATATATGAAACCCTGATCAACATTCACTGACTCTATACACTCTAATGCCACTGTATAAGCTTGGGTCAGGAAAAGCCAAGACACCTAAGCTAACTTCACGTGGTGCCAACTCAGCCATAACAGGGTTTATTAGCTCAGATTTGCAGTGGCACAAAGGCATCTAAAGAACCTTCAAGCTCCTGGAAGTAATACAGTTACATTCACACAAAGCTGAACTAGTCATGCTGTCTCAGATTTTTGCTGGCTTCCCAGGGCTCTGCAATTATCACCAGCAGTGGGAAACTGTTTCTACAGAATGATCTGGAAATGTACCATAGGACTTTCCAGAACACTGAGCTGCCATCCACAAAAAACTGCTGATATCAAATCCCACACAGGAAAGTGCAGATCCTAAAAACCAGGATTCTCAATATTGTTTACATTTCGTTCACTGCCATCTCTAACAGTAGCAGTGGTGAAGATCTCAGCAGGGCAATTCCACTCAGGTGCCATGGGAGGAAAGGATATCTAACCAGAAAGCCTGTAGTTCATGAAACAACTCTAAAAGAAACAGAAATTTATCCCTTACCCCCCAATCTCTAAAATCTTTCCTTTTGAGTTAAACTTTTGTACAATATTTTGTTTATTTTAATATTATGCTTATAAACTGTTCCTATTTTAACAGCTCTAGAGCTGACCACTTTTCATGCAACTGGCTCGAAGAACTGACATCATCAATCCTTCATCTCAGGTTCATTTGCTTCCACATGTCTGTTCCTAATGCTCATGAATAAACTTTGAAAATGGGAACCAAAGCCTCTTGTCATTTCTTCCAGCTGGGAGGATGCTGAAAAAGCTGCAAATAGTTGGAACTAAGTCAATTATCTCTGCGAGCTGTGAAAAAACTGAAAATCAGTTTAAATGCTAAGTGTTTTCATCACTCACTCATCCAACTAATTATTAAAATTACAATCTCAAATGATTCCAGAGTACTACAAGTCATGCTTCATATATCACTTGACACATGCTCCATCAAACCTGAAATACAGAAAATAAAAACAGGAAGACTAAAAATAAGCTAAGAAATTATACCAGGAGTAAGCTTTACATTTATGTACCTTTGTTTATGCTCACTTACAGAGTTGTAACATTCAAGAAAACCAAGTCTTGATTGCTGGTCCTTGATTTCAAGGTGAAGTTTGCTGTACATTTCCCTTTCTGGAATCTTGCTATGCTTTTACAATCAGATATTTTAAAGAACAATTCTATGTGGCAAATCATGGATTGCATATAAAATATTTTTTTAGTTTAAATTTTTTTTTTCATTTTGAGCTTCTGTATTTTAGCCATGCTCAAGATTTCATTCCTTATTAGTTACAATAAAATTAGAATTAATGATGAATTAGGCAGCCTAGATTATTTCTCCTGTTTGCCTTTGTTACCTGAACATAACTTTTGGCATTATCTTGCTGCTGATTTACTTTACTTCATCTTGAAGGGACTCACAGGCACTTCTATTCCTAAACACCTTTACAACACACAATATTATCATTTCCTTGCTGTCCCTGTTCATTTGATGTGAATAATTACATCATCTTTTTCTTCTCTTCAACAGGGAAAAAATTATATCTTCTGGAAATAATCCTGTCACACTGATATTTGACTCCTTAACTTTTAGTTCCTTCTCTTTGCTGATTCCAAATCTTTAACTATATTTAACTCTAAGCCCACAGCAAGCACAAAATGGGAGAAGTCTTTAAAGCCTATACAGCCTGTCATGTCTCATATGTTTGCTTATCCAGGCAATGAATCAAATCAATCAATCAGCTGTCAGGACCATACCAAGCCATGCTGGCATTCGTAGGAGAATGACACCCCATATGAACAGACTCCATGTAAATTTCTTGCAGCTCAAAAGAAACTCAGCAGTTGCCACATTCGTAACATGGCAACGTGGAGCACCCTGCCAAGGGTTCTCCCTCACTAGTGTCTGCCCTACACACCCAGCCAAGACAGCAGTCCTGCAAATGAGACAAGCAGAGCAGCAGAACAATCCTGAGAGGTTCCTGCCGACAGAGCCCACAGGAACAGTATTCCCAGACAATCACAGACCCCTTCTGCCTGACTCCCTGCGTTTGGTGCCTCTGCCTCCTGGTATACTGCAGCACTTTGCATTACAGGCTTGGATCCTGTCTCAGACTGTGTATATAACTGTGGCTGTCACAGTTAGGAAGGCTAAAGACGTTATGATCCATTGTCTGGGCTCATTTCTTGCCATGGTTACAGCCCTATCAAGAATAATGTTCTTGTGGCTGTTCTGAAACTCCAAGTCATTAATGTATATCTGTTTTCCCTATTTGCTCTGAGATCTTCTTGCTTGATCAACAATGAGGGACAGGATGACTAGAATGATAGGATTATCATTACTTTTTACTGCACCATCAGTAATCCTCATGTTCACAAACAGCCAACAAAAATAGATACAAATGGTATATGCCATTGAAAAGTTTGGTGTCATTTTCTATCATTATATAATTACTTTTGTCCTTACTGAAACCTTTGAGCTGTTACATTTTAAACCAGCCATTTGAAGATTATAAAAACAGAAATGGACATCAGGGTATTTTAACTAGGAAAGAAGAAAACACTTCTCCATCAAATGTTTTCTTTTTTATTTTAGTGTATTCTGAGATCTGCAACATTATTAAACTTCCCCTTAAATGCGTTCCTGAGTGAATGGGACACCCACTGGATTGCACAATTTCTTAGTTTATTCTGCAATACTTAAAATTGGTATCAAAAAAAAAATAATAAAAGAGGTCTTCAAATTTTTAGGTATGCATGACATCCATGTTTGCCATCCAGTTTTCATGAATTCCACAAATGACTTCTGTGTATTTACACAAGTATAAAAGAAATCATAACAGAGACTGAAAATGTTCCTAAGTACCTGAGAAAAAAAATCTAAATCAACATAACCACTATTAAACAACCAAAGCGCACATTTGCAACTTCACCAGTTCATTGAGAAAGGTTATTTTACTCCTCCAAAGAACTGTTCCATCAATATGGAGCAGGTAAGCAACTAAACTTTTAAAAGTGTCAACATTTATAACTTTCAGCAGTGAATAGGCTTTCAGCATTTCTATGGCAGAAAAAGAAATCTGACAGCCAAATGTACATACTAAACATGTTTTTAAAATTCTTCAATAATAATGCCTGCTTTTGCCTATAAAAATTACTTAAACGCTGTCCATCCATTTTTCTGCTGAATTCCCTTTTCCCCTTCTTGTGTTTCCTTCCTAATACAATTTTTTCAACCCGATGACCAACTTCAAGTGAAATTTACAAAATTAGAGCTGTCAAAGCCTGTAAATCCTTACAGAAAATTAGAGACATGATAGATAGCATGATAGAAAGCACAGGAAATCAATGGCTGGAGAGAGGAAAAGCAAACTAGAGCCCTTACAAAGATGGGGTTCTTATCTATTCTAGTCCATCACAAGTCCAGCAGCAGTCATTGCCTTGAATCACTGCAAACACAGGATCAGTCTGGAATTACTGTGTGACTTTGTGCTACCATTTTTTCAGCTTGCTAGAGTATTTATAATTTAGTGTTTTACTAATTCCAAAGTAACACTCAGAAAAAGGCAAAACAATTACAAAAACAGCAAACACTGAAAATCAAGAATTATTTCTATCTAATGTTTGACAACCCAAAACATGTTGGTGCAATTTTGAATGTAAAGTTGCTTTTCAACTACTTAACATATACATATTCAGCAGAGCATTAAAAAACTCAGTATCAAAATGAGTATCATTCAAAGGGAAGTTAAAATGTATTATGGATAATGAGAAAAGTTCTAAATTGAGACACAAGCAGTGCTATTTTAGGAAGTGAACAGATGGCTACAGAAGAGCAGACCTAAAATCAAGAACAATGTAGGGAGTCAGAGCAGGGGGCTGGAATGAGGTATAACTGGAGAACTTGCTTTTCCTGTTTTATTGCACACTTTTTGACAAGCTGAAGATACTACAAATCTAGTACAGAGAAAACATGAATTACATTTTTAGATATTTTAATGACTTGCAGAGCAGTGTTGGCTATTTTGTTCCTCCTCTCTGTACATGAAAACATTCATATGCAACTGTTTAAAAAAAATCCCATTACTTTGCAAAACTTCATATACTTCTACAATGTCAGAAATATCAGGAAAACCAAAAATTGGGTCTAAATGTGGCTTATTTGCTTTAAAAATTTTCTATACAAATATATGTATTACAAACTTCTAAAGAATTTGCTGAAGCCAAAACAGTGCATACCTTTTTAAAAGAATACTGAATTTTTACCCTGCTGTCAAGTCCATAATTATAGTCCTCTAAAATTTGTAAAAGCTATGAATATCAATTAAATGCACAAAACCCCCTGTATGTCAATAATCTCATCTTACATTTCCAAGAGAAAAAGGCAGCACTTCTTCTTCTGTGCCTTAAAGTACAGGATATCTCAATGAATTTAATTTAAAACCCCAGTAATTAAAATTTACTTTTCCTGAGGAAAGGCAACAATTGTTGTTATTTTGTGTTAGTTATTAGTGTAACTAATACCTAACACAAGTTACGAATAATTTTTTTCTTCATATTTGTCAAATGGAAGCATGAAGTATTTTAATTAGAATGATGAAAAGTCTTACCAAAACCAGATGGCGACAGAAGAGCAGACCTAGTACACAACTAGTCACTGGCCTCCAACTAGACTTCGGGCCACCGATCACTACTCTTGGCACCCAGCAAGTTCCATATACTAGGGACAGCAGTTTCTGTGTTTCCATTTTAACTTTGGGTGAGGGTTATAAAAACCTTCACATATTTTCTAAAAGGTCTTACTTTTTTTAAAAAAAAAAGGAACAGAAACAAGCAAGACAAAATGGCTATTGCCAAAAGAGATGTAAGAAATCTGTTCAAATGAATGTTCCTAGGTGACTAAATGAAAATCTACTTCTGGAACACAAGTCCAAAACCACTAATTCTAATCCATGATTAGTATGTAATAAAGCTAACCTGAAACATGTAAAAAAATCCCCAAGGCTCTGTGTGGCACAGAAAGTGGTTGTGAAGCTTACTTAACTTTCTGAAAGATGTCATCTGAAACTATTGACAGTCTAGTGTGTTACATACCCATTAAGAGGAAGGGTTTTTCTCTTATGATTCTGAAGAAGTTGAATTATTTTAAAAATTCACATGTAATGACACTAAAGCAGTGCAGAAAGGGTTAAACTAGCTCCTTGCTGATAATTATAAATCAAATAAAAAAGATTAACAACTTTATATGAAACACCAATACAAACATACTTTAGTCATACTTTGAACTGGATGGACAAACCAAGACCTCCTCCAAAAGCCAGCCAGACCACTGAAGTGGTGCTAAGCCTGAGCTGAACTGACCGGTCTGCCAAGGTCAGTTCTAGAACTGAACTACCACGTTAACACTGACATCAGCCTCCCAGGCTGAAGGATGGGAAAAGCAATTCAGGTGTGTCTACAAATAAAAATCTAAATATATCCAGCATGAATATTCAGTATTAGAGTGACACTAATCAGATACCTGTTTCGTAGCTCTACAGTAACGAAGTGCTATATTTTACCCATCCAGCAATGAGGCATTTCTTTGTGTCATAGAAACAAACAATAGGTTTATTTCAGCCTTGCGATTTCAGTGGCACAGCCATGCTTGGAAAGAACCACCTCTACTTATTATCCCATGTGTTTTCAGAGGTTTAATGGTTTCACGACTACCAGCCTGTTTTCTTTGTTTTGATTTTAAGTACAGAACTGTAAAGAAAAAAACAAACAGATTTACTTCCTCAGCACAGGTTCAAAATTATCATGATCTTGACACTTCTTGATGCTTACGCATAGCTGAAAAGCCAATACTATACAGGACAAGTAATTAAAAAGCTCTTATGGCAGGCATTTCTGTGGGAGACAGCTGTGCACAGCGTCCCAGCTGATGCCCCTAAGCAGCAGGCAGCAGACAGCGGCTGCCAGAGGAAGCTTTCACTAGAGACACACCATTCTGAGACCAAACTCAACAAAATTCTGCCATTAAGCAGAGCTAAAAGAAAATGCTACATTGAGGAGACAGCTTCTGGCTTTTCCCATTTATATTTGGAGGGGTCCTCGGCCTCTAGGGCCAAAGGCAAGGTGATTGCAGCATGCTGTGAAGCGAGACACCCTGGGAGGCATGAAATCACTAAAACGCTCATTTAGACAGAAGGAGAAAAGATGAGTGACTACAAATTCTAAGCTGAAAAAAACCCTCTTTGTATAGCATCTTGATTACTCTAACACCTAGTCACTTTCCAAAAGTCAATTCAGTAACGTGCTTTAGATTCTTCCTGTTTTAATCCACATTTTCTTTTTTTCCCCTCCAGACATTATGTAGTTTTAAGGATTTCTTAAGATTACTTTGTTTCTTGTATTAACCCTACATTACAAAAAAAACCCCAAAAAAACCTTCCAACATAAACATAGAATCCAGATATTAATCTCTGCAGCTCACATCTGAGATTCTGGTTCATAGTCTTGGATAAGCACCTGAGATAAGCCTGTGTGTGCAAATAGATTTTATCCTTGCTGTACACACTTCACTGTGGCAAAGGAATAGTTATCAACCATACACATCATCTCTAAATTTCAGGTGAGAAGCTTGGTATGCTGAGCTCATTCTGCCTGCATCTTCAAGATGTTGATGAGCCTTTTTTTTTTTGAAGACTTGTACAGACTGAAAAGAATGACTGACTCTCACAGCCTTCCCTTCAGTATTAAAATGCTTTAAAGCAAACTTTCTTAAGGGCTTATGTCTAACTTTTCCAGGCATTATTAATGCAATATTATTATTTAACTGAAACTGAATTCCACAAAAGGCACACTGGTTGCCACGACTCAGCAGTTCGCCTAACAGTGTGCTATACTAAACAACATTAGCATGAGATAAAAAAATAGAAATCACTAATAAGAAACATGAATACTTCCAACCTTGAATGCTTCATGAGTTCTGTATGTAGAATTCAACCAATAGCACCTCTGTTCCAGATGCAGGCTCCCAAAAGTTTTTGATGCTGACAGCTTTCATATCATCATCTTTTATTCACTGTTTTAGCCTGCTGCTGGTTTTCTCTAATTTGTTCTCTACCACAATGAATTAGCTGTTTTCTAAAAAATGTGAGGTAAAGGAAGAAGAAAATAAACTGGAAACACTGAAACTGCTACAGCACCAAAACTGTTGCATAACAGAAAAAAAAAAAAAAAAGCCAGAGTACTGCCTTGGATTTGATACTTATGCTTCAGAAATGCCTTTAATATATGATTTTGCACGGATTGAAATATTGCTTCTGTACTGTTTGAAGAGCAGTAGTAGTCACAGTAAGACTTTAAATTCACCAGAGCTTTCAGAAGTGCAAGTTCCCAAAAACAGCTTAGAAAATGTAAGATGGGATACAGTTACTGCTCATGTGCATCAACGTACCTGTACTGAAAGGAGCCCAACCCTCCTTAAGCTACATGTTTACAGACAGGTCTATGGATGAGACAGCGCGATAAAATAGAGTGAGCAACATCACACAGTCAGTGACCTGGTACTCTTTGTTTTGGACTGAGTTGCCAAAGTTGCAGAGTTTTGTTTAAATCTGTATAACGTTAGAAATAATGCATATACCTGGCAGACAGGCTTGAAGCCTTTTGCATCTGTTCATAGCTTTATCTGAGTAGCAGCAAGGGAAAGCTACTGCTGAAGGGACAACAAAGGTTTCTTCATCTTCCTACCAACAAATGTCTAATCCACTGCAAAATTAAAATCTCAAACTGCATTAGAACTGGCTAGCTGCACCAAGATTTTCACTTGGAAAGCTATCACCAGGTCTTTTTCCTGTACTTACTCCCCCTCAGAAGAGATGGCCCTCCTGCCCATGCCAAGGGAAGCAGTGTATTGGGAGCTCTGTGGAAGACACTGTGCTTGAGGGTTTAAGGATCCTGAACTGGCAATGCACGCTCTATCGGGCCTTGTACTTAGAAGCCCATATGTTGGCATGAGCAGCACTGTAGGGATCCTGCTGGCATGCTCCAGGTGGCACTGGTGGATGACATGACAGAGATGCCATGCCAGGTCCTTAAGAAAAATGACTGCGTGTTACACAAAATAAAAGGCACTGTGATAGGGAAGAGGCATCTATCCTATCCACAGACAGCATCTGCACAGCATGCTGTGGAAAAACCCACCTGGGGTCCATCTGAGGCTGCATGATCAAGATGCTTTACATCTCTGAAGGGACACAAGATTTAATTGCTGTGTTTCTCTTTTTAGTCTTCCTTATTAATGTGGCTATTGTATCATGCTGTTCATTGGCCAGTCTTTCTTAGTGAGATCCAAACAGAACTCTACAACACCTCCCTCTCTCCCATAGTGCAGAATTAATACAAAAAGTGAACAAAAAGAAAAACAGCTGAGCTATATGGCCCCCCGTCATCTGGTTGATTTTCATTACCTTTTTTCCACTCTGCATTCACTTTACAATTTCTGAGCTGTCATTTTTATACAGCTATGAATGTATATGCTATATAGATACAATCCTTACTTAAATATGTATATTAAGCATATACAGTTATATATGTTTATACAGTTTAGTAGATCAATATCAGGATCTTCCTGTATTATGAAAAAAAGTAATTTAATTATGAATATAATGAAGCTGAAAACAGCACGTAGTATAATCACTCTAAAATAAGAAGGTATTGAGTAAAATGTTTTCTAAAACCATGAAAAAAAAACTACAATAAAATTATGTTTTGCTAAAATAGAGTCTTAGAATGATATAAAACTGCTGATTAAATCCAGGACTGAAGTCATCACCCAACAATTCAAAAAGTATACATTCTGCCAAGACATCTAGACTAGGAACAACAAAAGGGTAAATCCAAGACAGTACTGTAATGTTGCAGTAGCCTTCTCATTAGAGCGTAGAAATGAGCCGAGACACAGACTTCTTGTTTATCACAGCATGAAAAGGATCCTGGTTTATTCAGCTTAGCCATCCTGACTCCAACTGTTCATTGACTCTGGCTGCAGAAAGCTCCTCCTGCAGATTTCCCTTGCAGCCTCTGACTGCTGGTGATTTCCTGCTGAACTCTGACTGCATGCATCAGTTTGCAGACTCTGACTGCAGGCTTTTACCCAGCTAGACTATGACTACAGGTTCCAACAACAGGGTCTAACTGCAGACCCAGACTGACCTCACTGCAGTAATCCTCGCTCCCCAGGATCATTCTTCTTCATGATCCTCCAGTGCCCGCTTCCTCAAGGCTCCTCCTCCTTCATCATCCTCCCCTCACCAGCTAAGCCACTCCCTTTTATCACACTTATCTTTATTGGATACAGCTGTCACTCATCAGGGGTGAGGCAAGGGTAATTAACACAGCTGTTACTCATCAGGGGCAATGGCACCTGAATTCCCTTCTCTTACACTGTAAGACTTCAGCCAAAATTCCAACAGACACTGCACTCTTCTTGTAAAGTCACATGTTGCAAACAACTACTTTCAATATAAAATGTAAACAAAATTTTGAGAGTAATCTGAAAAATATGCTAAAACCTGAAATCAATGTGTTTATTCAATCCTACGAAACTAATTGAAGAAAAGTGGTGATTACAAACAAATTCAATTTTCTTAATAATGATCACCAGAAGATCCAAAACACCTACCACTATGGCAAAAAAATCTAAAATAGTCATGGAAGGGAGTCATTAGCACCTTTATTTAATTATTACAAAAAACGTAGAAGACACCACAAAAGACAAATAAATTTCAGAAGAACCACAACTGTAAAAGTAAAGGACACATCTCAGATTAAGACAGGTTTCAGGATATACAGGCTCTTCAAAAATTAAGCTGTTAATGCTAACACGATGCATTCAGACCTGACAGAAGTGGTATCCGCAACCATAACTATGATTACAACCCGTGTCATGAGAAACAGTGGAACAAAATTTTCCATAAAATAATGGTTACATATCTTATAAACTGGTAATGGAATAAAGAAAAAAAAATAAAAAGAAGGCAGTAAGCAAGTTTCTAAAAAAACCCCACCAATAAGAAGAGACAGGGATAGAGGAGAGGCAGGAAAAAGTAGTACAAAAAGTGGGTAAATCAAACACCAGAGGCTGTTTTTGCAGAGAAAACTCTCCCTTCTAAAACTCCTCATCCTAAAATAACTGCAGAGCTCTTTTTCTCACTTGTATATGAATGACAACATTTATAAATCTTAATTTACATGAATTATCTTACCAAACCCAATGGTAACTGCTCTCTTCTCTCTGTACGACTACTCACAAAACCTGGTATTATATGTCATATTTATAATTACTCAGAAAGGGACTAAGCATTCACACAGGCACACATTCACCAGTGCTCTAGAAATTAACATGTTGCACCTCTGTAGTATACTTCTCTTCTAATGTTACAGTCTTTATTTCTTAGAACTTGACAGGAAAAAATGAGTAGATGTTCCCAGTCTCTTATTTGGTTACAATCAGTGGATGCATCCACAGTCACACCAGTGCATGACTGCTGGGCCTGCTCCCACCCGTGCAGCAGATATTGTCCTCAACTAAAAATCTTAAATGACAAAACAACTTTAGAGCAGTCAGGCAGAGCCTGAAATAAGAGTAACACAACATTTTTCTTCAAGCATGACAAAACAACACGATTAATTCCGAAGAAGTTAACTTGATCTAAAGCGAAGTGTAAATGTAAAACAGAATAATGGATAAATTACAAGGAAAAATGAACTCTGACTTCATTGATAGTCATCTGGTAAAACTTGAATGTAGTAGAAAGCAAGTTATTGGTATGCAGCAATGCTAGCCAAAAACTACTACCAATAAATACTGCAGGTAAAGTCAATCCTGCCCATTTGCTTTGAAAAATAAGAAAAAGCCTCTTTCAAGTATTCCATTCCTCCCTTGTCTCCCACCTACCTACCATCAATTGCTTCTTCTTCTCGTACTTTCTTGCCTAAGAGAGCTCATAAAGAGGGCAAAGGAATGAATACATTTGGACCCACTCCCCACATAACCAGTCAAAATCCTGACTGTGATACTAAAGCTGCCTGCTGCAGAGTGCCTGCCAGGCCACAGCTTGTGCCCCCAGGTGAGACAGGATGGTTTGCATTAGCTACAGCACAACAGCCCAGGAGGCATCCTGCCACAGACAAAGCCAATGATACAGCCCCATAGCACTTAATTATTCACACCTGCCACTCTTCATCCTCCTTTGGTTGTTTGCTAATTACAAATACTTACATTTTCTTAGAGTTTGAGCCCTTTGGGCTTTATAAGTTCACTTTTTCTTCATAATATTAACAAGAAATATTCCAACTTTATAGATCCCCCTGTACACAATTCCAGACTTGGGCAGTTAGAGAAGAATATTCCAGTATTTCAACAGTTTATTGCACTGAGTATAAATACCCAATGTCCAACATTCGGGACAGTAACACAGACAGAAAAAACCCGCTAAATTAATCCAATATTTAATGAACTTATTATGCTAATTTAATTTAAAATGACACAGCATCTGTCTTACTTTTTGAATCTTTCCTACTAAGCCTCAATAATTCACCAATCAGGAAAGCAATTCATCAGACCCAAATACTGGCCCACATTGCATCATGTCCAAAATCTAATGACATCAGTGTCTCTACAACACACAGAATGCAAAGAAAGTGTATGTGCAATTGCTTTAGTTGCACTGTTTAGTTTCAGCATTTCATAATGAAAATATTTGTATTTATAGCCTTCAGTCTGTACACACTTTATATATGCTTACAGCAGTCTACCTCAATTTTGTCTTTGAAAAGAGAACAATAGGAAACTTCAATTAACTACAATCTTTTGACTAGTGACACTCATCTCCTAAAAAATAAGACTAGCAGATAAGCAATTAAGAGGTAAGCTTTTTAAGAGTAACAGTTATTAAAGTTAACAGATAGCAAGGGTTAAAAACAAGCAGACTACAAATCAAACTAAGAAAAACATGGTTACTGCTCAAAGGAAATGAAATATTTATTCCAGCTTTATTGTAAATACAGTTTAGGAAGCACATGTTTTTAATACACCAATTTGAAACACTGTTTGCAATACAAAATTTTTTCAAATTTCAGTATTTGCAATATATCTTTATTATTAAAAATGAATGCTGTTCCTAGCAGAGTGCCTGTAAGGACTGACACAAATTCTCTGTAGAAATGAGAAAAATAGCAAGAAGCAGTGTTCAATTTACAGAATTCATATATGAAATGGAGATAGGATTTATTTCCAATCATGGAAATTTTATGTGCTAACTTTATGTGCACTGTTTAGTGGTTTTAAAAATCATGCCTGCTTCTCATAGCCTTGTTCATAATGACATAGCTGATGATTTCACATTTTAATTTAAAACTCAGATTTAAAGAAAATAAATAATCATTTAAAAATGACACTTCCATACGAGACCCTTAAAAATTTTAACAGGTAGACAAAGATCATATAAGAATGAAAATTCAATGCAGAAATATATCACAAAAAAAACCCAACCAAACAACCCTCCTCCAACATACAGGTTTTTCAGTTCCTGTTTTAGGATACTCCGTAACTGCAGATACATCCTAAACTTTGAGCAATAAATAGGCATTATGGAGAAAGGAAATCCAAGAGCAATAGATGTTCAAAACATTTTTTTGTTTCAATGGTAGCAGTAAACAATTGTCACTGCAAGTCCTTTACTCACAAGCTCATATACATCACTGAATTCCAGCAATCCATCACTGTGAATTCTGAGCGCTCAGTGAAACAGTGCAATAAACAAACTTGATTTTTATTAAATTAACACAAGCTTTCCAATCTTTGACATAATTTATATTTTTGATTTACACTAAAGAACTAACTTGAAAAACATAAGGAGCCTTTGCAGTATTTGGAAAAAACTTCTGCAAAAGCAAGACATATAAATGTATTACTGCATACATTCTCTCTCTCTCTTACCACAAAAACTACTTCATTATACATGGCAATGATTTTTCAAGAAATAACAAGAAAGGAAAATTATTTCAGATACGTATTACATGACTAGAAGTCATCCCAGAAGGGAGAATACAGTTATGAGAGCTATATTAGGAAAGTAAAAATGAGAGCTTCTTGCTGACCTTAAAATACAAAATGTTCCTACAGTTTAACAGAATTGATGAAGTTCACATCTTCCAGCTACTCATCTCATTCATCCTCTTAACCTTTGGTTGCCACAGATTTTTTTTGTGTACATGGTAGTAGCCACAATGTGCTAGCACTTTCCCAACATTCAAGAAAGGATGGCCCATGCCCCAGGGAGCTTAGACCCTGAAGACAGGCAGGCAAACAGACAGAAGTCAGGAAAAACAAAATTAACAAATCCAGCTAAACATCTACTTTTTCTACTGGTATCACAAGAAAATTGACCTGTAAGCTGTGAAAGTGACAAGCTGGAAGGGTGACGTCTGGAGGGGAAGAACCAGCAGACAAATTCTTCTAGATTGTGCCATGCACTGATGCTGCAGAGCAGAAAGCAAAACTGAGTCTGAAAAAAGCTGACAAACAAGCAAGTAGGAAGCTTAACAAGAGAAGCATAAGCAGAAAGTGATAGTTATATACTGTCTTTCATGTTCTAGTTTACCTTTTGTCACGTTTTAGCTTCTAAGTAATTCCTTTAATAAAACCCTAGTAGCATAATAAATCTAAATCATTTGGGTTCTGTCAGCATTCTCGAAACAGTAGTTCCTTATACCTCAACAAAACAAAAATGGCTATTTCAATAGAAAGGCCATTCTGTTTCCTTCACTGAGGATATCCATCAGAGAATGTACTGCTTAAAATGCAGTCCTTGCTGTGAGACTGGAAATCCAAATTAAATTTGTATTCTATTTTTCTGAACTGTATTTTTCAAATTTAATAGGTTGAGTGTTGTACAAACATTGTTATATAACTCTACATAGTGAATGATGCAACACATCGGGTTTTCACAAAGCAAAACAATGTTCCAAGACCCTCAGAAAACCAGCAGAAGGGAACTGCATGAATACCAGGTTTGTGCCACAGACTCCCTGTTTCTGTCCTTAATTTTTCCTTAGTTGCCAATGAATCATGACTAAAGTCTGCTAACACTTTTTTCTGTAAGTTTTTTTTGTTCAATAAATATTTAGGAGTAAGACCAAGGCTCTGATCCAAAAATCTCTAAAAGCTGTGTAGATTTCCAAAGTATTAAAAATGTTGTCATATCAAATTCCCATTTGAATGAATTACAGATATTACATGATAGAATCACAGAATATCTGGGGCTGAAAGGGACCTCTGGACATCGCCTGGCCCCTTCCCCTTGCCTCAACCTGGACCCCCTACAGCCCAGGACCCTGTCCAGACCCCTTTTGATTTTCTCCAAGGACGGAGAATCCAAAACCTTCATGGGCAACCTGTGCTGGCACTCATTGTCCCTCACAGTAAAAAAGTATTTCCTGATGTTCAGAGGGAACCTCCTGTGTTAGTTGGTGCCAGTTGTCTCTGGTCCCATCACTGGGCAGGGGTGCGAGAAGTCAGGCTTAGACTTCTTTCCACAGTTGCTTTAGATATTTCTAAAAATTGAGCCATCTCTTCTTCAGGCTATAAAGTCCCAGCTCTCAGCCCTTCCTTGCTAAAGAGGTGTTCAAAATCTGTAACCATCTTTGTGACTCCTTGTGGGGCTCTCTCCACTGGACCCACTTCAGATTCTGCACATGTCCCTTCTACTGGGGAGCCCAGAAGTGGAAACTGCACACCAAGTGTGGCCTCACCCATGCCGAGTAGAAGGGATGGATGACCTCCCTCAACCTGCTGGCAATACTTTTCCCAGTACAGCCCAGGCACCACTCCTCTTCTTTGTCACAAGGGTGCACTGCTGGCTTATTTCACCTTGGTGTCTACCAAGACCTTCACTTTCTTTCTGCAAAGCTGCTTTCCAGTTGCCTGTGCTTGTTACTCTCCAGCTGCAGGATTTTGCACTTCCCCACGTTGAATTTCACAACGTTCCTGTGTGCCCCACTGTGTGCAGTACAACCCTTTGGTTCACCAGCCACTCGTCCCAGTTCTGTGTCTACTGCAAACTTGCTGAGGGTACACTCTGCTCCCTTCTCCAGGTATTTAATGAAGATACTAAACAGGACTGGACCCAGTATTGACTCCTGGGATACAGTGGCCTCCAGCTGGACTTTGTGCTACTGACTGTTCTACCCGTTTTCAACCCAGTCATTAAATCGCAGAAGTTTATCACTGGTCAAGCATTACTTCCCCTTGGTGAAACCATGCTGACTGCTCCTTATAACCTTCTTGTCCTTCATATGCCTGGAAATTTCAACTAAATTCTCTTTACAAACCCCTTTCAGGAGGTCAATCCAGCTGGAATATAATGTACACTAGATAGTTGTGAAGCCTTTAGAGCAGCCAAGTGAGAGAAGCATCATGCATTGGGATGCAGTGAGCAAACCTAATGCCATGCTCTGAATTTCAAAAGATGATATCTAACAACAGTTAGCTGGGCTGCAGTATTTGTTCAAATCTGACCAAAGTGTTACAATTATAGACTTCAAACCAAGATAAGAAGTAAGCAGGTATGTCCATATCCAAAAAGTCCATTTTTCAAAGGCAGTGAGATAACAAGAGCTGATGCTAGGAAAACACATGTTTCCACATAAAAGAGAAATCAGACCCTTTATGTTAAGTTAGGTCTCTTGCTGGCTGTACCTCAGCTCTCCTGTAGTGGCTTAAAAGACATCTTCCTGTTCTCTGCCTTGGCTTCCCATATCCTCCTATTTCTAACTACTTTCAATGAAAGCTTTACCAGCAGAGACCATGTGCCATGAAAATTCAATCCTGATCTTAATTTGAACCACTAGGTGCTGCTGCAACACAGACAATAAATAATTACAGCATAAACTGTCCCATAAAATTATTTGGGATTTACACTGTATGTGACAAAACTGACCTCAGGACACTGTATGAGAACTCTTAGTACTGTCATTCTTTTGCCATGCTGCAACAGAAAATGAGCAGTTTCCAGCCTGGGGATGGATCTTCTGTTTTTCTTGGACTACAAACTTCATTCACTGATCTGGGATTCAAAAGCAACACATGAAAATCTAGCATAGATCAATCTGTCTGCCATTGTGCTCTCTTTCTAAGCTAAGTGTATAATGGCCAGAAATACTGAAAAGCTCACTCTCATAAGTGAGGTTTTCAGGAGAACATTAAGCAAGTAACATGCTGAATATTGCTAGTCAACTGGCAGCCTGCTCATCAGCCAGGAGCTTTCCTTTCCAATCTCAGAGAAACCCTAGTGATCTAACTCTTCCCTAACACAACATTTATCAGCATTACTAGCTTATCACAGCTCCCAGGACAAGGAGTCCCAGGATGAAGAATTCTATTTGCATTCTCTCAGGCTGTATTAGGTCTATCTGTTTGTTAGCAAGTTTAAAAATTTAATAAATGGAGAATGGGCTGCCACTGCCAGAACAGACTGTCCAAGAAATTGATATGATTTGACAGAAATGTTGTAACACTAATCTAACAGGTATGTCAATATGATATTTTGTGCAGTGAGTAACATTATGACCTGTTTTTCAAATGACAAACACAACACCACCACTAACTGTAAGAACTGTTGTCTTAAAAATCACATATATTTCTAATATTTTAAGTAGTTATCTGACAGTATATAAGCAGTATACAGGGGAAGTCTGTCATAACTGAGCACAGTCACCATTGTTAAATTCTTTTTATTGTCAATTTCAATTGAACCCCTGGAGGTTCAGGATGAAAGAGTTAGAGAACTTTAATGTGGATGAGAGTACTCCTCATTTCCTTGTAATGTCATGGAATTAACTTACTTTTTGGGAGGGGTTAAAATTTTCACTGTTGCTACCAAGACACTCAAAATCATTCTATAAGAAAAGGGAAAACAGTAGTGGATTATGCTTTAAAACCTCTTCTATCCCAGTCAAAAAGTGCACAGCACACAATCATGTTGTCAACCCCCCTGCCAGTTTCTCTACAAGAAAGGGGAGGTTGGAAAACCATCAGGTCAGCAGCTGACTGACTACACTCCTGTGCTGCATACAGCTTTGAGTTCAGGTATTAGCTGAGACATGAGAAGAAATATAGGGTGGATGGAGAATGCATGGAGAGCAGCTCTGCCCAGAAGGACGTGGGTGTGCTGCTGGGGGAGAGGCTGGACATGACCCAGCCATGGGCACTCCCAGCCCAGAGAGCCAGACGTGTCCTGGGCTGCATCCAAAGCCCTGTGGGCAGCAGGGCCAGGGAGGGGATTCTGCCCCTCTGCTCTGCTCTGCTCAGACCCCACCTGGAACACTGCACCCAGCTCTGGGTGCCAGCACAGGAAGGACAAGGCCCTGCTGGAGTGAGTCCAGAGGAGGGACATGAAGATAATCAGAGGGCTGGAGCACCTCTCCTGTGAAGAGGTGTCTTTGAGAGAGTTGAACTCTCTCAAGTTTGAACTTGAGAGAGTTGGGGTTTTTCAGTCTGGAGAATAGAAGGCTCTGGGGAGATCTTACAGCACCTTCCAGCACCTAAAGGGGACTACAAGAGACACAGAGAGGAACTTTTTACAAGAGCATGTAGTGACAGAACATGGGGAAATGGCTTCAAACTGCAAATGTATGTCTAGATTAGATATTAGGAAGAAATTCTTTACTGTAAGGGTGGTGAGGCAGTGGAACAAGTGGCACAGAGAAACTGTGGATGCCCCATCCCTGAGGGTGTTCAAGGCCAGGCTGGATGGGGTCTTTGAGCAACCTGGTCCAGTGGCAGGTGTCCTTAGCCAAGGCAGGGAGGTTGAAATGAGATGACCTTTAAAGACCCATCCAACACAAACCATTCTGTAATTCTATGATCTTTCCTGTCTCCAACATAAATTATTCTGCACAGGAAGACTTGAATTCAGCCGTTGTTTCTGGTCCTATATCAATTTTTATCATCTTGTTGACCATTTTTTGATACAATCCGAACCATTTGGCCCCATAATTCAATTCATGTGTCAGCAGGGATGCATTGACTAGTCAGAAGAATCTGATCCACAGCTTTCTTCCCACAATAAACAGGGAACAGTTGTTTCAGCAGTGATAAATGTAGACCAAAAAAAACAATTAAAATTTTCTCCTGCATTCTCAGTCTGGGTCTTACGGCTGCTGAAGGACAAAGGCTTTCAGTGGAGATACCTACCCAGAGTCCAGACAAAAGTTACTTCAATGGGCAATTACTCTAAGTCTTCTGTGTTTCATTCCTGAAACAGACTGACCTGGCATTTGCTTATGTAGACTCCTGATCCACAGTGAGTATCTTCTAAAGAAATCCTGTAAAGGAATCTGGAAATACTGATCCAGGAAGACCTGATTACCATGCTCAGTATAATTGCCAAGTGTCTGATTTTAGGTTTGGAGTTGGGCAGTTTTCCTTCTAAGACTCTGGGACAAAATAAACAGTGTTGACCTGAGGCAGAGACTATTTCTCAAGGCTTTAAAAAAAAGGCTTACCACAGCCTAGTTTTTTTAGTTTATTTTTTCTTAGTCACATCATACTGACAATCTACAATTATCTCACAATCAACACTTACTTCTCAAACTCACTCTTCTTCTCTGCCATTTTCAGTTGATAGAAGAAATTTATTGCAACATTTTTCTAGATATCAGGTACACTAACCTGCATTGTGCAACACCTTAACCTTTTATGTCAGTCCAGGAAGACTCATGCTCTTCTATACAATATTTTGCCCTATATCAGTGGTGTTTTCCAGCTATTATTGTCCCAAAGACAATACCATTATTATGCTGGCCTAGAAGGACATCCACCCAATGTTCCCACCTCTTCTATTTGTATCATGTACTTCCTACACAACAAGATAAACATATAAACACAATCATACAAACTTTAAGTTTTGTGCTTAACCAATATAAAGACACTGTAAGCAAGGGATGGTGCAGGATAAGGACCAATGGTCTAAACCTGACAAATTTAACTAAATTCCCATGTACTATCATTACTACTTGTTTCACCGAAGATCAGCCACATTAAATCTAGATTTACTTTGCAGGAAAAAGAAAATCCAGTCGACCTAAAAAAGGAAAGTGTACCCTGAGTGAAATCTAGTTGTCAATGCTGAATTTAATGCTACTTTTTGTTTGCCTCCCTATTTTGAATTATTCTTTCATTAATATTTGAATTTTCCTGCCCTTTAGTTAAACTAAAATGCCTGGTAATTCCACCCCTAGCTAAAGGGATGCATAAAAATTTATTATTTTGTAGTTATATGGCTACGTGCCCAACTTATTAAAAATCCCCAGTACTTACCTACAAGACTGGACGCATTAAAAAGAATCTTTCTCTACTCCACTTCAAAAGAAACTCCTGAGATAAAATTTACATGCTTATGCTGCAGACTGCAATCATTTGGATGTTAAGTGTGTCTTTCATCATCTTCATTTTTCTCTAAAATAGTAAGTTTCTAAATGTGAATCACCATCACTTAAATAGTGCAGAAGAGCTCTCCTGGATCAGAGAAGAATTTTCTCCCTTGGAGCATTTATTTCTATCCTTGCCATCAACTTGCTACGAATCACTGGGCCAAGTCCTTTCACATGCAGTGTCTGACACGGGTCTCCCCCTGTAAACCACTCCTAAATGGCCATGGCTTTCCAACAGCTACAGTCATCAAGAAGAAATCACTGAAGAAATGAAATACATTACTAATATGAAGAATTTAGAAAATGAGGCAGTCTCTAAGCAAACAAAATAATATGGTTTTGACCAAACTTTAAATCTCCACTTCTGTGTTTGCCATTTGTGAAAAGGAGTAATACTTCTCTATATCAGAGATGATAAATAAATTCCACTCTCAGACAAACTGACGTGCTGAAATGAAAAATTATAGAAAACCTGCCAGCCAAACTTGTTTCTTTTTAACATCGTGCTCGGTGAATGATGAAGGCTTATTGCTCACAAAAAAATGATCACGTTATAAAGAAATGCATAGCTACACATTTACAGCATTGATGAAGTTCACCAGGAAGGGAAAAAAATTGCAATTACAGACTAACATGATGTTCAGCCTTAAGGAGACAGGCATTTTAAATACAGACTCTTACTGAATTTCATGTGCTGAGGTTTAAAACTACAACATACAACTTAACTTTTAAATGCATAATTAAAGGCTGAATAAGGTTTCAAGATTCAGTAATACATGGTAGAAGTGCATGCACATTAAGTTTTAGAGCATAATTTTGTTTTTTCTCTTATTAAGAAAGTATACTTTGCATTACCTTTTGAGATTATAAACACAAAGAAATTCAAAGAAGTCTTGCAGGTTTTGACTAACATCCTTCTAGGTAAATATATTTCTGGCATTGACCATAATTTTACTTTTACAGATACTCCTTGTAAAATCTTCTATGGCAAAAATTACAGTCATTTTACCCTGATGAAAATTTTAATGTAATATTCAAGTACACATTATATGTTAGAACAGTATCCTGCTTTATAAATCAATTAACATGACTTTTGGAGAAGCATGAGAATAAGACTGGGCAGCCTTAGTACAAAAAATATCTGTTTGAAGTTTACAATAGACAGCTGAATGAGTAGAAAATTGAAAAACAAAAGACTAAATTAAAAACATTTGCTAAGCACCTGTTATCTATCACCATACTATTATTTTCCCCATATGTCTACACATGTCTTAGAATGATTATTAGAAATATTAATTTCCTGCAGTAAAAATTTTCTAAGTACTTAGCCATGTCTTGAAAGAAATGTTCATATTAAAAGAAAACTGTTTAAAACTATTCTTACAAACAGGCAAAAATATATTCCTTATTATCTTCCTAAATCTCTAACAGTTCCCCTCTTTTCCTAAAACAAACTGCAGGACTGTTTGTCTACAGAAAACTCTCCTTATCAGCTCCATCACTGTCACTAGCAACTTAGTGCAGCTCTACTTTCATCTCATGCATACATCCCTGGAGATCAGGATTACTGCAAAGGCAAGCACTGCAAGATCAGTGCAGTAGGTTTGTTTTAGGGAGTGCTGAGGGAGGATTTCCCACAACCAAACATATTGCCCTGTCTGAAAACAGCCTAAATACAAATCAAAGTAAAACATTTACTTGCAATATTCCAAATAAAAACATCCCCCATCCCATGGGTTACAAAAAATAATTAACAGAAATTTTAGAAAGATGCTCACATCTCCGAGCTAAGACAAGATTTAAGATTGTTCTTAATCTAAAAGCAAATCTCCTTCTTTGCACAATAAGTCAGATGTTGAGATGTTTCCCATCCATGGCACTAATGAGTCTTTCCTATGTAAGACTTGCACCCCTACATTAGCTGAGGATTTGAAAGATTGTAGTAAACACACATGAGTTTGTCTTCTTTTTTGTTTGGATTAAACCCCTCATTTTTTTTTCTCCCCAAGATTACTGGCCACCAGCTTTTTAAAAAAGCAGTTTCAAAACACTTCTCCTGGATTACTTAGTGACTTTACCATTTTGGAAAGAATAATTACTTTTTGAAAGCCTATGTGCCTTCTGTCATGACAGCTACCAGAACCTTTTAAGAAACATCTTGACATCCAGCTAGATGACACTATAAGTAAACAGTGGCTTTGCACTGAAAGAAAACAGTTTTCTTTTCTACTATGGGCAATATTCAAAACTCAGTGCAAAGTATTTGCATGATACAATTCCTAAAATTTGATACATTTCATGTTTGTATTTCATATATAATCTTGCACAACACATAAATTAAGAGACACACTTTATACAAACTACAGGTGGGATTAATACATGCAGTTATCACTGAATTTTAATTTGAGCTAATTACCAGGAAAGGAAAACCCATAACTTTTGACTGGTAAACAGAAACAGGCTTGAGATGATTTAACAGACATTAATATCTACCTTTGAAAGAAGGAGAAAGTGCTCAAAATGTCTTTTAAATGCTTGTATGCTTTCAAAATGCTTTACTAAAAGTAAATAAATGCATCAGAGGTCCACATAAAAGCACATTCACGGAAAACTTAAAATCTTATTCAGTAGTTCTGAACAGTCTCAGATACAAAACTTGCTATGACCAATTACTGAGTCTTCAAAAATACTAGAGAATAACAACTCAGCTATCTTACACATCTCCACTGGGTAAAAGGCAAACATTCTTCTGAAGTAGAATATGTGCTCTGCATTAATAAAATGCTAAGAAAGCATAATTTTATCAAGTATTTTGGCATTGTTATGGAAGAACCCAAATATCAATCTCTACGATTCAAAATAACATAATTATGTTATTATTTCAAAAGGTTTCCCACCTGCAAACTGTTATTCTGAAACACTATGGGTATTGAAAAACTGACACTTTGAGATGGTAAACAGATTTTTTCAACCACATAAGAACCCAGTACCTACAACATCTTGCCTTTTAAAAATCCTGTTCACTTCAAAAGGAGTTGTTTTCAGATAATTAATAAAGTCAGTTGTAAAAGCAAGGTGTCAGTTTCAAAACACCACACATGCTACTAAAAATAGTTCTTGGCAACATCAGAATTCTCTGAAGGAGATGGCTAAGAATGGAGAGTCTTTAGTGAGGAAGAAGTATAAATAGGCAATAACTTTCTCTAAGGGAACACTACCACAAAGTCACTCACCTTCCAAAAAGCTTTGCAAAGGTTCTTCAGCTAAAAGAGGTATGACGAAGCAATGGCCCTGCCAGAAGCAAATATTCCTGAATGGCAAGATGCTGTTTCCATTTTCCTTGCATAAGTTTGCTTCCATGGAGCAATGGCTTCATTAGCAAACCCTCACTGCAGTGTATAACACATTGTATACACTGCACATGTATAACACTGCCCACCTCAGTCTGTGAAACAGAAATAAATGACTGCATCCTATTAAGTGAAAACCATCAGTTAGGAGAAAATACTGGGTTTTTTACCTCCTGTATACTTACACCCTATTTTAATTTACACCAAGGGGAATGCTGAATCAAGTATCATATCAGATATGAGAATGTCACTCAGTATGGTGAAAGAAATACAGCTTTCTAGTTATGAGGTAGGGCAAAGAAACATGAACCCATTTGGTGACTTGGAAAATTTTTCTTTCAAATCATGTAAAAAAAGTGCTGTGAACACCCAGGAAAAAAATATCACCCCAACAGTTTTAAATATGTAACACAGGTAAGGAAATGGAAAGACCAGACTGCATTATCTCTGCAGACTGTCAGGTTAAAAAAATAGTAGATGACTCCACCACCCACCTCCTCATCAATACTTTTTACACTGAACGAGGATGGGAGCGGAGGCAGCCACACTGTGTGTACGCTGTGTTTGCTGATTAAAAGAAACAGAAAGCCATTGCCTTTTGATGGTTATACACTGTAAGAGTACTGCAGAATAATGGAAGTAAGACTTGTTTGCAAAGGGTTCACAGTACACTGTTCACCGTTTCATTTATTTATTATATGTTATTTATTTATTATATAGTCACAGTTTTATTTATTTATTTATCAGGGGGGAAGAAAGAGTCTACAATAAAATTAACTACTCTCTATAGTATTTTATTTTTTCTTCAATAGTTCTTCAACAGAAGAGACTTTCCTATCTGTTCTAGCACAAAGGCTCTGCCTCACCAACACCATCACATCTTCCTAGCTTCCAGTCTTTTCAATATGAAAGACAAAACCAATAATCAGACGCCTAGCAAAATTTCATTGTTAAAAAAATTACCAGAATTACAGAAGAATCACTAAGGTCACTAAGAAGTACTTATTGAAGGTGAATGACAACATTATATTTTTGTAATTTACTGAATGGTTGGAAGTGAGATATACAAAAACCCCCAAATATAAAAAACCACACAGACTCAAAAATTTTCATACTCTTCTAGAGCACATCATAAATGCAAATAATTGATTAAACCAATTTCAAACTCAGCCAATTGAGTCAATGTAAGAAACAGGAAAAGAAATGAGAATGTGAGTTTTGATAAAGCAGCTGACATTTGCCTCAGGAACAGCAAAATTATGCGTAAGGAAACAAAATTAACTTCATTCCTAAAAATAGCCTACTGCTATCAGACAGGTAGATCATAATGAACAACACACAAAGCCTTCTAGATGGAAGGACTGCAGGATTTTATGAATAAGTAGTATCTTATTGGAAAGAGATATGTGCGCTGCAGAGAGATATTGACTTTACAGGTTGATAAATTATTTTTAAAACAAAAGGAAAAATACTGTCTCATCAGTAACTAACTATTAACTATTTTATTGGGTCTTTACAAATTGGACATACCTTTTACTAAATCTGTATAATTATAATGAGCTTTCCGCTGATCTAACCACAGTTTTATGTCAAATTCAGTTTCAGCTACCTTAAACTACTAGATTTAGGGTGTGATCCCACTCTTGAATCACCCAGGCAGAGTTAGATAGCAAATTTCTTTCCAAGTTTAAGTTTACAAAAATAGCACATCAACTACACGCAACTGTTTCTCCTGGGTAGGTCAAGCCTTAGAGGGCAAAGCAGAAAAAGTGAAAGATGGATTTCAAATGAAAAACTGCATTGTCGGGAGCATATTTCAAGAAGATTCAAATTTCACTTCAAACAGAACTGTACCTTAACCCGCAAGTTGGCTGAAAATTGTAATTTCTCCTTTTCACACTCATCCTTTTTTATTACAGCTTGTTCTTGCTTTTCAAATGCTTGGCCATTGCAAACCAGACATTATTTGTGGGAGCACAGCAAAAGCATACAAATTACTTACTTCTGATGG
This sequence comes from Trochalopteron elliotii, assembly GCA_024734555.1. NCBI lineage: Eukaryota > Metazoa > Chordata > Aves > Passeriformes > Leiothrichidae > Trochalopteron > Trochalopteron elliotii. Next base: position 3,415,120 of record JANPWX010000059.1, read on the forward strand.
AGACCAGCTATCTTGAAACAAGTGCTTCCTCATTTGTGCCTTGTTCTTGCACCTTGTTATTCCAGACACAAAACAGTAATGGTTTACTTTTAAATTTAAAATTGTCGTATTTTTAACACTGCATGCATAGAAAACCTTGTGGGAAAAAGCACTGAAAAAAAAAATCCCCATAAGTGATCAGGAAGAATGTGAAATGGCTCTCTAGCTAATGCTGCATGTGATCTCTTGGTCTCTCATAGAGCTGTAACTGAACAGAATGAAGGATCACTACCTATAAGATGCATGGGGGGAATCCAAAACCAAATGAAGTGTACGAAGAATACTACGATAATGATAGCAGAAACTTTTTTCTTCTTTAACATCAGATCAAGAGCATTCCATAACATGAGTGCCACTGCTGTTTGCCCATGTAACCTTACATTGAGAACAAAAGAACAATTGTGCTGCATTAGACAAATGTTTATTGAGCTCAGGCTTTCTTAGAGTGGCAACCAGTAGATATCTCAGTAATATTAAGCCCAGCATGCAGTAATACTGCTAAGGAACACTATGTCAGCATGCAATCCTGCCAATCTGGATGCAATCAGGATGCCCCCAAAGACCTGAAGAAGTATTTATCCTTATTTTCTCCAGTGAATGCTCCTTTCATCAAGTTCTTAAACACAAAACACTTAGTATCCACAACATCATACTGCAAGAAGCTACATTCTGTGCTCTATGTCAAGAACCATCTCCATTTGTTTGAGTGTGAGTGTGCTAAAATCTCCTTTTATTTGATGGTCCCTATTTCTTGCAGTAAAATTCAGGCAGGGCAATGACCTTTCCAACACCAGGCACAGTCCCATAACACCCAAGTTAGAGCAGAGCACGTCAGGATCAGCTGCAATCCAGGGATCTGTATCTTGCCCAGATGGCCTTCACCATGGCCAGCCATGCCAGGAGTGTCTTCATTTGCACATGCTTTCCATGATGCTGATGCAAGGAACTCTCTAATAGGCAATTATGAAAAACACTGGACATAAAAAAAAAAACCAACAAAACCAACAAACAGCTATAGTGCTAGTACTGATTAATAGATTAATATTCTTGAGCACAAAATTTTTTAAAATTTAATGCTCTATGAACAATCATATAATTTGCAGAAGGGGTTGCAGAACCCATTCTTAAAGCTGGGGCTTCAGCACTAGAAGTAGCAGTGAGGTCGCTTTCCTGCATCACTGAAAAATCATCAGGAAAGAGTATAGCAAATTGGCAGTCTGTAACAAAATGATTATAGTCCAAAGGAGCCAGGAGAACATAATTAGTATGCATGGTTTTTAATGCTGAACTAAAAGAATAATTATTTAAACACTAGAAATTACAATTCATTTTATTGATTTATTTAAAATAAAACTTGTATCTTCTGTGATGTAAGAGAGGAAATTCTCATCTAGGGATTCCAAATATGCTTTACAAATTCTAAAAATACAGAGACCAAATCCATCAGGAGGAAGACTGTCTTCCAAGAAAACTAGAGGATAATTACACCTCAAAACCCATGACATGAAAAAGCAGAAACTTCATGAGACTCCAGATATGCAGCAGGCTAGGCACCATGGTTAGGGTTCCTACTGAAAATTTCAAGGCAAATCAACATGCATCACAGATGAAGCAGCATGTCTTAGAACGCCTCCTCCTTTGACTTATCTACACTATGAATTTACTCTTGCTAACACCATTATTAAGGCAAGAACTGCAGGTGAGAAACCACTAGGGGAATAAACTCTGACACAAGGTTACATTCAGTCCACATGTTTTATAATCAACTTCACCACATCACTTGCAAGCAGCAATGCTAAAGCAAGCATATGAAGCAAACACATGATACGAAGCCTCTTGGTTCCCCAGAAGGAAACCAGTCCATTCCATACAATATGTCAAAGCATTAACATTTTTCTCAGTCCTTCCAATATCTATCTCCATCCAGTAAGAAATACTAGCTTGCAGAAACAGGGAAAATAAAGCCAGAAATATCCTGTTTGAATTGTAAAGTCAGGAAAAAAACTAGAGGAAGTATTTGACATCGCCCAACAAAATCAGAAGTTTTCACTTAAACCAAAGCAGTATTCTGAGATTCAGATATTTAAGCAAATGTTGAGGAGGAATTTTAAAAAGCCAATGCAGTGACTAGATTTTCTTTCCATGCATAACTTCTCAGAAGATAAAATACATTACAAGTGCTTGAGAGAGAATGTGACAGCTGAGTAGTAAAAACCAGTAAGGTGGCACAAACAACATAAGAGGCAGTATCAGAGAAGTATCAGAATAAATTAAAGGAGGTATGAACCCCAACTTTACTATGAAAAAATACGTACAGGAGATGATTTCGCTTATACACTGACATGTTTCAAAATGTTTGTTTTCCTCAACATAATACTTTTGAAAGTCTGATTATCATTTTGTCTAGATATTATGAAAAGTGTAACAATTATCTAGAAATAGTCTGCTTTGATTTTGATTTCTGATTAAGTAATTTGTGATTTTTGTAAAAATTCTAGTGAAACTGGCCATCAGTCAGGCCTAGCAACGGTAACATGTTAATTAAAATTATCTAGCCTCTCACCTGTCAATACCTTAAGAATGTGTTTAAAATGATGATGAGACAGCCACAAAGATATTGCAGACACTGGGTTTAGTTTAGACAAATGAGTCAGTTCACCACTAGTGAAGTATTTTAAGAACTGGAAGTATAAAGATAATAGTTACAGATACTTATATGAAAATCCTCCCTGTCATTGTCTAAGACCAGACCTTGTAAAGAAGAAAACAAAACAAAACAAAAAATTAAAAAATACAAGAAGTAAAAGACAACAATGAATCACCCAAGGATTTTAAGAAGAGTTACAAAAGCAAATGAAAGGCAACAGTCCACAAAGCAGAAAAGTATCAAGATATAGAGAGCTCATGGACAAGAAAGGAGTGAAAATTTCATAAAATAAAGGACAGCATTTTCAAGTTAATTGTATGCAGAATTGCTTTCAGAATTTGCAATCCTAAGCAAACTGTTCATGAAATTTCTCAGGATAACTGACTGATTTTTGACTAGTTAAAAAGCTAAAGGAATTAAGTAAATTCCTCTTTCACCTAACGAAGTGGAACAGTACTGTTATAAATGAATTTCAGCCAATTGGATAGAAAGAACAAAATTTATTTTTCCATTTTAAAATCTATTTGGGACAGCCACAAAAAACAACATTCGAATGTTGGGTGAAACAGACGACCGACAGCAGGGATGCTATCTCGCACTGTTCCACCATTTTTTGGTGTTTGGGTCCAGGTTCTTATACTGTATTTTGTGCCTCCCGGCAGCGGAGGTATCGTGTCTTTAGATTCAAACCTAGTCTTTTCACTTAAGAGATGAATCTTGAACAGGTTTCCTGGCACTGGAACAGGTTTGAAAGGATTTTCTGGGAATCCCCTTTTGGGATGTTGATTTCTCCAAGTTCAGGGTCCACCCTTGAGACTAGCATCGATGAGTTGATGGTCCAGATGTACAAGATTTGATTAACTCAAGGAGCCACATCATGGCGAGCCACTCTCCTTTTTGGTGTAAATCAAGGTGTTAATTTGTCCATTCACAGTTCACAAAGCGTCTCCTGGTATTTGGAAACTGCCCTCTCCATTCCAGGGACCAGGATCAGCTTTACATTTTCAGGGTTACAAAAATATACATTCTATCTACTACATTTATTACATCTCTTATATTTAATTGCATGAATTTACCATCATATCTATCACAGTCCTCCACCTCTTTTATTAATCCATTAAATTTGTGTTTATTTCTAATTTTTCTACATTCTATTATTTCTCCTCTCCATCACCAACTAGTTGAATCTAACACCAACCTTCATCATACCCATTAGACTCTGCTTGTACTTTTTCACAGTACTTTTGGTATGAAGTGTTCTCTTCTTTTATTTTTTCCTCAAACTTTTCTAGCGTTTCAGCAGCTCAACTTTTCTCTTCCAATTTCATGATCTTGGAGATCTGGCTAGTTTTTCCTCTAGCAAGCTCTGGGTCATTGGGCATGGTTGCTATTTGCATACCTTGGACTACTGAGTGGATCAATTTTATTAAGCAAGGAATTAAACAAGGCAGGAACATTATTCTTGCCACGGAACATAAAATGAAAAACACAACTTTTTTCCACCAAGTCCCTTGCCCAAATAGCTGGTCCCACCATGAGGCCTGGAGAATGGAGTTCTATTTTTGAACTGACACATGAGCTACTTTTTTATTTTAGTTGCCAAACTCCTGACAGTTTCTCCATAATCATTAATTTTTATACAACATTTTGATTTGTTGAATTTCTCACAGACCCCTCCTTCTTTGGCTAGTAAATAGTCCAAAGCCAACTGGTTTTGATATAAAAAGGCTCTCATTTGGGAGTGCTGTTTGGCTAGCAATTCTAGGGCCTCTGAGGTATGGTTTGAGACAATTTCCACCACAGCCTGCAATCTTATCAATTTGTTTAGGAGGTATATGGGAGTTTTGTATCCCTAACTTCCATCATTTGCCCATGTGGCTGGACTATAATATTCTATGATTCGTTTTGGGGGCCAATCTTCATTCCCTCACTTTTGACTTCCCTTAGCCAGGGGTAGTTCTTTCTTCAACTCCCTTTTTTGTCTATTTAGTGTTTCAAAAAGAGGGGTTCCTAATAAATTGCTTTTTGTCCAGGGCAAAGTGAAGAAGGAAGGCCTAATCATCCCCAAGGTACAGGAACCTTTCCATTTTCGAGGCAGTTCACTATAAGCTTTCTTACCACAAATCTAATAGATACTATCAGGAGCTTTCCATCTAGATAGTTTCTTGGGCTCTCTCTAATATTTTCGCAGCCCTTCCAAGGACTGGTAAGGGTTAGCTCTGGAACTCTTGTACTAGCAAAATCCAATAGATTCAAACCATTCACAATTGTCTTTTCTTTTTTGGCTCTAGAACTTTGTAGGGTTTTTAGGCTGCCAAGTCTTGGATTTAACATTCAAATTCACCACTAGGGTAGATATACAGGGGGTGTATCCCACTAGCTTAGTGTATTCCTTCCCCTCTTTGCTGATACACACTGTTCCAATGATTTTTTAATCTATTCTCTATCTCTTAGGTCTTTGTATAGTTTTTGAAATTTGAGTGCTATCCCATTTTAGAAGTTGTTTTCGAGTTAAACTCTCACCTTTCTAGGGCTACCTTTTGGTTGATTTTAGTCTTCCACAGATCCAACAATTAGAGAGTCTTAGCTCCGTGGCGATCTCCTGCATTAAATCTATGAATAGGTTTTGGTTTGGGGCTGGTAGCCCCCAATCATTATACTGTTTTTCCAACTGTTCATAATGTTCACTAAGGGTCTTTAACCTTTCTTGCTCTATTTTCCTTTTTTTTGCCTTTGCTTCTTGTCTTTTTAATTTCTGAGTTAGCATTTGTACTTTATTCTTGGGGTCTAATCCTTCCTCATTCTTTGAGAAGCAAAAGGTTTCATCAAACTGCAAATAGATTTTGTTATTATAATTTTTGAGGAGGTCTAGTACTATGGGTTCGTTGCCTATAAAGGATTTTGCTTCATGATTTAGATTCTTCCCCACCCAATACATTTTTCCTCTCATAGTACAGATTTCCAATCTATTTTTATTATAACACAGCCTATTGACTTGATAGTATGCTAGAAAGGTGAATTTCTTTTTTTCTCTTACCCATACCATTCGATTGCATTGATCACACACCGGGATAGTTGGTATTTCCCTTATTTCTCGCTTGTGCAAAGAGTGAGTGGAGGAGCTCTCATCCTTGTTTTTTGGCAGGCCACCCTTAGGGTTTGTCATTGGGTTGAGACAAACCACTCCCCCTTCCAATTCACAAACTTTGAATTAAGCGCTATTAAAAGAACAATACCCTTTTGGTTTTCCCCCCTTGGCAATTGAATTGAGCACGGTATTTTATGGTCTTTGAGGTCGTTTGTCCTTTTAGTGCCACTTGCAGACACTGTTTGCATTTATTTTGGGGTTTTTGCCTTTGCGGGTTCTCGGGGTTCGACTCGTTCACTCGGCATACGGCTTGGCTCAGGACCACTAGGATTACGATTCCCCACAGGAATACTCCTTTGCCTTGCCCTTCGCTCGCGGGGGAGCAATCTAGCAGCAGCGTAAATAATTTTCTTGGCAGTAGGCGTATACTTCAGGGGTTCCAATAGTTCAAGCTGCAAACTTTTGTTTATAAGCACCCCACCTGGACAATGTCACCGTATTTGACCGGCAAGGTACTTTTGTGGTCCTTCTACACTTAGTTGCTAGAACCTTTGCTTTGGCATCCAATTTCCCTTTTGTCCTCTTTTTGTATATTAAATACCAATTTGGAGAATTCAATTCTAGAATTTTGGTACGAGTGGCAAACACTAGAAGGCTGCTTGTCTCTTTTTGTTCCTCATCTAAACACTTAGTGCACAATCCCTTTGGCCGCGTCCCCCCTTGACAGTAAGCTACTTAGATTGTTTACAATATACACACTGAAAATGTATAAACGGAAAATATTCATAGTCTGGCACAGTGCAATTTATCTGGTCCTCTTTGGTCATTTAGGCTGTTGTTGCAGTTTGATCTTCAAGTCCCTAGGTGAGGAAGACACCTCCCACTGTGGAGTAGTGTGGGAGGGTTCGACCTTCTTTACTCATGAGGCATGGGTCCAACCTTTCTTCGCAGTCTTGATTGCTGTATTTGTGGTGAGAAGGACGATAAAAGGGCCTTCCCAATGTGGTGCTAGAGGGATCTCCCTCCAGGTTTTGACCAAAACTTTATCCTTAGGATTTATTTGGTGAATAGCAAACCCCAAGGGGGCGCTCTGAGGGATCAGCCCTCTCTTTTGGAGATCTTGTAGGTTTTGGTGAATAGTTATTAAATAGGGTCGTATTTGATTGTCCTCTACTCAAGGATGTCCCACAGGCATTCTGTGTTGGTACGGCATCTCATACAGCATCTCGAACAGAGACAGTCCAGTTTCTGAGTGAGGCATGGTCTTAATATTTAACAAGGCTAGAGGAAGACACTGCACCCAGGATATTTTTGTTTCTAGCATTAATTTTGCTGGTTGTGTTTTTAGAGTTTGATTCATCTTTTCTACTTGCCCTGAGCTCTGGGGCTGCCATGGGGTATGATACTGCTAGCAGATTCTTCGGGCTTTTGAAATTTGTTTAATAATTTTTGAAGTGAAGTGAGTACCTTGATTGGAGTCTATGTGATTCACCACCCCGTATCGTGGGATGATTTCTTCCAATAACACTTTTGCCATCGTTTGAGTTGTAGCCTTCGCTTGGGGGAAGCCTTCAACCTAGTATGTTAGTTTATCAACTATTTACCAATAAGAATTTTTTCTCCCTATTTTTGGTAGGTTAGTAAAATCCAGTTGAGTTCTTTCAAATGGTTTGTAGGTGACAGGCATCTCCCAAAGATCATCTGTTTGAATTTCGCTCAGTTTATCTTTTGGCATATCATACACTCTTGTACCTCTTGTTTTGCTAGCTTATATATACATTTAAATATGAAGAACTTTAAAAATTGTTTTGCCAATGTTTGGGACCCCCAGTGAGTCTGCTGATGTAGTCTTCGTAGAATTTTCTTGGCATGTTCCTTTGGCAACAGTTCCCTCCCATCTGGTAATCTCCACTTTCCCTCTTCTAGTCTCCCCCCTATTTTCTCGAATTCCTCGATCTCTTTTTGAGAGGGATTCGGGAGGAATTTTTGGGTTTCCTTTTCCTTGATTTTAGGGGTGCTTATTGTGAGAAGTGTTGCCCTCTTTGTATCTTGGTTTGCTAGGTTGTTTCCCCTGATCTGAAACTGCACACTTACTTGCTGTCCTTTTACATGAACAATTGAGATTTCTTTCAGCTCCTCGACAGCCTCTAACATTTGTTTGAGTTTCCATCTATGATAGCATACCTTGATTTTATCTTCCCTTCCACCACCCTTGATGATCCATCTACAAATCATTTTTCTCCATCTTTGAGTTCTTCTTCTTCCAAATCCGGCCTTATCTTTGTTTGAAGTCCTACTACTTTTGCACAAATATGAGTAGGTTTCTCTAATGCCTCACTAAACAGAAATTGAGCTGGATTTTAAGCAACAGTTGTTTGTGATTCCAAATCAGGTGAGTGAAAAAAATGAACCCCTTACTAATTTGCAAAAACTGTACTAAAATTCTCCTCCAAAACTACTTTAAAGCATGTACTATTTTCAATCAACAAGTACTTTAAACTACTTAGAGAAACATTCTAACATTTCCTCTTTGCAAGACATTCTTACCAACCATCGACACATTAACCCCTATTCTTAATAATCAAACTTTTTCTTTCCTTACTGTTGCTAATCTTGAGACTTTTTACTTACATATACATCCTATTGGGTTTGATGCCTGCTTTCTTGTATCACAGAGATTATTTATTACAGGTATAAGAGTAGACTTTGTTTTATGGATTAATTTTTTTAAAGCTAAGTCTTTTTGAAACATGGGATGTAAAAAGGGGCTTGGGACTGCCTCTTAGAGTGTGGACAGGGGTCTCCTTGCGAAAGCTAGGTGACTCGCAGGGCATTTGACAGCTTTGCCACAGATCTTGCATTTGGGACAGATGGAATTCCTAAGTCTGCAAGGCAGTCAAAGCATCCCTCACGACAGAGATTAGCGAGGCTGGGGTGGGTGCAAACTTAGCATGAACGCTGCTGGCAGAGCAGCCAAGACCAGGCAAGACAGAGCTCCGCCTGAGCTGGGGCCGGGCCGAATGGGAGCACAAGGGAAGGGGGAGAGAGAGAGAGGAAGGGGGGAAGTGCCGTGGAGGCAGACCGCAGCACAGCCGCGAGCCGAGCTCCCCTCTATTTCTCTCACAGCACCATCCACACAGGAGAACCCCCCTCTAACAGCAATACAATAACACAATCAAGGTCCACAACAAATTTTGCTCACACAAAGATAGCAGATTAACACTCTTCCGTTTTTCAAGACAACACATTTCCCCAGTACTTCTTTCTTTGAGGTTTCAGACCCCATCAATGCTTCTTAGATGTTAAGGACTCTATGACCAAAAAGGCCCTCGACACTCCCAGTCCTTCTGAAATCCCCTTTCACTTTCCATCTCTTCACTGCAGTCCCCTTCTGCAATAGTAGCTCCCTCTGGGGTTTCAAGCTTCCATTGGGAGGGACGGACTGCCTCCTCTGTGTTGTTCTGTTGTGTCCTAGGAGTGTGGATGGGGAAGCCTGAGCCTGCACAGGCGGTGGCACAGGTACTAGGTATGGGGGAGGGAGATTATCAAGTGGGTCACACTCCTCCCTCCAAGCCTCCGTTCCCTTTTTAGTTTTTATTGTGAACAACCCAGTCCTAGCTTTTTCCTAGAATCTTGTATACTCTTTCTCCTCATGGTCTTGCAGTTTCTTACTATTCACATATTTACTTAAGGCTTTGCAGGTCCTTTTTTTTTTTTTTTTGAAAGTGCCGAACACAGGCCAAATCACATGACTCCTTATCTCTTTCCCTCCCAAACTTCCATGCAATAGTGTATCATTTTCTCCTTAGATTTTGCCTTCCTTTTGGAACAGTCTTCCTAGTGCTCCAACATCCACCCCCAATAGGCTTATCTAGTGGAATTTCGAGCGCACTGCTCTCCTCCTCCCAAGTGTCTTTTTCTAGAATCTCCTTGCGGGGTTTGGTCTTTCTCTGCCCCATACTCACCTCTTTAAATTTCTTGTGAAGGACCTCCCTTGTCTTTCCAGACTGAGACCTAGGGGTTTTTCCTGACCCCTTCCCCAAGTGGGCTTGTGTTTTTACTGGATTACTTACCTTTCCAGTGAGCTGAGCTGAGGGTCTTTTTGTCTGGCGATGAACCTTTCCCTCTTGGATTTTTTTCGTTGGCTTCTATACAGCCCTGAGCTAAACAGGTTTACCAGTTCTCGAATTTCGAGGAACGTCTCCTTCCCTTTTTAGCATCTTGTGATTGGCCCCCAAAACCTCTCCGTGTTTTGGCTTTACGAGAAAATGAGTTTTTATCTCGAATCATTTCCTTGTCGACCAGCCAATTCCCTCACGGGAGGATGGAAACGTGGCCTTCAGGTCCAAACTTGGTTCGTGATAAATCATGTCTCATTCATTTGCCCAATCACTCCCACTCAACCAGCAATACTTACAGCTCCTTTTCTTGCGTGGTTTTCTTTGTGCACGTAGAGTTTTACGAGTGAAAAAAATTCCACGGTTTCTTGAAGACCTCCCCAGGTCTTCCCTGAGTTCTGACTTTTCGGATCCGAGACCTCTCTTTTTATTGAGTGGCTTTTACCTAAATTTGTTTGTGATACAATCAGTGCTACGGAATCTCCCGCTCTGTCAGGCCACTGAAAAATCAGTGGGGCGCCTCCAGCACAAAGGGGTTACTGCAACACTGAGATTGCATCCGAGTCACGGCACCAATCTGTTATAAATGAATTTTAGCCAATCGGATAGAAAGAACAAAATTTATTTTTCCATTTTAAAATCTATTTGGGACAGCCACAAAAAACAACATTCGAATGTTGGGTGAAACAGACGACCGACAGCAGGGATGCTATCTCGCACTGATCCACCATTTTTTGGTGTTTGGGTCCAGGTTCTTATACTGTATTTTGTGCCTCCCGGCAGCGGAGGTATCGTGTCTTTAGATTCAAACCTAGTCTTTTCACTTAAGAGATGAATCTTGAACAGGTTTCCTGGCACTGGAACAGGTTTGAAAGGATTTTCTGGGAATCCCCTTTTGGGATGTTGATTTCTCCAAGTTCAGGGTCCACCCTCGAGACTAGCATCGATGAGTTGATGGTCCAGATGTACAAGATTTGATTAACTCAAGGAGTCACATCATGGCGAGCCACCCTCCTTTTTGGTGTAAATCAAGGTGTTAATTTGTCCGTTCACAAAGTGTCTCCTGATATTTGGAAACCGCCCTCTCCATTCCAGGGACCAGGATCAGCTTTACATTTTTAGGGCTACAAAAATATACATTCTATCTACTACATTTATTACATCTCCTATATTTAATTGCACAGATTTACCATCATATCTATCACAGTACATTTGGGAATATTTTGTTTTTGGTTTAAGTGTTTTACAAAGACTGCTTTTTCCATCAAGAGCTACTAAATGCATATGAAAGACTCCTGCCTTTACTAACAAGGCAGAGCATCTGCTGCTACAACAGAGATTCCTTTCCCTGCAGTGAAATTTTGAAGATTTCTTCTTCAAAAACAGCAAGATGACTAATTAGGAAACTTCTCAGTACAAATGCTAAACAGAAAATGTTTATGTTCTTACAATGGTTAACACTTCACTCCCAATAGGGTGTAAAACCCCCCCCCAAAAACCCCTCACAAAACCAAAACTCAACCAAAAATCTGTTTAGCAAATGCAAGATGGATCTTCTCTGCTGTGATTTTTAGCAACTAAGTTACACAACAAATGCATACTGGAGTTTTGTTCCAGGCCCCGAACAGAACATCGTTTGAGAGAGGCAGCTGTTCAACTTGACAGCTACCACAACATCCAAAGAAAGGCAATGAGCTACAGCTAAGATACACAATAAGGAGACATACAATGCTCACTGAAAACACATGCAAAAAACTTGGACAGTGACTAGACTTGGAATCAAACTGAGATTAAATCCACTTTAAAAATAGACAGGAATACACAATTTGTGACTTTCCACATTTGTTACTCTAAAGAATCTGATTAAAAAACCCTCTAAACTGCAATGGCAGGACTACAAGTCAGTCAACACTTCGAGATATAACTTAAAGAATCTTCTCCTTGAAATGAGAACAAAACCATAGCAAGGGGTCTGCATCTCTACAGCTTTCTTTTTCAAAGCAAATAAAACAATAGCAAGGAAGTTTTGAAATGAGAAACTCAGATCTGCTGGATAAAACGTATTAAAAGCAAAAGACTTGAAAACAAATTCATAGCCTGTGCCTTTGAGGGGATGAGATCTTTCTTTTAGATTTCCTCTCAGTTTGGGAACTGTCATCCACTTTCTGGACTGAAACAAGCATCTTGCAGTTCTTTGAGATGTTCTGGAAATTCATCACATCTTAGCAGCCAAGCAAAGATTTGAGGTATTTTTCTGAGTCACACAGCTCACTCATTACTGTGCAACTGTTCATTGCAATAAACAAATTGCTATCAGCATTCTCAGATCTGCAGCAGGCAAGTACGCAAGCATCCCACACATTGCTGGATTCTGAGCTTCACGTTTATGAGGTTATCTTTTCATTTCAATCTAGCACAGCAAGACCCACTTCAATTCCACGACTATCCAGATGGGGCACTTAAGGACTTAAAAACAAACTATTTTAGTAATGAACGAAAACATACACACACAGCATCTCCCCACTGTCAGCAAATTCCGTCTAGGCATGAGGGGAGTCAAAACAAATGAGAATATAATTATTCCTTAACTTTTGTAAGCTGCTATTAATGGAATAATGCATTACAACAGAGATCATAAACTTTAATGAGGCATAAACACTGTTAACATAATATGCAGAAGAGCAATATTTATTTCATCATTATTTTTTTCATGAGGTGTTGGTAACTTAACACCGGTGCCCATAAACTTATTACTCAGAATTCACAGTTCACAGCACCGAAGTATCAATTGTTCTCTCCACTACAAAACCAATTTATTAGCAAATACCACAAAAAGCTTTCTAGAGTTGCTGATAAGACTCAAAATAAATAAACAAAAAATCCCTTTGATCTCCACTGTTGTTTCCCTCTTAAATGTCACCATAAAACACTGCTGCAGTTAACAGATACTAGAACTGTTACAATTCTCAGTGAAACATTGAACTGTTTTCCAAATGTCAAATTTGACTAGGGAAAAAAAAGAAAACACAAGGAATTTCCTTCTCTCTTAATGGGAATGATATTTTACCAAAACTCGTTAATTAAAAAAACCAAACCAAAACAATAAAATATAAAAGGACAATGTTGTTTGTTGTAAAACAGCATACTAAACTGTCCCCAGTAATAGAACCACTAGTTAAGACTGCATTTTTTGGAAACACTATTATTTCTGCTATCAGCTCCTTGTGATATAATCTGCTGGCTTCACTGACCAACAGCTTTGGTGAAAATCCCCCAAAAAAGAAAGTGCCTAAATTCCAATGCACCTTGTAAAGAATCAAAACAGCTTATTTCACAAATGAACTCTCTGATGGCAAATTTGCACTTCAAGCACAAAAGCATACCTGCTAAATTGAAGAAGTCTGCAAACCAATAGGCTTGCTTTCTAAATCCTGAAAGAATTTCTAGAATTCATGTGCCATTAGTGAGCCTAGGCATGGAGGCAAATGATACAGCCAAAGGATGGATTTTTTTCTTCTTTAAAAATCAGCTTGCACTAGGACTAAAAGTCAGTTCATATTTTGGGCTACCATCACCCCCCCAAAAATACCTGAATAGCCTGACTCACCAGTCTTCCTGAAATAAAGCAACCACACCATGCATTTCTCAAGACAAAATGATGAAATGCCATTTACAAGTGATACTTATTATCTGAATTATCATTATTCTTACTAGAATCCTCTTCTATTTTACTGTTGTTATATATGATTGAGAAGTCTGCCTTTCTGCACTTTTCCCCACAAAGTACATAAAAACAAGGAGAAAGAGCATATCTGGAAGGCACATTCACTGGCAGTCTGTAGTTCTGAATAAAACATTGAATTATGGGGTACAGTGGAAACATTTCTATTACCATCCCGTCCTTAACTCTTGCAACTACACATATGCTTTAAATTATTTTCTTTGATCATCGTTTACTCCAACTCTCTACACGGTATATTTTATTTAAAATACTGCACAACCAAGAAGGTTCTGTTCTTACTGTGTCTTGGTGGCTGCACTTTTGCTCAATCCCAGCCTCCCCAACAGGAACTGGGCCTGGTAAGCTCTGCAGGACCTTCTCAGCAGGGGAGGAGAGCTCCAAGGCAGCTAAAGGGAGTGTGTATATGCCTGCGGGGAGCTGAGCTGGGTGTCTGTTGCAGTACACAGAATTGAAGACTTGCAAGAAAAGGCTGTTGAGGAATGGCCCAGAAGCATAGTGAATTAAAGTACTCACGCCACAATAGCCTCTAGCCTCCAGCCTTCATCACAGCATGATTTCTTTACTAAGAAAAACTGAGTTGAAGTGGGCAGAGCAAAGGCTTTTCTGTGATTCAGTGTGATTACACGGCTCCACAGCCCCTTACCAATAACAAACACCTAGGAAAGTGTGACCACCAAAACCACTCTGACCTTTCCAAGGGTATTCCTGCACCTCCTGCCAGGGCTACAAGAAAATGGCCATGCTTCCAACCAGGTCCAAGCCTGAGCTTAAGATAAATGAGCAGGGCACAGGAAACTGTTGCTGCCTTAAATACTACCATATAAACGTGAGCTTCCCGTGGCAACATGATCAGAAATACCAATCTGGGCACCCACATGACTAAGCTATTGGGGAGAAAGTAATTAGGGGTGAATTGTTTTGGAAGAAGCCTGGGTTAGAGAAAGACAGGTGTAAGAAGTGAAATAGAGGGTCAGAAAACTGTAAAACCTGTATCCAGGTATGTAGATTACATGATCACTGCTGTATGGGAATATATGCTGGATGGGTCTGCCACAATCTCAGTCTGACAAAACAAACCATGGTCCACCTGTTGTGAAACCTGCTGCTGTAGTCAGCAAGCAGGGAACAGGAGTCTTCCCTGTTTGGCAGGGTGGATCAAACATCTTGACATTGTTCTATCACCATCCATACCTCAGCCTGTCTACTCACTACATCTTAATGCTTCCAAGACCACATTCCCAGTCTCCCAACCTTCTGCTTTAAGGACGTCCTGAACAAGTGACACCTGTGTTTAACTGCACTCAGGGATTTTTCTTACATACATTCGTCTCATGATGTCTCAAGGTAGCAGATGCAACATCCTGTGGCAAAAATTACCAGGAACTGAATCACAAGGTCTACAAGAGCATCCTAAACCTCTAAGCAAGCAAAATGAAACCAGCATGAGTGCTGATGAATGCAATGCATTATCCATACAGTAGACAGACTGAAACAATAGTTTGTCTTTCAAATCTGTACAAATGCCAAGCCTACTTAATAAACATGTACTGGATTACATGTATATGCTGTTGACAACCATCGGTGGAAATGGACAACTGTTCTCCTGGGAGCACCAGTCCCACAGTGCTGGAAATACAAATCCTCCTTATTTGTTTTGCACTCCACCTCTGCTATACTCTTCCTCCACAGAAAAATGGATATAAATATACCCTTTAAAAAAATACTCCTCCTAAAAATAGTTATGAGCATTTATCTACAGATTGGTGAAATGGCCCAGCTGTACAGTCCAGCCTGCAAAAATAACTTCTGATACGGCGTGAAAGATCTTGACTAGTAGGTGAAAATAGAAGCATGATATTTAGAAACCAATTCTAGTATTCTGAGTAACATGGACTAACTTCAGGTTTTAGAAACTGCTAATTTAGAAATTGCTAGACATATAGCTAGGGCCTGAAAACTGTGCATAGTCTAGTTAACTGGAATAAACATGAAGAAAAGAGGCTGGTTGCCCCTGTTTCTTACAAGTATTAAAACTAGGGTGACTATATCCTCTACTAAACATCAAAAAATTTCCTCTATTAGTTTTTCTCCCTAGCTCCCCAGTTCCTCTCCCTGTCAATCAGTGACAATACCAATACAAGCTTCATGTGCAATAACCCAGTCACTTGCTGGGCCAACAAATTTGCACAGAGTACTGTGGGTCTGTTTTTAGTCACACCAGGAAGAATGAAAAAAGGCAAATGTCAGGAAAGAATGGGGGCCCTCTACCAATCATTCAAATGTTTTAATACAGTGACATTAAGATTCATGATTTCAGTTTCCCATTAATCATGACAATCAACAAGATGTAAAAGTGAGTGTTCTCCCTTTAAACTCACCATGAATTCCACATTTCATTCGCTGAGTATTGTCACTACTCATCTCCATGGAAACAGTTGTGCTGGGAAAAACTCACTGGTATATTGTATCACGAAGTGAATCAGACAAGACTAATTAAAGACAACTCTTTCTAAATATACACACAGCCTGCAAACCCAGAATACTAAGAAAATATTTTCAAGATGGTTTTATAGGCAGAGTTCTATTAAAACTAGTAAGACAGTCTCATGGGTAGATGCACAGGATTACAGTACACAGTACCTGTATCAAAAACCTTCTTTACTTGAACCAAAGCAGTTCAAAATATAATTCTGATATATAATGTTGATATATATATAATATTTTTAAATGGTAGGTGGCAGTTAAGACCATTTAACCACTACAAATTTGTACATAACTATATATACAATGTACTTCACAAACTTCCGCAGACAATGAGACTCCTACATTTTTTCCAATTCTTGAAGACATCCCATGATATTTATCACTAATAAAAATTGCAAATATACTGTAGCAACACACTCACAAACAGGAAACAGGCCCTGGGTGTGATTACAAGAGAGAGCTGCCAAGAAGTGCTGTCCACACAGACATCCCAGCTCTTCTCTTGGGTATTTCACAGCTACCTCACTGTTCTTTAAGCCATTTACTTACCGATTACAGTGGTAATCATATAAATTCATAAAATTCACTAAATATGAAAGGGAATGAACTAAATAAAAAAATTCACTGTGGAAGGCTCCTATTAAATTATCTCTTTTGCAGTTTAAGTAGTCACTCAGCATATGAAGGGTTTACTCAAGGTTGAAAGATATTCCACAATTTCAAACTGACAACCAATTCCCAAACAGCTTCATAAGCATTCAGTTCCTATTTTCCTTTCCATATTAATTAAAACTAAATTTAAAAACAAGTTTAAAATATAGATTGGGGTTTTTTTTCTTCAATGAATATAAGCATTAATGTAGAGCAAGGAAAAAGTATCTTTACCTAAATTAAAAATTACATCAAAGTTACAAGACATATCAAGGTCCAAAAAGAAATACATAAAGTTAGGAGAGAGAGAAGGTGTCTTACACAAAGAACCTCTAATTAATGCAGCCTATTTCCTAATTAATGCAGCCTATTTCTTAAATTCAGCAGGACTTTGACAACACCTCTTCAAACACAAGCCATTATCTCCTCTGGAAAGGGTTTCTTACCTCAGGCACAGACCCACCCTAATGCAATGTACTGTTCCCATGTCCTGTGCTATCTTGGACCTATCCCATCTGCCACCTCCTGCACCATATTTCATTGCACAACCTAAAGGTGTCCTTACACACCTATAGACGTTTTTAAACACATCCTAAGAAAACCATGCATTTTAGATTAATGCATTCATAGCAGCAAAGTGAAAAGCCACCTCCAATTCAAACTATATGCTATGAAAAATGCACTTTTGTGCTTCATATTAATAAAGATGATACTAAAGAATACAGTATTTATCAAAAAAATTATAGTATTTGGAATCTGACATATTAGTCTGAAGCAAGACACTAAATTTTCATATATACAGTTATATGATACAAATTTTGTGTAAATGGAAGCAAGTTGTTCAACAATTACAGGTGCTTCAAATTTGACAACCAGAAGAAAAGACTACTGAAAGATTATTTTTCCTGCTACTGTGTCAGAAGGGATTTAAACCTTTTCTGCATGACTTACTGTCTTCCCCATTAAAAAATTTAAATTCCATTAATTTAAATGGCTCTTTTTATCACCCCAAATGTATGCACTCTTTACAAATAATGCAATGAACATACAGTTATGCAAAATAAAATAGCTGATTTCATAAGTGAAAAGAAATTCAAAGCAATTACCGGTGACAAGTGCAACTATTTTGTTGCAGTATCAGCATAAACAAGTCCTATTCAGAACCTTCTTAAAAACTATGCATAGGTTATCTACGCAAAAATACGTCAAATTACTAGGAAGATATAGTTATTGAAAAGAAATTTTATAAAACTCTATGTGAACAAAAATAGAATAACTGGCATCTTAAGTGCTTCCCATTCAGTGCAAAACAAGGTATAAGATATTCAGGAAGACAGAAAATTCGTAAGCACACAAAGGAAATATATTGGAATGAAGCACGATATAAGTGTGCAAACTCTCACAGACAGGAACCACTAACCAAAAAGACAATCAATCCAAAAGTAGTTTGTTTTCCCTTGTAACAGTCTCAAAACTAACATGTCATTTTGGCTTGATAAGAGGCATATACGCTAACGTCCTAAAAAACCATCAAGTTAGTGAAGAAGTGAAGAACCTTTCAAGTTTAGAACATTTCTGCTGTCTTCTTAAGTACATGTCATTGTTCTTAAGTGACTTGTCCCACAAGGATTGGGACAAGTAAAGTAGAAAAATGCAAGATTTTATAAAATATGACAATTTTTTACTGTTACTTAATATCAAATTATGACCAACAGTAGTTTTGCATGAGCTGCAAAAATAGTTCCTTTAATTATGATTTCTGTATTTTATGATTTTCTAACATAAAATATTATGCATATTTACTATGTACTACAATTTGACATGAATTCATGGGTCAAAAGAGTTAACCTGTACTGTTAGACGTGAAGTCCTTAAAGAATATTTCATTACACAGTGAAATATGAGCACAAAAGAAAACAAACAAATAAATAAAAAAAATATATAAAAAGAATATCAAACCCCAACTAATGAACAACAGTATGCACAAAGCTGTTTATGACTTTGCTATCCTACCACAAATCATCTATTTTGGATGCTTATGCAAATGCATCATATTTCTAAAAAAATACTTGAAAGAGCCACCTTTTGCTTGACAGAAGTATGCACCACACAAAAATTAAAGATCCGCTTCTTTACAATCCAAATATTAATTTCTCCCCATACCTTAAACATTTTAATAAGAAATTCTCCTTGCAAAAAAATTCCAGATTTTGTAATACAACTGAAATGCTAATACTAAAAAAAACCCACCAGACCTACATTAGTAGAAGCCATGCACAACACAATGTAATAATGTATCACTCTATCTCTAAAAATGAGTCTCACCAACAGTTGCACTTGTAACATTTTTAGCTGTTCAGCAGTATTTGTGGGGAGTTCCATTTTTGGTAAACACTTGCATAAATCAACAGATTGAAAATAAGAAACTTAAGGAAGAGAAGTGGCAAATTCTAGTTAAATGTATCTGAACAGAATTCTTTAAAAAAATTATTTCCTGCACATCCAGAAGTTTGAGATACACTACTATAACCCCAGACTCACGGAGTTAATTTAGAACACACAACAGTGATTCTCAAGGAAAAGAAATGAACCTAGCCATTGAATTGTTTCCTTCTCTCATCTTGAAAATCTTGCACAGTTTGCCCATGTAAGTACTCCCTAAGAGATCAGCAACTGCAGTAAGGCCAATGCAATGTCAAACAGTCCCAAAAGATAACCAATGTGTTAATCTTATTGTTTACAGAGATCAGGTAAGACCTTCAGTTCTACCTTTATTACTTCATTTTATACAGGCAAAAATGGAGTTCTATGCTGTATCTTTCTTAATCCCTAACAGCTACAAGAATCATCATGATTTCTTGAATGTCTTTTCTTCATACACAAAGCCTACACACATGAGATGATTAAGTGGTATCTTTAAATTTTACAGTATGCAATTTAGCACCAGCACCAATTTTCAAGAATTCTCTCAGTGCCAAAATTCTCCCATCTGACATACCTACAGCCTACTTAAAACAAACAAGTAAAATACAAATATAAATATACATGTACACATAAACATATACACAGACACAGAACTATAACAATCATACTTTACAAGAGAGAATCTGGGACAAGTTTGATGATCCACAGTCAAATAAAGGATTTTGGCTATTTTAAACTGCAACTAAAGCTTTTTCACTCACTTCTCAAAATCATGTAGAAACACAGACATAAAAATAGCTAACTTCACCCTTCACGATTAATCCATATAATAAGTTGTAGATATATTTATTGCACTTTCTGTGTTAATAATCATGAATGACTCAACTGGTAAGTTGCCAGCAAAGACTTCCCATTATCAGTCAAGTAACATCCTTACACAGCGGCAACCATGAAGCTTCTGTAGAAATACAGCAGATCACATCTACCCTGCAAATTCTTACATTGCATTATCTGGGTACCTAAAGATACTACGACTATGTAGTACGAAAGCAAGTTTGTTTTGTATCTGCTGTCACTCTTTGGTAAAATGATGCAAAAGCATCAAAAAAACCCCCAAACCATATCCAAAAATTTGTGGTAGTCTTGTAGGTAGTCTTGTAGAAGTGGCCCATTAACCTCTTTCAAAACTGCTTGAAACAAAATATTATTCTATATCCTCCTCATCCAAAATCTGTTCTATGTTACATGTGTCAGTGATGAGAATACATACCCTACCAAATACCTCAAAAAAGTGAAAATGCTTATTTTAGCTGATGCCAAGATATGTATTGCTTACTCAAAAAAATTTCTACAGATTACAGGCAAGTAGAATAATTAGGAAGCTTAGCAAACAAATAAAAAATTATGACAGTAAATAAACTACATAGGAAATAAGACTGACCTAACATATCCTTCAATCCTGCTTCTGAACTGGTTTAAGGGGGAAGAAATATTATGAGCTTCCTCCTGCCCCAAAAAAACCTGTCAGTCAATGTCAGTCAACCTATTATGGCCAAGGAATGGAGAGAAAACGGTACACAAATCGGTTTTTTAGGTAGTACTCAGGAGCAAATGCTTAATTTCCTTCATTCTTATGGAATAGGTACAACCATAACTGATAGCACCTTTCAGTTCTAGGTATCAGAGGTTCAGGGAAACAAAGCAATGATGAAAATTACACACATGCCGGAAGGAAACAACGTAATATAACAAAAACCTTCTCCTCAAAGGACTTTTTGAACAAGGCAACAGATTGAAAAAATCCCCTGGATCAGAGAGCTCATGAAGAATATATATTTCACCTTGAAACATTTGGCTACATCATGAGCGGAAAGAAGGGAAGGGGACAGGTATGACTAGCTGAAAAAACAGCTAGAACAATTTCTAGAATATCAGACTAAAAAGGCATATCTCAAAAGTGAATTTAGAAGAGTAGAAAGGAAATGTCTTAACATCAAAAAGTTTCCATGGGATGCAGAGAGAAACACACGTGGGCAGCTATCTTATTCTTTGGCAGATGTTCTCAAACATCAAGATGAAGTATTTAGTGTTTTGTGCAAAACCTGTTGAAGACAAATTTCTGGCATCAACCACAAGGCAAAACTCAATTCATTTGCAATTTTTTATTATAGCTTCTGTTCTGCTTCAAAATCGCTTGTTTCTGATAAAAAGCTCTCAGATCCAACATGCTTATTTATGTGGAACACATATCCTTGAAAGCATCACCAAGTACCCAGAGCTTACACACAAGCATGTTCAGCAACTGCTTATGCTTTTATCCAACAGAACATATATATATATATATATACACATATATATATATAATATATATATACACACATATATATATACACACATATATATATCCAACAGCCTATATATTTATTTTCCATTTACAGCTCAAAGACCGTTTACCCTTGGTGGGCAGCTGATCTGCCTTTTATAAAGATGAACAAAGTTCATCCCACTTCATGAGTTTCTTACATAGCACACATGTTCCTAGGATTCACCATCACTAATGGATTAGTGGGCATTATTTCACAGTGGAGGTTTTCAAATTAAAAGAATTACCTCATGAGAGACTTCACTTGTCTGTATTTCAGATCTAAGAGGGAGACAAAGCACCATAGATTGAGACTAGGTTTTACAAGGTACTTTTCTAAAATAAACTTCTCAATGGTAATTGAGTACTTCTAATAATCTCAGTCCAACTTCCAAGTTTGGTACTATTGAACAACTGCTAATTACATAGCCATATCATTTGCTACTGACCTTTCTATTTACTTTTATTTACTATTTTTTAAAAACAACTGTTTCCCCAAAGGGAAAACAAGAAGCCTTCAAGAACTATTTTAGGTTCTGAATAAGTAAAATAAGTTTGTTTTAAATACATTTTACTACTGTACTTTTATCTGTTGTAAGCAATCCTGATTAACTGACATAAGCCCAGAGGTGTCGTGACTGTACCTTTTCCACCAAAAGGGAGGAGACCAGTGGGGAAAAAATATCCATTATACACCAAGACAGGCAGCAGCCACTACAGACCATGTACCAAATCACATAACGAAGCATCAGTTCTTAGCACAATTCAAAAAGTGATTTTGCTGTATCTTGGAACTTCTAGTGTATTTTCAGGGCCATTTAGAGCAGTTAAGCATTGCTAGGTCACAGTAATCCCAGGAATATTCCTCAAATACATAGAGAGGTAAGCAGGAAACAAAAGACACTAGAGAACAGAATTCCCTTTAAGGAGGTTATCTCCTCCTGTCAGATAATGCAGATTCTAATATCTTTGCTGAAGCATTGATCTGGCAGGGTGAAAGAGACACCGGCATTCCAAACACATAGACACTCTTCTTGACATGCTTTTCATGTCTGCATTACCAAGGAAGATTCCAGTCACTGATCAAGGGATTCAGGATGGTCAGGCACATGCCAGATTGATGTGAAAATTCTGTACCACAGAACTTAATATTTTTCTCTCAGGATATGTGTAAAAATGATCAGATGAAGGAAGTAATTTGGAGCTTAAGGGTTTCCAGGACAAGTTTTTTTATCTGTTAGTTTGAAGAAATGGCTTTCAAAGACAAAGAATAAAGTCATGAGTACACTTTGTAAGTTTAGCAGAAATGTCAGCTTAGAGTGTCAAATTCTTGTCTCTTGCTCTCACCTTGACTGTCCCTTTTGCTGTGCCAACAGAACAATTTCTGCAGCAATTTTATAAACAATAGATAAGTCAAACACAATCACGAAACCATCAAAAAAATCATGAAGGATACACTAATCTAACTTACACTGCAGCTCCACAAGCTGCTGTGCTGGCACAAACAGGGAGTTGGACTTGGTATGGGAACAAACACCCAGTAAAGGAGAAGGAGAACAACAACTGCTACAAAAGGAAACGTCATACTTTCATGTTCAATCTTCATGTTTTCAATGCTGCTTTTTCTTCTAGACAACTCCTTATCAAATTTCAAGCAAGAATGAATAAATTTTAATGAAATAAGTAATACAGGATACAGACAATAGTCCATAACCCTTGTAATTAGAAAAAAGAAAATATGGAGTTATAAAACTGACTTTACCCACTGCGGCATGTAAGAAGTAGGGTGTGATATTAAAATATGACTCAGTGACCCAGGGGATATTCTGCACAAGGTATGTCATGTACGCTTGGCAATTCAGAGCAGAAATACTAATCTCTATACTAACATTAACTGTGCCTGGTTCATATCCCTGTTGTATGATTTCTAGAAGCATTGCCATTAAAAAATTAGTCAGGTCTCTGGAACAGTTTGCAGGTTGCGAAGACTAATTTACTATCTGTAATTAGAGCTTTGCCCATGTTATCAAGATGCAACACCAGGCATAGGAAAATGATCCTGGAATAGAAAGCTTTACTTGTAAAGATCTCTGGAATAAAAAGACCCACTTAAGACTATTACATAAAAGAAAACAGCATCTGAAAAAACTAGTTATTTCAGAAAAAAAGTCAATCTAAACAAATCCGAGAACACAGCAAAGGCTGTTCTGGACTCTTCACAGCTCCCTTGAAAGTCTAACATCCAACGGTGACTCTTGTCTCTGTTCCTGCCAAGGTAACGTTCCACAAATCAGAAGTTCTTTTCTGTCCCTGCCAGCAATTTCAGTGAATGAAAATGCAAAATATCTGCACTTGTTATGTGTCCTTTTTAACATTAGAAATTGAGAAATGGACCTAAGGGAGTCTATCTGGTGCAGAAGACAAGTCTAG
Organism: Trochalopteron elliotii; assembly: GCA_024734555.1. Taxonomy (NCBI): domain Eukaryota; kingdom Metazoa; phylum Chordata; class Aves; order Passeriformes; family Leiothrichidae; genus Trochalopteron; species Trochalopteron elliotii. The sequence goes on from JANPWX010000059.1 coordinate 3,439,105, forward strand.
GAATTGCAATGCTTTAAGTACACTGGGAACAGTACAAGACACAGGCAAAGCATAACAACAATAAAGATGGTAGAAGCATGTCAGAGATAAAACTGAGTTATCTTATGGGGGTGGGGGTAGGACCTTATTCAAAATTATTCCTATCACAAAGGCAAATGCATATGCAGCTGCAAATCATCCAATGACATACTACTAAAAATAAGACTTTCATCAGTAGAAACTTTAGCTGCCTGACCACAAGTGTCAACAAATACCTACTCAGTGTAACAAACTCAATTCACAGGAGATTTAAGAACTTCATTACAGCGAACTATCGTCCTAAAAATATTTTTTCCTTTTGCTTAGCAAAATTGAGACTAGAACTCTCTCACAGCTTGTCCCTTGAGGGTTACAAGGGATATGACCACCTTTCATACTGCATGAAAGAAATTTTCAACTCAAGAAGTAGATTTTTTTTTCCTCATGCAAAAAGGTATATAGGTATCGCCAGTGGGATTTAAGCAGTAGAGGATACTGAGGAAGGCAAAATTCAACAAAAAATCTATGTTAAGGAAAAAAAAAACTACTACTGATGGCTGACAACTGTAAAGTTATGTTTAAATCTCTGTTTATATCCTCTCTGCTGGAAAGACAATCAAAGGAATTGTGTTGTTAAGAGTCATTTTTGAGAAACAGCACACTTTTAGCATTCCTAATTTTCTTCCACATAATATATTTTCTGGCTATGTAAATATCATGGCTCCTAGAAGCACTGTTCAACTTCTGGCTGGGCAGATCTGCTTTTTGACTATCTAGAAAGTATCAATTGATCTAAGACTTTGCTGTCCGTTACTGGCAGATAGCATCAAACCAATACAAGAGCTTCAATTTCATCTAATGAAAGTCTCTAATGCTCTCACATCCAAAGTATGCTTGTTCTATGGGTGCCTCAGGCATGGACAGGGAGCAGGCAATAGTCAGAAGAGGAACACAAAGTCCACTTTGGAAAACAAAGTTCTAGTTGCCTACTGTTATGTTCTACAAAGACAAATCAATAGTAAGTATTCCATTTATTTTAATGGATAAATAATAGTCATGTGTGAGGGGAGGACTTAGGCTTTTAAGATCACACATTTCTATTCTCAGAAAGATTGACTACTGAAGCCACTGATCCTGAAACAGAATTCAATAGCTGAAGAAGGAATATTTAGATTTTGCTAAGGGGCATTAATACACGGCCACTTAAAGCTGAAACCTCCTCAATAATTTGTTTTTCTCAACTATCGTGTTTTAAAGTCTGATGATAATTGGTGCTATTCAGCTCAAACAGTAAGTTCAGATTTGTCCGAGCCTGCAGAGGGTAAAATGATGTTCATGACTGACTAGAAATACAAGCCTAAGAAGCTGCTTAAAACATACTTTCCAAGCCAGGGACACTGATAGGAGTAGAAAGGTTTATTGTGGATATTTTTCCGAATCCCTTTTATCTTTGTCACAATTTGTTTAATTATAGACAAGCCATATAGAAACACTATGCCACTTAGAGTTCCATTAACAAAGAAAATCCTGAAAACATTCTCCTCTCTGCTCTTCACAGTAATTTGAAACGTGCTTATCCCCACAGTTAGGGATAGGATGCTCTCTTTCTACAAGATGACAAGAGTAGAACATACAAGTAAGAAACAGGCAACAAAGGAGGAGAATAAAAGCATCACTCACTGACAAGACTCAGGAAGACTTGTTTTGCTGAACATAAATGACAAGAAGAAAATATCCTATGGGTATTGTTAGTGAGAAAGGAAGTTCAGGAAAACAAGATTCTCTGGTCAATAGGTAAAAACAGCCCAGTTATAGTGATGCAGAAAAGACTGAAATGTCTCTTTTTTCCTGTTCCATAGCTTGTTCCCAAATAACTGCAGGTACTGACAGGGTTTGGGAAAAGGCAGGGAAACTAACGCTATGGGACCAACAGTTTTGGAATACTTACTGTAGCTATATTCAGACACTTGGGGCTAGAAGGCATTCACCTATGGTAGCTGAAAAGGTTGGCCAATGTGATCATGAGATTGCTAACAGCTACCAAAAAGATGTTTGAGGTCCTAAGGTTTCAAAAAAGGCTAATCCCTAAAAAAGGTGAAGAGAAAAGACCCATAGAACAGGCCAGAAAACCTGAACTAGAAAGTACCAAAGAAGCTCACATGAAGCATGCCCTCCTGGGGTCAATTTTCAAACACAGGATGGACAATAAAGTAACAGAAACAGCCAACATTGTTTTACCAAGGTCAAATTACCAACCTGACTGCCTACTTTAATGATATGATTACTTAGGTAGCTAAGGGAAAAGCTATGGATTTCATGGAACCAAATCTCAGTGAAGTTTTTTGGTACCATCTCATACAGCTTTGTCTGGAAGCTGAGAAGCAGAGTGGAAGAGTAAACTGTTAGGTTAAAAATCTTCTGCCCAGACCAAAAAGTAACAATAAATGAGTCAACATTCACTTAGCAGCTTGTAAAGACCAGAATACCAAAGAGGTTAATACTGGGGCCCAAATGGTAGATTTTAAGTTGCTTTGTGTTTTTTTCATTTGAGTTTGTTTGGGTTTTTTTCTTAAATCAACACCCTGAATGGTAAAAAAAAAAATTGCAGAGAGCATTACATTACAGGGGATAGCTAATAGGATGAATGTCAGGGCTTCAACACAGAGAACTCAGGAAGTCTGAGGACTAAGCAAAATAAGGAAAGCAGAAGATCCAGGCAAGGTACTGTTCCTTCCTACTCTGCACTTGTGACTCTGCAATTGGAACAGTCTGCTCAGTTTTGGATCTCTAGCCAAAGAGTAATGTTGAAAAATTAGACAGGGTCTAATAGAGAGCACCAAGATGGTCAGGGGCCCCAGTAAATGCACAAAGAAGATAGACTGTGGGAATTAAGCTTAGTCAATCTGGCAAAGAGGAAGCTAAAATGTTACCTAGTAGCAACTCAAAACTATCCAAAATGTACTTACAATTGTGATGGGGCAAGGGCAATAAAAATGTGGCTTGTCTGTGTTCAGATTGAGCACAAGACCTCCAGAGGTGCTATCCAAACAATTTCTATGATTCCATATGACAGCTCGTTGTTCTACAAATTCTAGAGACAACGATGACTCATTCTTTAAGACAGGCAAAATTTTCATTTCTACAAATGTAAACTTGTGTATAAGTTACTTTAAAAGCACTCCCATTGCTAAAGAACTCAGTCATCCTAGGTAAATACCTTAACAACACTTGAGCTCAGGAGACTGCAAAGAGATTTTTTTAAAGGCAAAGAAGCATGTTTGTTACTTGTTCTGAGTCCTTATACGTATCCTGGTTTCACCTGGGGTAGAGTTAATTTTCTTCTTAGTAGCTAGTACAGCGCTGTGTTCTGGATTTGGAACAAAAATATAATGTCGATAACTCACTGATGTTTTAGTTGTTGCTAAGTAGTGTTATTCTAAATTGAGATTTTTTGTTTCCTATGTTCTGCCAGTAAGGAGATGCACAAAAGCTGAGAGGGAGCATAGCCAGGACAGCTATGGACCCAAACTGGCTAAAAGAATACCATACCACTGAAGCTCATGACCAGTATATGAATCAGGGGGAATAATTTGGGACAGGCTGATCACTGCTGGGGGGCAGGCTGGGCATCAGTGTGGTGCGCCAATGTATTGTGCAACACCTGCTTCTCTTCAGTTTTATTCTACTTGGAATGAACAGGAGTTTATTCCTATTGGGATGAATAATATAGGAAAGCTAATGGTTTATGGCAGGGTTCCTGTATTTGAGATTTAACACCAACAGTTTACCAGGGCAGGCCTTGGAGAGAAGCCAAGCAGGAGCCATTATGGCATAGATAGTACTTTTCTTGTCTTTGTGCTTTGTTTAGGGAGGATTGGCACTTGGATCCAATCTTTAACCCTACTACAGGGTAATGGGTTTGGTGTAGGCCTCTGCCACAGGGTCAGGTGGTTGTTGAGTTTAGGCTTCTCTTTTGTATTGTTAGTGTTACTTATGGGGGGTTTGGGTGGGATATTGGTGGTTTTCTTAATTCTTGTCTCTTCAGCAGCAGAACCATTTCCTGAGACTTCAGGGGACTAACAGGTTCTCTCTCTCCCCCCACCTCTACTCCCCTTCCCATTATTATAATTGTCATAATTAATATTATTCTATTTTATTTTGTTTCAGTTATTAGCCTGTTCTTACCTCAATCCATGAGGATGTTTGGTTTGGCTTTTTTTCTGATTCTCCTCCCCACAGCAGGGAGAAGGGAGGCAAAAGTGAGCGAGCAGCTGCATGGCTACTTAGTTGCTGACTAGGGTTAAACACCAACAATAAGGTACTTCACTAGATAGACAAAGCTGAGATCTGCAAGAAGCATTAATGTGTTCTGCTACAGCATGACCAAATTCCAGAGACCTTTTCATAATCATTGACCTTAAAATGACTTTCAAAACATGCAAAACACATTGCACAAAAAAATACAACTTCATTAACACAGAGAAGTTACTCAGCACATTTAGACGGGCTTTTCCATAATTTAGAGCAACCGTTGTATTTCCGAAGAATTTGCTTAGACTCAAATCATTGGTGAGTATTGTGTCAATTGCTCAGAGGGACAACAATCAAGAGGTTTGAACAAAAGGCAAGCACTATTGCATTTGTGAAGCAACACAACATACTCCTTTACCCTGAAAAGCTACTGAAAACAGCATGCTTCAGAACTCCAGCAAAGCTGAAGGAATAAAGTAACAAAAATGTACAACTGTCATCTGTTCTTTCTTATGGACAGTATTATACCATTGCATCTTACCATCTTTAAAGTATTTTGATATATGCCTTTACGATTTTTATTCAAAAAATTACCACTTCAAAAATCTTAAACATGCCAAAGGCACGCTTAGCATCATAAGAAAATTTTTACATTTAAAACATGCACATCTCTCAAACCTGCCTTTTGGTATCAACTCTCAGACTAACTCTAAAATTCTATGTAGAACTCTAAAATTCTGAGCAGAACAACAGCATGTATTTTTTTTAAACCAAAGCCCTTCATCTGACTGCACACTCTAGACCTGTTCCATGCATTCAAGTTGTCCATGGCAGCACTACCCCACAATGGTAAAAAAAAAACCCCAGCAAAATAAACCCAAACCTTTAAAACAGACTATAAAGCAAAATGGACTTTATTTGTTTAGTCAGTCACTTGCATAGAACTGCAAGCTGCAATTCTTCAAAGCATCAGTTCCCTTTCACAAAACTACCTACAGCCTACCAACTTTAGGATGGCAAAATTTCTTACAAAGAACCAGACCAACTTCATTATTACTAAAGGGAAAAGCATACCTTGACAAGCAGGCTGAATGTCCTCTTGAGATCGATGTTCAAGTAAAAAATGCTGAAATTTTTTATGATAAAATGTTTCTTTTGAAAATACTTAAACCTGATGCCCATTGAATAACTGCTATCTACTATGAATTTTTCTTTCCTATGCTTAGAGACCAAAACTGTAGTAGAATGATGATTATACATAGCACAGGAAGCTTCTATTGCCAAAATCTCAAGGCCAAGATTGAAAGCAGGGGAATGGACATCAGGAATACTGCCAGGCTTTCTATCCATCTATTACTAAACTGGCAAGAATTTCTACTACTTGATGAAAATAAAGCTGAACTCTTTTTACCTCCTTGCCAAAGTGAGGGTGAAGTCTACAGCAGAAGGCAAGAGGCCAGTATTTAAATGGCCAATGTGCTGGGCAACCCTGTTTTGGTTAAGATCTGTATTTTCCTGCACAATCCTACCAAAGAATGATGCTACAGATGGATTAAATAAGCCAAGGTCTATCCTAGAGTTCTGAAATGCAGAGCTAAAACAAATACAGTAAGTAGTTCAGGTTATTATTTATTGACAGGTATTTTAGATCACATAACCTGAAAGGGGCTGGGATTGCTGAAGACACACTATGCACACACCAGCCAACACCACAGGCCTTTCACCAGATACAACTGGGTCAAATGCCTAATCAGTATTTCACATCTTGGTGAGTTATGGCACAGATTCTGCCTTCATCTCTAATGGCAAAAGAAGGAGTGGAAGATGCAGGTGATACTTCTGGCATCCATCATTGTTACACTAGATTCTCACTAGATTCTCTGGCTGCACCTTTTTCTCCACTTTTATTGAAAAGAATTTTATATTCAATTCAAATCTTTTGTTTGTGAAACACAGTTCCCAGGTTAAATTTCTCTAGCTGTTCTGCAGCCCAGAATATTTTCTGGTTTTTACGCCTGATTTTTGACCCTGATACATGACACTGTTTCTAAAAACCCATGTATACTTTTAACTCATAAATATTAATGAATGTAAATGCTACTAATACCAATCATAAGTAACTTGCACAGCTTGACAGCAGAGTAACACTGTATGAGAAATCAGGGTACTAAGTAAATAAGACAAAAGAGTTTACAAATAATTAGCTACTGAAGTATTTTCAGACTTTTAGCTAATTTCCACTAGCTTTTAAAACATCAACAAAATTCTAGTGTAAGTCATTTGCAGCTAATATCACACCTTTGTTATTTGCACTGAATTCAGAAGATGTATGTCTGTGATAATCTGAAACTAAATTTTATTTACCATTTCAGGTGCAAATATGCTGGCTCTTTGCTCTGTAGTCCTGTAATGCAGATCACCTGCATGCTCTGACCACTGACAATTAACACAGGCAAACGTGTGCTGTTACTTTGCACTCTGCCAACTGTTCCCTCACCACTTAAAGCACAATCCTGTGAAGACTTACATATTCATTTCCACTGAGAGCACCAACATGCTTAACTGAAGTTAATGGGAAAGTTCACAACAAAATGCTAAATATGTGTAAGTAATAAGTCTTCACAAAGCTCTTCCACCCCTAAATTTAGAACACTTAAGCAGCATTTTTTTTCTAGTCTAAATATACTTATAATAGCATTTAAGCATCTGTAAAACAAATTAGACATTAAGAGTGCTTCCTACTAATTCTAAATATGACTTGCATTGCAACAGTAGTTGGTGGTCCCAAGTAAGATTAGGATTTGTAGTCTAAAAAACAGGCAAGATAAAGACTATTAAGTAAAAAGGGTTGTATTACATAAAGACTGAATAGAGTGTGATGTTTTGCATTCTTATTAATTTCAATGTGACAGTTGGTGTTTATTAGAAGATTCCTCTGCAAGGAGCTTAGAAAGTAACATATTAACATTCACCATTCAATTCCTCTCAAGTCCTTGCACTCTATTTCTGTCTTTAGCACCAAGTATCCAGCCCATTCTCACAGAGAATACACCCAGGGATTCAGATCATCCTAGGAAAGTGAACCTCATTCACAACTAAAGACTAAAAATGTACAACTGTTTGCAGTCACCTCCGTTAAACAATTCCTCCCTAACCCCAAATTAACAACCCCGATCTTAAAGCTAAGATCACTAGTAAGGCCACTTTTAGTATCATTAAGAACAATGGGAAAATCTCAGTTTTAGTGGCAATCAATATTAAATGTATTTTACAGACTAAGAAAGTGTTTTCAAAATCTCAAAGAAACCAGTAGAACCCCTAAATATTTGTCATTTGCCTTTTTTTTCCATACTTGGGCAAATTTATGCACTAATTTCCATAAAATTATGTAAAAATATAAATGGCATATGTTACCTTGATTCTAAAAACGGCAAACAAAGTCTTTTTACAGCCACTGTAAAAAAATAATTGATCACTACTACATACTATAACTATAAAGACTAGAAGTACAAAAATTATCCAAGTATAGGTTAATTCTGAAGACACTGTAATGATACATATAATTAAAACTACTAACCCATAATTTCATTTATGCCTCCTGCAACTTGATGTATGAGAAGCAATAAATAGTACAGAAGCTGTTTTCTATTATCTTATGTTAACCATCATGGCCTGCAGAGCTGATTCCTACATGATTCTGTTTGTAAATGCCTCTACTGAGAAGCCTGACAATTTATTCCTACACTTTTCTAATTACTAACTGACTGTTAAGTAGAAGGACTTGGCTTCTTATTGCAGGACACTAATTTCTTCAAGAGCCATTGGAAGCATTTTGAAAATGCAAATTTATATCATATGCCTCATATTGAAGGCATCATGAGATATTTAAAAAACCCTCCAGCAGACTGAGCGAATTAACCTCAGGAAAAGCTGTATCAATCCTTCCCCAACACACTAGTAGATATGCTGAAAACATACTAGTTTCTTTTATAGCTTCTGAAGTGTGATCAGTACAGAACGTAGACTTCTTGGTCTAAAGTTGCTATAATTGCCATAAATATTCCCTTAAAAAAACAACCAAACACTTCCTTTCAGAGTTCTGTTACTTCAGTTTAAGTAACTCTTGCTAAAAACCTTCATGGAGAAACAACATCATGTTAAAAAACAAAAAACAACCCCCACAAACATACCTAACTTTTACATGATGGTTTTATTTTCTTCAACCCTTACTTTTATGTCTTGATCAGCTACTGACCCCACCAACACTGATAAACTTTCAGCTCCCTGATATCATGAACATTAGTTATTATTAGGTGCTATGCCTTTAGCAAGTTGATTCTCAACAGTCTTTTTTGGGCCTGCCTTCTTACTTTTGCATTTAACTTGACAGCCTCTCTGATCTATTTTCCCCCTCTGCATTACATCTTTTTATTATTAACAACTTCCTTTCTCCTGAAGTTTCAACATGTCACCTTTAATTTTTTGGTCTTCTGATACTGTATCAAAGCCCGGGGAAACAGAGGAGTACTCTGCAGTTCTTGCAGAGTAGCGCTTACCATGGCTACTTGCCAGTTCCACGCTGAGATAAGCAGGAGCGCTCCACGGCTCGGTTTTCACAGAACAGAAATGCAGGTACACAGGCTGCATGGGAGATGCAAGGCACAGCAATGGCTTTCTGATCTAGATAAAACCGAGGCTAATACATTGCACCATTCGAAGAAGATAGAGGTCAGCCAATTGAAGCCGTTCCTTTTGCAGCCCACATTCCAGGTCTGATACAATGACTTTAAACGGATTGCACAGCATCACAAACTATTTAGCTGCTCTTTCTGACTTCCCTTTAGCTAGCTGCCTCAATTTATATATGCTCTGTGTGATTTTTTGGTTTTCTTCCCCTTTTGCACAAGCTGAACTTGACTAAAAATTACAGAGTACACCTTCTGTAATTAGCAGGCCCTAAGTAAAATGTTATTTCTCCTCCTACAGTCCATCAAAGTACTTCTTCCAAATAGCACTCACTTTAGCATCTAGAATTTTGGTCTTTGCATTCTACACCAATGCAATCTTAACTCAGACTGCATGGGAATAATCCAATTTTCTTTTTTACAACTACTTTTTCTGCATGCTTCCCCCAAGAGTAATTGTAGTGGGTGACAGAGAGGATGTGAGTGAAACGGGACATTATTGTTTAGGCTGGGTTAGGGAGAGGAAGACGGATGTGAGCATGGGAGTGACTGGAAGAAGGTACTATAATAAATAAAGAAGAAACCCAAGATAAAAGCCTGATGTTGGTATAACTTGAATAAAGTAGAAAACATCATCACTCATTTAATGCTATGAACTTCTATAACACTTTTTAGAACACAGAGGGTATTTTTAGAATATCTTCTACAGAGAATATGACATTATGAGTAGCATAATAAGCAGCTCTTTGAAATCTGCCAGTGGCCACTCAGTCTTTACCTTTGACCATGGACATTGCACAGAAAATAAAACTTGAGTGTAACTTACAAAAATAAATAGCTTTCCATAGAAAAAATGTTTTTCATAGAAACAAGAACAGTGTATTAAGAAAGTCATACAAATCCTGAGTCATTATTGGAAGTTTTAAAGTGTAATATGTTGGAAACAAAAAAGTGTCTGCAGTTTTGTATTTTGGCAACTTTAAGAAAAACACATATACAACAAATTGTGCAAGGAGAAACAAGAGCTAGAACACATGGTGTATAGTCCTGGATTTGCTCATTAAGTTTCTGTAAAATAAATTAAAAAAAGAGTTTGCACTTCCAGAGCATGGTTTGTAATCCTTTACTGCACAATCGTAGATCAAATCCTACATTTAGTTTTGGAGGGAAAAATAGTTCAGCAGCTTTCAGCTGTCTTGTGCTGGAGTACCCAATGAAATTTTTAATAGGAACCTTTCTTTTTTAAATTTAATTTTCACCACTTGTGCAGAGACTTCCTTGCCTCTTCCTTCATGGTACAATGTCTTATCATTTACAACCCATTGTTCTTTCTCATTTTATACTGCAAGCTGACAAGATGCATTCAGTTTCGGTCACATATCTTTTGACAGCATAGTCCTGCAACTCAACATCCCATTCTAAATTAGTGATTAACATAATGTGTCACAGCAATCAAGAGCTTAGCAGGACTGAAATAGGCAAGCCATTACTACAAAAAAGCAGAGCAAAAAACTATAGAACATATTGAATGCACGCACTTACATCCTCCACCAATTTATTGTACTTCAGAAGAATGTTTTTTTCTGGATGTGAACTGGCAGTAAGTTTTAAAACATTTTGTACTGGTCACTATCCACTAGTAAATTATAAAAAATATTTATATGGCTTAAATTATGTCCTGACAAAAAGAAGGCAAAGACACGTTTGAATCCTTGTGTTTCTACATTCAGTTTAGCTCATTCAGTAAAGCAAATTTCCATGGGTGATGGAATAAATGAAGCGCCATTTCTCTGAGAAGGGAGGAACTTGCACAGAAGTCTTTTCCTTGCTGGATATTCCTTCTACCTTTCCTTGCTGGATATTCTAGGCACCTATAGCTGCCTAAAATTTTCCATACCATTCCTCTATCAAATTTGATTGAAAATAACCAAAGAGTTCAAAAACAAGGTAACAGCTCCCACTTGCAAAAGCCTCTTCCGTGGGAAACACAAGCTGAAAAAAAGAAAGACATGCTGCTAAGTAGACAAATAGCAAGAATTTTTTACAAATACATACATGAATATATACATTTGAGGCCTCCTTGATCAAAAATTACCTTTGAAACCCCATCAAATGAAATTATGGCTACAAAAGTGTTACAGTTATAGAACTATAAATATATTATCTAAATACCTACTGAATTTGACTAAAAAATCCTGAAAAGATATGCTTTGTTTGTGTTTTAATAACAAGTTAAACTGAGACACAAGAAAGGGAAAAATAAAAATGTTAAGTAACTAATTCTAATGCCCATTACAACATGGTAGTATGCAATATTGATTCTAGTCTAAGACAGTACTGTAATTACATTTTCCTACAGAACACTGAGAAAGACAGGAAAAACTAAGTGCCCTCTGACCCTGGATATTAGTTTTATTTTTCTAGTCTAAATAGAGAAACAGAAAATGTGTCACACGTACATGTGTGTCCTATGACAGGACCATCCAATGAGAAGATTACTTATATTATTCATTTTAAAAATGGTAGACTTGAAAACAGGAATTTATTCTATTAGTGGAAACTGAAATAAGTTGTAATGCATGCTCAATTTTTTTCAAATGAAGAGGGAGACTTCTCAAAAGGCAATATTCTCTTTCACATTAAAAACTGTACATAGAAGAATGCTGTCTTATTGACAGTTTGACTAAGATGCAATTGAATCAGGCAAACATTATTAGTAACTCACATTCAGGCAACCAGTTCAAGAGGCACAGGTTAACAAGAATCCTGACCTCACCAGGATTCCCTAGCTCCTGGTAAGTCCAATTTCTCAGGACAGTTTGCCACACAATACTCATCTTATCTGAAACTGAGATTCAGAAAAGTACCCCCCCCACACACACAGTATCAGTAAACAAGAAAAGTTCTTCAAGCTACACATCTACTGAAGATCAAAACAATGACATTTCCATATCTCAAGTAAACCTCAACAGATTAACTGCTTAACAGAAAAAAAAAACCCAGTATCAAGCATACTAAATAAAGTAAGCTATTGCACTTACAGTGTTTCAAAACTGTTACCTCCAATATGCTTTCATTTGTGTTTTGCTCACATGAATGCTGTGTCAGTAATGAAGGAAATGTTCCTCTTCATGTTTTTGGTGTAGTTTTGCGACTTTGTTTGTTTGGTTTTTTCCTTTGAAACTATGAAGTAAGTACAAAGTACAATGTTCTGTGTAAAATGCACCTTTAAACAGAAACCCAACAATTAGCCTGCAGGCTACCTGGTCACAAAAATAAGCATGACCAAAACACCATATTGTTTGGAGATATGGGAGAAACTGCATCCTCTGAGTAACTTCCAATTTCTTGACTGGATTTGAATCATACACTACCTCCACCAGAATAATTCTTAACATGTCAAGCCTGCTGCTAGGAAGGAGCTTGCCACAAAAATATTTATTCCCTATAAAATGTAGAATTTCAATGCTTACAGAGAGATGATTCTATTATATGTATAGAAAAGAATGCTTTGCAAAACTGGTGTATCTACTTCCAAAGAAAGAGCCCTTTTTTACTCACAGCAGATCTCCACAAATTAAACCTTAAAAACATAACATTGCTTTACAGGTCAAATTTCTTTAGGAAGTTTCTGTGTTTCTCAAAATCAGTTATTTTCATATGTCACAGGCTGGAAGTCTCTGATACTCTGGGGTGATAGCCTTTTACACTTATCATAGCAAATTATTTAATCATGCAATTCTGGCTACATGCATATTCACTGCACTCATTCATTAAATACAGAGTCCTAATTTTGTAAGTGAAGACTGCAGAGACCTAAAGATTTCTTACCTACATTTTGTTAATGTAAAAATAAGCAAGCTAGGTGAAGTCAGTCCCCTCTGTGCTCCATTTTCCAAATTTTGATTATTCCCACATGCCATTCAAGAAATAGTGTGTTAATAGCACAACTGAATTAGCTACATTCGGATAATGGGAAGCTTATAGGAAAACAGCATAGAAAGAAGAAAATATAGAAAATATTCTAGTCCACCAGAAAATGTTATGGTTCATGGCTTGAAATACTTAGGTTTGTACTAGTTTTTCTTCTTGTATTAGTACTAATCTGTATAATGGTGGTACTCAGCTGCCCTGTTTCCTAAGTGCAATATAAGGCTACAACAAAAGGCTTTCTACGTTCAGTTTACAGTGTATGTAACTGAGTAATAGAGATCTTGGGTTAAAATACAGCTAATCTGAACTAACAGGTTTATAAAAACTTGTGCTCACCTTATTAAGGTCAATTCAATGAACATTAATTGTACAGAGTATCTTCAAACACTCTCAGGACCCTTACGTTCTGGGAAAATACAGAGTTGTCCAAGTGGGTCAGTATTTACAGCATACTGAAGAGTTTCCTCTTAAGACTTGCCTCATAACAATCATTGTGCTCAAATAAATTACATTTTCTTGACAAACTGAAACCAGTGTCAAAACAGGCTCATTGAGCAAAGAGATCAGATGCTCTGTTACATAGAAAATTTGGTAACAAATTTCCAAAACACATGCTGCAATTTTTAAGGTCCACTACAATGTTAAACATTAAATAGTCTCTGAAAGTTCTGCCTAATTAAGTGGGCCACAAGTTTCTTTGAGGAAGTCTTTAGTATTTCTTCTGCTGTATGAATCTGTTATATGGACAGATGTATAGACTAATACAAAAAAAGAGAGATTATGCTGCTGAAGCTTTTTTCTGCTAAGTTTTTTTTTTTAACTATACAGATTAAATAATTACTTTTCCATTAGTTCTCTTTTGATCTCCAGAAAGAACATCATTACTTTGTAGACCTTCTTCACTCTAATCCAGTATTTTTGAGTACAAGATTACTTATAAGAAAGTGCTTCTGTCCTTTCTTAAAATAGATTCTGAGTGGGAGCACATGCCATCATGATGCTGTAACTCATCAGGAAATTGTGATGCAGTACCATCTTATTCTAAAGGCACCCGCTAGCTAAGATACGGACAAGGTCACATCAGCACTTTTTATGTTTTTCAGGAAGAAACAAACAAACATAAAACCACCACCAACAAAAAAACCCCAACAAAACAAACCAACTAAACAACAACCAAAAAAACCCACCAAAACACAAAATAAAAAAATTTGACACCAATCACTTGGAGTAACTTCAGTTTTGATTTTGCATAGAACCACCACTACCAAAAAAATTAGGATGGTAAATGATAATTGTGAAAATACTCAATGTATGTAATTTAAAAATGCAGTGCCACCATGGAATAATTTATCTAGGAAGGCAACAAACTAAGGGGAGGAGAATTGATTTTTTCTTTCTTCTTGTTTTTAATCATATGGCATGTCAACAAGGCTGTGGGGAAGACTGCTGGGGAGAGCACCCCAAATTTTTTTTCCTGCTTGCTACAATCTTAAAGTATACCCAAATATTTTTTGTTAAGAGAAGACACTGAAGAAGACTGCATCAGAGAAGCCACAAAAGAAAAACCTTCTTAAGTAAAACAGGCAGTTAGCTACTTTGGTTTTCTTTAAAAATACATTTATTGTTATTTAACTTAAACAACTGAAAGGAAATATGGCTGTCCAGCAGCTTTATTCCTTCAAATGTATTAATAAAGCATCCAGAACTTTCTAACTGTTACAACCTTTTTATTCAAATGGCAACAAAAACCAGTGCTCCTGCGACTACCCTATTCAAATACTTGATAAGCATGATGTTTCCTCATCATCTGCATGGTGTCTGAATTCTTGGCAGCATGTAACGAAAGTACTTTTGTGTATAAGCAAAATTCAGGCCCTCAAGTTCCATACGAAGTAATCCAACAAACACCACACAATTTCCCTAGAAATAGAGATGATAAATGCACTTAATTTTTCTGACTTTATAGAAGGCTGAAGCTCCACCAAGACACTGTAGGAGGCCCATGTGCAAGGTAACACAGAGGTTACACTTGAGGCAACAAATACCTCCCCTGTGAAAGGATGGTGGTGGGGGCTGTGAAACAGCACTGCAAGGTACACAAAGGTCTACAAATGGCTTGGGACCAGCAATCCAGAACCCTTCCTGTAGATACATACCAGATTACAGTGAATACCACAGAGGCAAGGAGCTTGGCTTTAATTCCCTCTTAGCATAAGGGGATTCAAAACCATGCACTTATTTCCCAGAAGAGCACTTCAATTAGGAAGCTAAAAGGCTGGATAGTAACAAGCTTCTTGTCTGCTAAAGCTAGGTAACTACCCAGCTAAAAATTAAAATGCTATGGCATCTGAACAATTAACAAGGATCAAATTGCAGCCTAATAACCAGGGTGCTCAACTGGGAGAGAAGATCTAGACTCTCGTCCCCGCTCCATGGACTATTGCTGTTTCGTCACTTGCCCTTTAACAGGAAATGAAAATTCAATTATAGTTAAAAATGCAAATATCTGAACCCTCTTCTCTTCCCTCCTACTGCATGGTCCAAACTACTAAAGTTGAAGATACTGAAGCATCATCACATCTATGTGTCTCTGTGGATCTAGCCTACAAAGTGTTACAGACACCTGTTTCTGATTGACTATTTATCTCTCTTCAGAAAAACAAGATTTCTCAGAATTTGGGCACCTTTCCAGCCATGAAGCTTTTTTTATTTCACAAGTGTGTAGCTATGGATATAGCTCCTAATAGCATGCTCCACAGAGAGAGTAAAGGCATCGCATTCCATTTTAAAGAATATTTAAAGCTGCTTCTACTTTTAATACAGCATTCCCTGGAGCAACCAAAATATCCCCAAATTACTCGATCAACACAATATTCTCTGCTCAGGAAACACAGAAACTCTAGTAAATCTACCTCACAAGTCTAAAACAATGACTTAACACCCTCCTCTGCCCCTGACATCCATCATCACACTGTATGTTAACGCTAACCACCTTCGTGTGTCAACTGCAGCTTTTCTTCCTATCTTTTTTTCTTTGCAACTTGCATCTTTTGGATCATGTACTATCTTTTTGTTTGTCTTCATTGAAAAATCTTCAGCCCACCCTTAAGACACACAAGAAAGGTAATGTCCACACAGGTTGCTCAATATGATAAATTAATTGTGAAATGTCTGTTCATTTTTTCAGAAATTGTTATATACTTTTGAGTACCACATTAAGTTAAAATACTGGAGCTTCTTCAACTTCCCATCTCAAATTCTCATCCCTGGAGCCAGAATGGATGCAGTCAGAAGTGAACACTCAGATGTAAGAGGAAGGCAAAATGTATCATTCTGTGTATGTCAGTTCCAGCAGACTAGTAGTGCCTCAGTAAATTAAGAGGTTTGCAAACCTTAACTATCGAAGAAATATCTAATTATTGCTTTCAGAATACTCTTTTTAAATATCATGTCTTCCCTTTAGTTTAATGATTGCACTTTAGGCCTCATCCAGAAAGGTAAAGCTTTGGTAATATTAATATGACAGACATTGAGGGAAAATGCAAATCCAAAGCTGACTCTCTTAAAGCAAAATATACAACAAAAATATACATTATGCAATTCTAATATACAGATTATACTTCTCTGGATTAGCTAATTTGAACAGACTAGTGAGTTCATATGGGCATTTGTTTAAAACAGAGTAGACAAAATTCTGTTTGAGCAGAATTTTAGCTATTCAGCTAACAAATGCTATACAAAAGTATTCTGCTAAAAAAACCAAGGAACTAAAAAGAGTAAGTCCGAGGACAAAGCTGTCCATGTAATGCTTCCAAGACATATGATCCTGGTTACCTGGCGTGGAAAGGCTTAGTAAGAAACCATATTCAAGCACAGAAAAATCCTAAAAAGCACTCTCTTTCAAAAGGGAAAAACTGAACTGAAATAAAAGTATCATGTGTGTTTTAAGAGCATCTCTCAACTGCTAAATTTTGTTTTTATAAATTATATGTAGGCCCTTGATGCATAGACTGTTATATACATATTTAATAACTGACATCTCATTTAACACTCAAATTGACTGAGTCTTCTAGGGAAGTCTTATCTCATATATTACATTATACTAGTTCTCTTGAAATTCTTTAATAACCAACGAGTGGTTTTTACATAGTAAGCTATATTTTAAAAGTCAGGCTAGAGTAGCCAAAGTTAATTATGAGTGAATCCAAGCTAATATAAGAATCCAAGTTTATTTCAGGACCTTGCATATCAGCTGAGTGACGGCTCTTGTCCTCAAAGACTTAAAAACATTTTTTTAGCACATAGCCTATGCAGAATGTAAGTTTCAAGACTACCTCTTTACTTGAGCATTGGCAAAGCACTTATGTAAATAAAAAAAACCTGTATAATGTATAAATAAAAAGTAATGTATTTTGGCAGAAAAAATTTCATGCACAGTAAATAATGCTATCAGTCACAACCTAGTATCTGAAACTACATCTAATATAGAATAAATCACAGAACTGTGTCAAGCTGTGGAGTACTGTGAGCTTTAAATAGCTTTAAAACTCATCCTTACTCAAATGATCTCATTTGGGCACCCAAGGAAAGGATTTTCTTCAATTACATTCACATACAAAATTTTAAAAAAACAGTTGGTATCTTAAAATGTATCATCAATACACAGTAATTGACATTAGATAGTTGTGTAACAGCCCAGGGGAACATTGCAAATATATTATATTGACTTAAATGGAACTTACAGTTAGAATGTATACTTTTCATTTTCCTTATGAAGGATAATCCTTGAAAGTATGGAAGCTGAATTTCCATTTCTGATTCCATTGAAGGGACATGAAAAGGAGATGAATCACCAAAGTTTTTTCAGCAACTACAAAAAGCTAACACAGGAGAGAAGTAAAAATGCTACTGACCAATTGTAGAAAAGCCATTGGCCAACAATGTAAACAGACAAAATACGTTCATAAAAGTCCTTCTTCATCTACAGGATGTGTACCAGATGGCAAAGCCATACAGTGTGGGGCATTGCTCCCTTGCACTGATCTATAAATTGCCTGTACTCCTGAACGAAGGGGGCAGATAGGTTTGCAGAACAAGCTATAAAATTTCTTATTCGTGCTTTTTGTCTGGTAGAAGGTCACATACAAAGGAAAATTGGACTTTTCTACCTGTCTGGCTAACAGACAGGCTAACAGGTAGAAAAAATATGCAGCAGAACACAGAGATCAGCCTAACAAAATCTACTTTCTACAAGGAGATGATTGGCTTGGTAAATGGAGAGCAGTGGATATTGTCTAGCTTGATCTCAGTAAGGTACACACATTCCTCTCACTTATTAAACTGCCTTTATCTCAACTGATGAGTTTCCACACTTTTGCTTTTTTAATTCTGTCCCTCATCCTGCCTGGGGGCAGTCAGTAAACTTCTGGGTGGGGGCTCAGCTGCTGCATGGGTCAACCCACCACAATATCTTTTAGTGATTTCTTTCAATTACTTCCTTTGTACTGCATTAAAGTACATTCTCCAGATATATCCTCCTGGACAGCAGACTATCAGAAAGATCACTGGCTGCAAAGTGAAAGTAATGCAGAAAAAAAAAAAAGTCTTGAAAGAAACAACCATGGTCAAAAGTTGTGGGGGTTCATTTTTTAGTTTAATGATTAATTGTACGTTGGAATTTAATTGTAAGATGGTTGGTTCTCTGTACCCTTTTGTTACTTGTGTCAGTTTTTCCCTACCCTGCCCCAGTTACAGCCCCCTGATTGGTTGCTCCCCAAGTCTTCCCCCAACAAGGGTTAGCTGTCAATCTTAAGTTATATAACCCTCGGTCCTGTCCCTTACTCCAGCGCCTCTCCCTGAGTCTGGAAGATTCTAGGAGAGGCATCGAGTGATTGGGCACTATCCAGGCTTCCCCCTCCCACGTCCCTGCGATTTGTTATTATGTATGTCTATTATGTTGCTAGTCACTCCCTTACTGTACCTCACTGGTCTCCTGGTGAACCCTCCCCTAAATCCAACCTCCTTTTATAAGGACCCGCCTCGAGGGCTCAGCTGTCTCTCCTGAAGCACTGGCACAAGGTGAGGGCTCTGTCCTGGACCCAATAAATTCAAGTTTGCCTTAACCTCTGGAGAGTCCTTCCTTTCATCTTCTTGCCTTGGCCACGCTAGCGCTCCTCGGCTGCCAAGTCCCACTGGCTTGCAGCGGGCCGAACTTGGGAACAAGGACACCGCCGCAAAAAGTAGTAATATTTACAAGCAATTATAGACAGAAAACACAGTCTTCTCATAGCTATGCTAATAAAGGAAAGATGGACTACTGGAAAAGCCTTTCAGGGAGTTGTCTATGAAGTCATTCAAGAATGTGAGGCAAAGTTGAAGAAATGCCTTGTCATCTGTCAGATTTAAGAAAGAAAGAAAAGTAAGAAAGAAATGAAAAAACAAAGGTAATTACAACTGTTGACCTGATAATCCGATAATGAAATCCTGAGATTCCAGGAGACATCAATTCAAAGCAGGTACAAATAAAAATGTTCCAAGAAAAGAAACACTTCACATTTAGTAGAAATTCTGTAAGAAAACTCTCAATCTAGTTGAATTCAAGAGGTTGACTTTTTCATCTAACACAAAAAATAATCTGAATGAGACATATGACGTACTTGATCAACAAACTCTGTATCAAGACACATACATCCAAAGGAAAAAAATAAACAAGAAAACAACAATGTTGAGAAAGATTTCAGTATAACTTGTCATGTTACAGGCAACAAGACATTACAGTCAGTCCCAAAGGAAGTATGCCTTTGTCAATTCACAGAAGAATAAAACTTGCACGAGAACAGAAGTAACAGTAACAGAAAGGTCTTTTCAATGCAAAAAATAGCAGAAAAGCACTAAAAAATCCTCTCCAGTATTTAGCCAGCACAATCTACTCCAAATACAAGGATGAAAAGTCAGACATGGAAGAAAATGACAGCAAAGGAATCTGTTGGCATCACATCTTTCTCTTCCATTGTTTTTAAAGAAGAGCTAAGGGTTTTAATGCTTTATTCTCTTGCAGATTTTAAGAAAGTAGTATGCTCAAGCATCTTGCTCTATGCTGAGGAGATTAAGGGGGAAAAGGAACGGCTGAAACTCTTGGGAGTACTTTCCCACTCCTCACATTTTTTCGAAACTTTTTTTTTTTAATCAGTTGTAATAGAAGCTATAATTAAATTCTGAAACCCCAACAAATATCAAGTAATTCTATACAGGTTAATAAAGAAAAGTAATTAAAATAAACAGAATCTAATCTCCTGAAGGAAGATGAGACATTAGTAAAGCAGGAGCATGTTCACAGATCAACCAGACATCACCAGAAGTAGCACAATTACTTCAAAACCAGGAAGACAATAATTTTGTACCTGAAAAAAAGAGAAATATCCTACAGACACACAAACAGCATATCCTTCTGTGAGCATGATTAAGTGAATGACTGGTAATTGAGTTTTGGAGCACTATATGTAGCCTCAGGTCACTGACTCTGAAATTGAAATCAGTGGTCAATGGACGGTGCACAAGGCTACCAAGTGTAATTGTATCCACACAATCTTTTCAAAGAATGTAACTTGTGATTTTGATAAAAGTACACTACAGTAAAAATACAAGTTTTGAAGGCCTGGCAACAGTATTCTTCCCAAATACATGGGCCACTAATGTCTTGGCAAAAAATCAGCTTTTTTCATGCATTATTAGCAAAAGAAAAAAAAAACATTTTCTTTACACTGGCAGTAACTTGTTCCCTTCTCTACTGTGTGGGCACAAGCATTTACTCATAGTAAACTGAAAGAAATTCACTGAAAACTGGCTTGGCAAAATACTATCATCTGGATCAGTTCACATTTTGTTCACCATATATAGGAATAATTTTGCTGGGATAAATGAGAGCTCATGGACAGACGAGAGCTCTAGATGGGATTAATTTCACCATTAATACAATGGAGTAAAAAATGGATTCATAAAGAATTGCTAAAAGATTCAATACTCGTCAGCTTTGAATAAAGCTCAGTGAGGGATTTTTAAGGAGAGGTTATTGAGATTAAAAACATCTAGTATATTTATTTAATATTAAAAACATCTAGTATATATTATTTTATTAGTTTATTCTTCTCATAAAAACAATTTCCTAATTTTGCTCTTGTTAAGTTTTTCTAGTGAACAGGATGCTTCACATACCTACAGATGCATAATCCTTAAGCACACATCTTTTCCCTGTTGAGCCTGTCGGCTGTCCATTAACAGCCTGTATACCTCATTTGTATAACCTCAGTCTCTACATTATTTGCTAGAAGCTGTCCTTGACAATACTGTTTTGATTTTACATAATGTGGTTATTGATTCCTTCTACAGTTTCTTTTTCTGACACTTTCTGTAAAATTCCATTTTTATTATTAATCCTTGACTTTTTTTCCTAGCCAAACTGTTCTTTAATGTTACAATTGCTTTTACAGTGACTACAGCATTTCAGTATTTTCTGCTATTACAAAAATCACACTTTCACTATAGATGTACACCTTAATACTGAAGATGTTACTTACATTTGCAATTGTCCTGGGGTGACTTTGTGATGCTTGTATCCCCATCTATCTCTTCTGTTTATGCTGGATATTAATTTCTACAACTTTAACACTGGTACTGAGAGCAAAGTGGGGGAAAGAAGCAGCACGGGGTTTGTTTTCAGAAACTGCACTCCCTCCTCCACATTCTGCTCCCAGACTGTGTTGTCTATGGACAGACAACGAGACAGAGCTCTCCTTTGCCTTTTAGTTAGTTTTAGCTAACTGAGGCAGAGAAATTCCCTGGACTCATTTTTTTCTTTTCCTTGGAACTGTTCTAAACCTGTTCTACCTGTTCTGGACTGAAAAACCCAGAAAACACCTGGGGCCCACTGAGGCCCAGGACAGCATTTTCCAGTGCTGGAGGGACTGATAAGAGACTGGGCAAGCGGAGCTACACCCACAGCAAGGACTTTCTCCATTCTGCCATCTCTCTTCAGAATGGTGAGAGGTTTTATTGTTTAATATTATTATTATTTTATGCTCGTGAACACTCTGCTTGTTGAATAAACAGTTTTTTCCACTTTTTCTCTACGGAAATTTTTTCCCAAACCAGTTGCGGGAAGGGCCGCTTGAATTTGTTTTCTAGATGGACCCCATTCAGAGGTTTCCTCCCAAAATTTGCCCTAAACCAGGACAGCAATTTACAAAACTCAGTTTAGCTAGCTACCTTTATCTCCAAACACTGTGTTTCAATACCAAAACCATGATTTGTGCATAATTAGTAGCCATGGAGACCATGAAAATGCACAATATTAGCCAAATGCATGGACCAGCAGGCTTCTGAGTTTCAGTTAAAGACTTAAATAAGTGCACATGGTCCACTAACCACAATTAGACAACTGAACTATCTATCCTCATCTTCACCCCAGTCCCTCCCCCATTTTAAGGAAATACCAAGAATCTCAAAGCCTGACTTACCCAAATAGCTGATGCCTTTCACTGGCTGTTCCAGTTACCTCCATCAATCTCACGGATAACAGTCCACTCAAGAGAAAGGTAAATGAATCTGATCACATCAGCAAGAAGGCATGGAGGGCAGAAACAAAATTACATGATGATCTTGCATGCAGATGTTTTAAGTAGTTGGTAAACAGACAGATGTCCAACAGAAGAAAAATAAGTCAGAAGCACATCATCTGCCATTTAGTACATACCAGGCCAGCAGCCTTGAAGTTGGCGTAATAGCTAGACTGAACTAGAGATATGCTTAGAAAAACTATACTGAGTGAAAGTAAGATGACAGATTGAACGGTGCCAAAGAAATCCCTCAAGCGAAAGGGAAATCAGACCTGGCAAAAATGTGTCACTTTCCTTTTTTAAAAAAATTACTGATACACTGTAAAAAATGTTTATCTGTGTATATGTATTAATTATATGTATACAGTCTTCAAATTAGTTCTGTCAGGCATACTATAGTCAAGATAGTAAGTTAGAAAAACTAAATATTAGACATTTTGACTATTAAAAAATTAATACATTCATAAAGTGACCTTATGTGTCTGTAAATGTGTAATATAGTGCTCACCTTTTTCCAAATTTACCACTGCAGAAACCTAATGTTCAGCTTTTCTAGTTACCTACCATGCAAGTTCTCAGATTTTCAGCTCTTTGCTAAGCACAAATGCTTAGTACAGCCTTCGTATTCAGCTCTTACTACATGAATCAAAGATCTTTCCATACAAAATGGAAAAATATATCTTGACTTACCCTCTCCTCAAAAAAATTTCCTGTAATAGGCAAGTCCTTCCCTTCCTTCACTATGTTTTTTTTTCACTGCTTATTGTTGAGCAGAGGCAGTGTCTTTGCTTGTCCATGAGTAAATACTGCCTGGTATTTAGAGGACATCTGGCCTGACAAAGCAACAGTTGCATGAAAGGAGGCAACACAGCCAGATAAAGGAGTGTCGAGACTACCTTCGCAATTGATGCAAGTGAACTACACAGAATTAGCACATGATTAAATCTGTTTGAGCTGTGTTGAGAAAACAGAAGTCATATCTCCCACCTCTACCTACTCCACCTGTACAATTCAGCTCCTCCCTCAAACTGGCATTCCTGAGGTCCCTTGCCAAGCTGATTCAGTTCGTTCTGGCTGCAGAAAACTAATTTCTCAAAAGAAGAACAGTTTTCCACTAGGTTAGCCAGTTAAGTATGTTTTGCACAGAGTAAAAAAAATGGCAGGATAGAAGAGAAGTAAGACAGAACAAAATTGAAAAAAACTGACAACAGAGGTAAAAAATTGCCAGTCTTCCTCACCATTCACCTACAGGAGCACAAGTCTGCAGAGCTCAGTGCTGAACCAGATCACATAACTGATTCAGCTAAAAGGATCCTTCTTTTCTGGCAGGGTAATTTTCAGCTGCTTCAGTTCCCTGCCTGCACAGCCACATAACAGGTTATGCCAGCACAGCACGGCAGTGAACAAGAAGAGTGATGACAGAATCACGCCCAAGATTAAACCTGGACAGAGTCCTGTTGGGTTCTAAAGCATGGGCCACTTATAGCAGACTTCATGATACACCAGAAGAAAATTCTCTCAGTAACTCACCTTGAGATGTAGTGAATGCAGGAAGATAAAATCCCTGAAAAGGTGGTGCATGTATTTTCCTAACAGACAAGTCAGATAGGTACAAGGAGGGCCTATTCAAACTACGGATTAATTTAAACATGCTTTTTCTGTCATTTCCTCAGCTATAACTTTTATAAAAATTTGTAATTCTATGGCTAGTTTTGAACATTTGAAATACTTCTACATACTACTGAACTTTACTTTGGGCTATCTTAATTTAAGAGTCATTTAAAGGCTAGTTAACAGAAGACACCTCACTTTCTCTAGAGTATCCAAATATTCAAAGGTTATGCCCTCACCCATATCACCTTCACAAAATGCACAAGAGCAGTTCAAGAGCCAGTATCTTCCTGGTCACCTTCCATTTCTAGGAAGGTCTCCTTATTGCTACCCACTGGAAGACCTCTCTGGCATGCACAGAATTTTAAGAGGCACACACAGCCCTGTGGAGGAGACACACAACAGTGTGTCTTTATTAGTTTTTTGTGCTTGGTTCAAGAATTTGGCTTTTAAGCTGTCTCCCGAGAGTCTCCAGTCACCACACTTCAGTTCACACTGCAGAGAAGAACCAAAGAATGAATGTGGAATTCACTTTGGACAAAACTAAATGAGATGTACTCCACAAGTGCACCTAATGCACTCCAACAATTACAGAGGTCACACCATGGGTTCTGAGCTAATGTGAGGCAAAACACACTCAACAGTCTGCAGCTGAAGTCCCCAGTATTAAGATCTGTTTCCCTAAAGCAGCAGTACTTGATATCAAAGACTTTACTTACATTGAATGAAATCACAAAAGGTAAATTAACCTACTAAATTACAGTCAAAAGACTTATGTAGGTACAGCACAAAATATTTTTTTTAATTGTGTACTTACCATTGAAGAATTGAGAGAGTACCTAATTATCTAAATATAGGGAATTTCTGCATCTGTCTGAGCTTTTTTCCCTGCAATGGCAGCTAGGTGGAATGTCAGCATCTAGGGGGTATTAAGTTTAAATTTATACTTTGAAGGAATTAGAATATATATTTTACTATTACCTCAAATGGCTCCAGGCTGATGTTTTCCCAACATCTAAAACATAGAAAAAGCTCCTGAATGTGCCCTAATCATTAGCTACTTTCTAGATGCTAATAAGATCTCAACCATTCATTTTAAAGTAGTTTTCCTCAGCTTGCTTTTCATATGCACAGCTGAATTTACTTTCTGGAGGCTGAAGCACAGGTAGAACATTTTTAGCAGGTGTTTGTTCAGTGCAAAAAAACGTTCCTAGGAATAACCTGAATGTGAAGAACTGCTAAAATTATTCTGGAGTATACTAAAAGCTGCTACTATTCTGGTAAGAAATACCAAAAATTATTACTATTCACATCTAAAATTTCCCTTATGATTTGATGAGTCCTCACAGCAACTTACACATAACAATAATGGAATACAAGACATGCTATCAAGGAATTAAAAGATTTTTCTAATATTAAAGATAATCCATGATGTCCCAGTTTAATGCTATACAGAAATTTGCCTCAGATGGCTTTTCCAGAAAGATGTTCTGTTCATCAAAGCACTCACAGAAAGTCTACTTGAACCCTTTTCTGACAAAACAATGGTGAAATGACAACTAGTATTTTGTCTAATCCTCTTTGATCAACTGCCAAGCCAAAGAGAAAAGTCATGTACTGAAACCATTGTGCATAAACTAGAGCTATACCCTTTGGAATAAAGAAATAGGAACAGGCAGGTGTGCTTCCTTGAAGCTTAACAATCACAGGAAATTCTTCATCAGTTGCTTTTTTCAGTAGTTGCCTTTAGCATGAACTTCAGATTTTCCATTCTTATTTTTGATGCTTAGGAAAAAAGCCTAAGTCTCACGCAGGTGAGAAAGTTCTGCACACTGGAGACACTGGTAACAGCTTTAATTCTTACCATGATGGAATTTAACTGCTAGATCAGACCTTAAGGCTTGACAGCTTACCTTCCTACTGTGGAACAGAGCACATTCCTAAAAAACAGCTATCAAGAATAACATCAGGTTCTGAAACATCACATTCTGGAACAAATATACTCAACTTGGACCACATACATCTTACTAACATGACCATTCACAAATTTTTAAAGCTTTGTGTCTTCTTTCCAAAGAATTATGTCAGCACTACCCTGTAGTCACACTTACTTGAAAAAGTTATGAGATTTCTCTAAAAACTCTCAAAATCCTCTTCAGCCTCCTGGTTTATTCTACATATCTTTTACTGGTTTCTTCTTTTCTTTATTTTGTTGAATTAATGCCATAGTAAATGTCTGCATGACCAGAAGGGTTTGGAACCTCTTGTAATAGGAGGTTAGGAGGGAAAGAAATTCCCCCTGCAGGCTTTTCAGTCTGCTTGATTACAGCAATCACTAAAAAAGCCTACCATCAAGTACATTTTACAAAAACTAGAAGTACTTAGATTTACATTCAGCTAAAGCTAGTAGCTATGGAATTACGCTGCACTGATTTACTACATTTATCAAGGGAAAGGAACATCATTAGAGTAACCATCTAAGAAGAAATTCCTTCAGGACACCATAAAAACAGGAGAGAAACCTGGAGACTACAAAAAACTCCATTTTATATATGATTTGTTTTATAATACTCTTTCTTTTTTTTTTTTTTTTTTTAAGGATTAAATAAGAGCGTACCAGCAATGAAGTTTTAATCAGCAAGAGTTACACACATAGGAACACCTGTTGCAACTTTATCTCAGCATCCCTGAAGCTTTGTGTGTATTATCTACAGAAACACTTTGTCCCTGCAGTCTCTTTTAAAGGTGTTTCACAACTTTTTTCCTCACTATGCTTAATTTACAGCTTATTTCTTCAAGGAATTTGATTTTAAGGAGCCTTTACTTGGTGTAGGCTTATTTAATGTCTCACCTTGAGCATTCACACAACTAACAAGAGAAATTAGGCTAAAAAAAGAGGAAAGGAGAAGTACATATTGCCTTTAATCTGATGGGGTTTTTTCTTTTGTTTTTCCTGGAAACCACAAGCATTTTTCTCACCAGATATTTACTTACTTTAGACATCTCACTGCTTTCTCCCAATTTTTTTCCAAGATGAAGTTTCTGACAGGGAATCCATAGTAAGCTTTTGGTTTCTCACCATCTACACTGCTATGTCACTACCCTACATCATACAAAAGAACCATGTCAGTAGAAAACTATGTAGTAGTATCTGTTTGAATACCTGGAAATCTTCTTCCACAAATGTACTGACACCCACACTTTCCTAGGACAGGATTTGTAAGTACCTAGTAGGATACATACATACCCAACAACGTTCTCTTTGGCAGTCTGATCTGTCTTTCTAATCCCATGAGAACTATTTTAAGAAGGGGTAAGAAATAGCAGTGTAGAAGTGTGCTGGCTTGCAGAATTCCTAACTAGTACCACATTCAATGTTTCTTCAAGAATTATTGGATTAAGACTTTACAGACTTCATCTCAGGTCTTGCTATCAATTCCTTCCTCAGTGGCCCATTTCACAGCATCAAAAGCAGCTTGATAAGAATAAAGGGGATTTCCTTTTTTTTAATGACAAGCATCATTTGTGGAGGTCCTAGAAGCCTTTCCCTTCTGAGTCAGATCTGCAAGACACTTCACTGCAATTCATTCTAACTCCCAAAGAATGTGTATTGTTTTTCATCCATACAACTTCCCACAAAATGATTCTGAATAAACAAGTTACTTCCTAGGTTTCAGAATGAACTTATCCCCTCCAGCATACATCTTAAAAAAAAATAAAAGTACCAATAATCCCACCTCCCAAAAATCCAAACCATAACACCTGGGGAAAAAAAAAAAAAGAAAAACAAAACAAAAACCACAAACCCAAACACAACCACACCATATAATTTAACATATACTTTAATTTCTACTTCCCACTTTTAGATCTCAAAAGTCACATACAATAGCAAGGAAAAGCAACAAAATACATGCATGAAAGATTTTTTAAAGGAAAAATATTCCGCATAAATTCCCTACAATATACAGGACAATGAAGAAAAATAACAATTTCATAACCACCCAGTAAGTACTAAAACCACAAAAAATTTATAGTTCAAAGCTCAAGTGTATTCTGCTTCTTCACTTTCTTCACCTTACTATATAATAAGTGATATAATATAATTAGAAAAGGAAAAAGTAGAAATATGTATTCCTACAGTTGTGATTGTAAGTACATAAGCAATTTTCTTAATATATTTATTTTACAGGTCTACTTATACAATCTGTATGTTGAATACATAATGAAATGCCATAATACATCTGGAATTATTAAAATTACTGTTCTAGATAACTCATATATAAAGCTAAATTAATGTTGAGTCAGTTCTTGAAGGCCTTGGTATATAACAAAAAACCATTTTACTGTTCAAAAATAGGTTTTGTTATACATAGATATTCCCTAACCATTGAAGTCAATCAGTGGAATGGAAGTCTTGTGTATCTCATAGTATAAGGAACAGAGAACGCATTTTACTCCTTACAAAACATTCACCCACATTGTAACAGTAGGATAGAGCCCTGTTTTGCAGGATTTTGCAAAATGTACACAGCAGACTATTCTTAAGGGTTTATGCTAATTTTTTTCCACTTGACAGGTTAGGCATAAAATAGGCCTCAGTAAATTAGTCTGAAAACAAAACAAGTAAACACAACATCACATACAAATCTCTTACTTGCAAAATGAAATTTTCTAAGATAACTGCCTAATTAAGTCTATTTTTCCCAAGCACTTTTTTATGCAATTACTGTTCTTTTTAAATTTTAACTCATTTTTTCAATTGTTTTGGAAAAAATAAAATAAAATAAAATAAAATAAAATAAAATAAAATAAAATAAAATAAAATAAAATAAAATAAGTCAAAAGGCTATGTTTTTATTAATTAAAAACATCCCATTGGAAAAAGGCTGCTACCTGCTCATTTCCCTTATGGTTATTACCCTCCCTTTTTCAGGCATTCTATTAAACTTTCAAGAAGAATTCTGTAATACACAACACTACAAATATAAGACTATTACAGTGTAAGAAGTGGAGAGTTGCATTACTGCATCAACATATATGAACAGAATGTAAACAGTTTCTTTTACTTAATCCACACTTCAAGACATTATAAATATCTAACAAGAACTAAAATTTGTTCTCATTTTTAGTTATCATGTCCTCTTGTTGCATAACGATCTCACAAATTGCAGACAACAGAATCTATACTGGCATATCTAGAAAAAAATCCAGACAGCTATGGCTAAATCAACATTAAAGGTGGAATTCTGTGTCTGTGCATCAGAATTTTGTATGCTAGACTCTCCAAAACATGGCCTGATGACCACATATTCTGTTACTGTCCAAATACAAAGCCAGCAGACCAACTAAAGGTTATGCCAGAACTAAGCTGGTCCTCATGAAATTCACAATCCCTAATTTTTAGGATGAATAACATGGGAGGTTTTCCTGCAGCACTGGAAAAGGAGACAAATATAAACCCAGAAAAGTAAATGAAAACATGCTGTAATGGGTATGCTCTGTGCTGCTAAATACAAACCACAGACATGGAGCGTGGGTGAAGATGGAAGTCTTTCAACTGTATTCAGATAAGTAAACTCCAAATCAAGAAACACTGAGTACACAAGACTTCTTACCTCGATCTATAAAAACACATAAACCTCCAAATTAATGGCCATTTCTTATGCAAGTAGGTATTGTTTCCCAACTATATATGTATGTTTTAACCTTTTGCTTTAGATGCTTTTAGTTCCAGTGCTTCTGCTTCTTTTCACTCAAAAGAAACAGTACTGGAAGAGTCCTCTCCATCACAGATTTCAGCCAACTATTTTTTTTCCACACTGTACACTAAAAAAATGGGGAGGGGAAGCAAGGACTTTCTTCCTCTTTAAGTTTAAAAGGTAAAGCACAGTTAGACTACAAAAAGGAAAGGAGGCAATTTTATTGCTCACATTCATGAGACTAAAGCTCATCATCAAAGCCATATAAAAAGTCAGAAAGAAACACTTTTGTGAAGATGTACGGCTACAAATGGCAAAGAGAGAGATCTCCTAGTTTCTATGGATAAACTCAACATTATGACAGTCTTACAGTTGAGAAAGATGAAAATCAATGTTACTTTGAATCCAGAAAGTTTTAATGGAAGCACAGCATTTCTCTAACTAAGGCTCCCAGGAGAAGCTACTGCCTTTAATCTGTGTTTTGAAGAGAAGTGTCCAGTAAGGGGTAATTCTAGACAGAAGTCAGATCACAAACAAAAAACGAAGCAACTTCAATTTAGACAATTAGGGCAATTTGACAATAACTCCTAGCAAACCCAGTGTCAGTCCTCCCCCTGACTGACAATACACACACCTCCATAAGAAAGTTTCCCACAAATTCCAAAACACGAACAGAACCACCATCACAAAGAGATCTTGCAACTTGCATGTTATTAGTGAAGAGTTAGAGGAAAGTCATGAGAAGGTACCTCATAAAATAGGAGAGAGGCATATGACTTTTTAGTTGGGAAACAGCCAGCCTATACATTTCTAAAGCATTCTGACCAACATTAGTGACACCCTAAATATTTTGTTTCCCACATTTCTCAAAGATAATTTTTACAAAACATTCATATCACTGAACTTCAGATCTGCCCAGGCAACCTCTTTGGTTGCAGTCCTCAAGTAGATAAGGGCCTCACCAGCTCAGGAGAAAGCTTGCTTCAAAGCGATACATTCAGACACAACGTCCATGCTCAGATCATTTCAACCAAGTGTGAAGTCTCAGACACAAAGATGCTGGTGTAATCTTTCACACTGCAGGGTTACGGGGGACATCAAGGTCTGAGTTACACATTCAGAAATTCATTTGTCTGCTTTATTGTGTAGGCTTATGGCAACAGCTATCATTGAAAATGTTCTAATCTTTACACAGAGGAAGAGAGGAAGAACAATGTATCTGAAGAAAAATTTGCCTAAACCCCTTACTCCCTTTATGAAAGGGAAAGGCTATACCACTTTCAAAGCAACACTGAACACAGTACAACTACCCTGAAAAAAATAGTCTGAGAGCTTTTTCCTAAACAAGGAAGAAACAATACAAAATGAGGAGCAAAGAAAGAAAATGGTTTTTATGTCTGGTGATGACTTTGTCACAGACCTGCCTCAAAAGCAGGCAAACTGAATGAAGAGTTATTACGCAAACCAAAATCTGACAAACTGTTACCACGAATATTCTGAAAAAAACAAACTTAACAAAACCTCGAGTTTTGGCCAGCTACATTACATGCTTACTGGAGAGAAAGCAAGAAGAGAGGCAAATAAGAAGATAATGGGGATAGAGAGGAAATAAACACAAAGCAGGAGCAACCAGACAGAACCACAGTCTGTTTTTTTCCATTGGGCTAGTGGAGGGGGCAACATCATTCAGAATTCTCCAGACAGTTCCAGTCAAGGGTCTGCTTTAGTCCCTGACAAAATAAGAAAGGTCACAGATTATATAACTTTTACCAATGCTACCACCAGTGAAGGATGACCTAATACTGATTCAACTTTGGCCAGAGCACACAATTTCTCCTTTTTTCTAGCCAACTTCAACATTACAAAATTCTGTACTTAGTACACCAGGTTCAACAACCTGACACCACTGGTAACTGATTAACAACTGTTCTGTTAGAGATACCCCAAACATGAAAGGCTCACAAGAGGCAACCAGAGTGATTCTGTACTTGTATTTTACTAAGGAAGCACTGATGCACAACAGTACATACAGAGCATACATAGAATCCAACCTTTACTGTAAATGCGGAGATCTCTCCTCTTTTTCATTTATCTACCCCACATTTCTTGTTCCTCTCTGTTTCCTTCTTAAAAGAAGATATCCAGAACACTTACATTGATGGCTTGGAAGGCTGACCTGAAACAGAGACTGGACAGAGCTAGAGAGTAAAGTAGGTATTTATTGAAAGGCCTCTAGGATCCACCCTGGGCAGGACAGGAGCCCAACCAAGGCTGCACCCCGGCTGGACCAAGAATAGTCACAAAAATGGCATCCCAGTCATGAGGTCTCACACTTTTACAAGTTTTGGTCCATTTGCATATTGGGGTTTAATTGTCCAATTACAGCTTCAGATTGTGAGGTCTTATCTTTCTTGTTCCTCTTTCAGTCCACCATTGCTTATGCTTTTAGGCCTGAAAGGTGTCCTTGGTTCTCCGCAAAAAAAGGATCTGTTTTGTCTCCCTGCTCTGTGAAGAGAGCTTACTGCCACTTAATATGAGGCTCAGAACTACATCCCTAGGCAGCACAGAATCTGCAAACATGAAAACTAAAACTTAAGGCATCAAAATGACAAACCTTTGGACACTGTTAGTCCAACTCTGTTATTGCATCACAAAATCTCCCAACCTGATAGTTAGCATCACAGCCCTTTCAAAATGTATTTTACCATAAAAGTGACATGAGATCATGACAACATAATACTAAAGCTCTATTAGTAGCTCATGTGCCTACACTACTTATCAAAGGTAGCAGAGGGAAAACCTAGGTTTGGAATCTAAGTGAGCAGTATCTTTAATCTGAACACATCATTAAACCCTGGAGCTGAATGTGACACTTTCAGGATTCCATTCTTCACAAATTAAAACACTTCCTGAAATAACACACAGATTAGAATTCAATTTTCTATCCACAAACTGGTGAGGCTTCCTATGTGCCCATGACACAACCCTCTAGTTTGCAAGTTTCACAGTTTTGTAATCAGTCAGTTGTATATTTCCTCCTGTTTCAGTAAATAAGCTTACCTCTACAACTTTCTATATAGAGACTCAAAAACAAGCATGAGTGTCATCTTCAAGTCCATAGATGCTGTATACACAAAGTATTTTTCCTGATTTCAGGAAGACAGTTCCTTCATGCTGAGAAAATGTCCGAATTATGGAGTCCTTTCTTATCATTGACTTTTAACTAAAAGACTTTGACAGTTTGCGTATAAGAGAAGTTAACAAGAAATTTTTGTAAAAAAAGCCCAAGGTGCTACATTCTGCATGAATTTGCATTTGAACACAGTTAAGTTGTGTTGGTAAACAATAACCAAGATTTCTATTTCTCTCATTCATGGTACCTGTCCTAATTTGCCACAAGTGAAAAAATACACATTTGTTTCTAGATGGAAACTAGCAATACATACACAAGCACAGAGTTCTAACAAGCAAAACTAAATACAGTAACTTACTCAAAACAAAACAATGTAATGAAACTAAGCTTTAGGACAAACATTACTCACTCTCAATACACTCTGGAGCCATGTGCATCAGCCTCTACAACAGATTAAGAATAAAAATGTGCCCAAATGATTTTTGTATGTCCTCATTTAAAAATAAACATACAACTTTACTCCAAATTAATTCAACAGAGTTACTCCTTCCTAAGTAAATTTAAATTCCATCTGAATATGACCAAAAGGTGCAGTGCTGATTATTTTCTAAAGTGAGTATACTAGGTCTAACCAGAGCATAAATCTGTATGCCTGAGGTGATAAAACCACAAGTATACACTGCTAAGAAAACAAACATATGCCTATGATCTTAATTAGAAAAGCTAAAGGAGTCATGTTATGTTAAGTACCTAATTTCTGATCACTAAGCTATTCTAAATATTAAAAATAGTTCACATACCTAACATTTTCGTTTCTACATTTATTCCTCCATACAGCAGCCATTATTAGTTCAAGAACCAATTACTAGTTCATTTCTATGAGAAAAATTCAGAAGAGTACATTTTTTAATATGCAGTCTTTTCATAGCTGAAATAGCAGAAACAGCTAGGGGGTCAAAATCCCCCAAAGTACAAATATTCTCTTCCCAGGTTAAAGGAGATGCCGAAGCAGAAAATAATGAAGGCTGGCCAAATACATGCTATGACATTTTATTTCATGTTTACAAACACACAGAAAAAGGGGGGTAGGAAAATTGTAGGAAACCAAGGTGTTTCAAAATGGCAAAATAATTATTTGCAAAAAATTTTAATCTGGAATTCAAAACAATTACATTAAGGGGAAAAAACTAAAACTGTTCTGTTTGGTTATGCCTCTTGGCCTATACTAAAATTAGGCCAGAAGCTCTCCTCAATGAAATTGCAAATAATGATATTAAGTTAAGAGAGTTTAACAATGATCAAGCAGGACTTACAGTACAAAATAAGTGTATTCTGAAAGATTATCTGAACCTATTGAGAGAGTAAATCATTATTTAAATTATTATAACACCATATGTGCCTAGTACTGCATTCTGGGAACACTTACATGTGAAAATTATTACAACTCTCTGATCAAAAGAAAATAATAACCCAAGTTACACACCATGAAGTTCTACAAAATATGCAAAGAGCATTCTGTTAGCATTCCCTTCCCACTTTAACTTTTACAATAATAGGAAGTGGCACGCATGTTCTATCCTTCAGGAACAAAGGGAACAAACCCCCCCATGTGACTTTCGCATGTGGTCCAACACGCTCTACCCATATTAAGGATCTGACTGCCTGGAATTTGAAAGCAACGCTAAGGATTTCCACTTGTATATACCGTGCTTTTCTAGCGGTTTACCGTCACAATCGCCTTGCGACCAAGCTCTTCCCAGGAAGGGAAGGAGGGGAAGGGCTCCAGCCTTCTCAACATCTCCGGCTCCCGGCAGCGGGATCAGCACCCGGGAGAGGAACAGCGCCGGGGGCTCCCGCGGGCTCGGGCCGCCTCCGAACGCGCAGTTCGGGTTAAATACCGCTGGCGGTAATTAATAACTTCAGGGTTAACTCCAGGCCTCCTCTCCCATCAACGTCCCCTCTTTCACTCCAAGCATCCTCCTACTCCTAACCGAGCTCACAACGCTGCTCTCCATAAACAGCCATGTCTTCCCAGGCTCCCGATGAAACCTATTGAGCTTGACGCCTAAAAATTTCGCCAAAATCTCTCGCTCGTTCCTTGCACAGGAGCGGCGCTGACGCTCGTATGCACTGGAACCCCTCGGGGCTCCGCTCCTGGGCGCGCCGCGCGTCCCCCGCTGCGCCGAGCTCCGCGGGGCACCGGGATACCCGCCAAGACCCCGGCAAAGGAACCCCCAGCCCGTCACACGTGTACCGGCTCCGGGAGCCCTTCTGGTCAACCACCGCAGGTCATGTGCCACGGGTTTATTAAAGGATCATCCCTGCGCTATGAGCAGCAGCATCATAAATGCCCTCCTCCCCCTCCCAACAGGGAGCACACAGGCACAAGCATCCCCACCCACCCCCTCCCAATTCCCAAAGTAAAGGCCAGGGAGGGGGAGGGGAAGGAGCCATCCCAAAGGAGCTGCCGTGCGGAGCGTGCCGCGCTCGGGCATTCCCGCGGCCGGCAGCCGAGGCCGCCTCCCGCCCGGGGAAGGCAGGCCCGGCACCTGCCGGCCCGCAGCCTGC